>CM032665.1:20866715-20906909 GCA_019095985.1 Streblospio benedicti
ATTTGACCTTATAATTCATTGGAATCAATTGATTGAGATTTGAGAAAAGGGCTTTTGCATTGAGATTTGTAACATTAATTCACTGAGATTTTGATATCAAGCCACCTACCATCATTCGCTCTAGATAGGTTCTGAATTCTCACCTGGCATGCTCGCTGCGCCATCATACAAATCATATGTGCCTATATCTAATCAATCATAACAGTATGCCTTATCACCATATTTAGATATCTATTTCATTTAGTCAAGTATATGCAGCCAGTGGCAACTATTAAGTAAACACACCAAGATTCCAGCACCTCTGGCTCTTTTCAAATATTTGTACATTTAATACGTTACCCCATAGGCAGATCCAGGGGGGTTGCAGGGGGTGTGCGCCCCACCTTTTCCCACCAAATTACTTCATTTTCGAAGGGTTTTTGGCATGTCCACAATTGATCGCGCGAACAAAACCCGTGACATCCTTTTAGTGTGCCCCCCCCTTTTTCCAAAAACCTGGATCTGCCATTGTGACCCTATAATGAGCCCACAGGCCTGGGCCATACTGATGACTAATATATATCATTTTCTTTTAATATGTCATAATATGTTATTTGTTTGTGTATTCAAAAAGTATTAAGCATGGTTATAACTGAAATAAACTTAACAAAGCTAAACCTACCGCTTGCTGTGTCACCACTGTACTATATGGTACACACCATTATCAGCCTTATGTCAAATTATCAGGTATTGGGCGCATGAAAATATTGCATTTCTCTGAGATATCATATTTATGACCAATGGTATTGGCGGATAAAATTTCCAATTGTGTAGAATTGCACTCGTGAACTAAGCTATGCCACGATCCAATACAAGGATATTGTTGTGTGGGATATTGTTTTTCATTTGACAGTAGTGAGTTGCAATCTACAGGTATGTGCGGCTGTGTAAATGTAAATGTTGTGGTTTATGGTCATGATCCAAGCACATTCAGGGTGCAATCCTAATCACTTACACAATCACGCACTTACTCTTTCAACCCAATAAACTGTACCTGATTAATGTGTGAGTCCTACGGAGCTGTTTGGAACTATTTAGAGAAGAATTTGCTCAACACCCACAACCACACCCGGTCAGGAATCGAACCCACGACCTCCTGGTCACGAGTCCAAATCCCTATCTACCAGGTCCACAGAAGCACACTGGGCAATGCGTGGAATGTATGTTGGATCATAGAGTTGTAGGTCTCATTTTATCTTTCTTGACCCCGTAGCTAGTTTAGGGCCTACTGTATATCATGGCTCAAGGGGTTTTGGGGAAAACAAGGTGAGACGCGTGAAAAACGCAATTTGATTTTGGTTAAGGCTGGGGTGGGGGCATTGAAATATCTTGGGTGCACTTGTAGGGGCGGCCCGGAAAATTGGTAGTAATGTTCCGTTATAACGTAGGAGGGTGACACTTTCAAACAAATTGTAGTGAGGAGTGTTACGTGCGTTCTGAAAATCATACCATAATGGCTTCATTTGTTTCCATACCATCGTGTCCCTAATAAATGGAAGCCCCCGTACGCTATAGCCAGCTTCCACTGTATGCTCCCCAGGTAGTTGAGGAAGAACATCAGGGTGCCACGATGTATCTTATCTGGTTTCAATGATGGAAAGTGAGCTGACCCAGCTTAGTAACCTATCCCTTTTCCATAGCATAAAAATGATACACCAGGTGTATACAATTAATACATCCCACATACAATGTACATGTAATGAGTAAACATCTAATAGTCGGGGCAAATGTGGTCTTTCAGTATACTAGGCTCACGGAAGAAAATGTTTATAATGATATTAGGATTTGATATCCATGTAGTTTTACTACTGCAGGTTTCTAATTTGAAATTGATCTTTGATAATTTCTTTTTGAACATGACTTAATGGTGTTAAAATCTCAAATTTTGTTTTTTTATGATTATGAATTTCGTAGCTACTTCTATTCAATCTTTTAAGTATGTTACCAGTAATGTATATTGAATAAAACAAAAACATATTTAATGTCTATCTACATTATGAAAGGATTTTATTATACTAAATAGTGTCATGTGATATTTATTGATGTTTTTTCTTTCACTTATGATAGCAATGGGACATGTAAACCAAAGATTTTTGTTGGAGCATCTGATCATCTGATATCCATATCACGAATATTGTGGTTTTGACCCGAAAGTTATGTTTCTCCGTTCAATCAAGCCACCCAGCCATGCCAACTGCAGCAGCACAAATACTGGCCAACACACTTAAAAGAGAAGAAAATGTAATACTTTACATCTACGCTCACTGTATAAAAATATATATCAAGGAACTTAGCCAATAATAGTGTTAACGGTTCTGCTTTCAGCACTGCCACCCCGACACGCCAGCCCCTGCCCACCGCACGCATCACCCTTGACCTCCCGGCAGCAACTGCAGGTGTGATGGCGGACCAGTCGCGCCCCCACCAGCCGCCCCGTGCAGCCAAGACCACCCCCGAGAAGAAGACCGTCACCATGGCACCGACCGTCGTCAATGGCGATGCCGCACGACCAACAAAGAGCAGCACGTTACCGAAGGTATCTCAGTTCCTACTAGTAGGCAGCTTCGGTAAAATTTCATATGTAACTACTAATCTTAGGAACAATATTTTAGTATGCCATAGTGACAAATCCATTGTAAAAATTCAAGTTAAAACGTTTTCATTAATAAACTGAAGAATCTGGAAGAAACTGAATTTATCTCTCTCTTTCTCCACAAGCACTGAGAACACCTATACATGTTATTCTATTATTGTTTTTTATGAGGCATGTCATGTTTGTAAGGACCACATTGTAAATAAGCAGTACTTAGTATAGGCTTTCATGTGTATTCCAAGGAAAATTATGTGATAATAATGACCTGTAATTATACATGTGTATGTGATATTATATCCTATTTATATTTTGATTGTACGTTTTGCTGAATAAATCTAATCTAATCTAAGCAACGGACGCAGCCTTCCTCCTCCTCGGATCGGATGAGCAAGTCATTGACCAGCGAGGAGAAAGAGAAACACCCCGTGTACCAGGGCGTCTTCTTCACCAACATCCGGTCTCCGCGGAGGCAGTACTTCACCATCCACCCGGAGTGGGCCTCGGAGAGCCTGACCACCCGCCGCATGAACCAGCAGGCTGCGGATACTTGCAGGTCATAGATTGTTTTTTTTTTCTGTGTTTGTGTTTTCAAAGAATTTGCAATGTGGAAAAGTTCAAAGAATTACTGTCTGTTTCAATTCATATTACACATAATTTGGTCTATGGATAGTTTGGAAACTAATTGACTTGGTTGTAAGTATTGACATTAGACAATTTGGCCTATTAGAAAAAAATTGTCATATGGAAAACTATCGTTTTTCATGATAAATATTGCGTTTTCCACATTTCAAAGGCTTTAATTTTGATCCCTTTTGTTATAACACAATTTAACACCACTTATTGTACAAATACTAAAATATCTAACTAACCACAAGCACTGGTAGATCCAAGCAGTGCACTAATCCTCCCCCTACCCCACCACACACAAACACACAAAAAAACCTTTCTCCAAACACATGGACACATGATACTGTAAATGGGTTTTGACATCACCTACCATCTCACATACAGCTTTCATCAAATTCTTAATGTGACGCATCCCTTTTTGTTTAAAAATCATGGATCTACCAGTGCCAATTGCAGTTGAATATTTTTTCCCATTTTGGAGTCTGAGATGTTTGAGCTAACTGTAGCAGGTCAGCGGGCTCGGTGACTCCCACCCACCGTAACCGCGCTCCCTTCGTCTCTGCGGTGCCACCACGCCGGTGCAAGTCGGCGCCCCCACCGCGTTCTCGCAACCCCATCACCTGGGAACGTCCAGACGTCTCTGGACGGTAGGCAGAAGCAGCAGCACGGCGAGCGGTAGTCCCTTCTCCTTCTCTGGCAGCAAGCGCACAGCTCAGGGCATCAAATAACCAATAGTAGGGGCTGTTAGGGGGAAAATCGTTCACTTTGGTATATAAGTGGCAATTTTTCAGCGTTTACCAATTTTGATATGCTCTTTCATTAAAAAGCTGGACACATGTCAGCCGACCTTTATTTCAGCCGCCATCTCATCTTATGTCCTTGTTTAAGCAATTGAGAAATTGTTGTTTTGCGTATATATTTTACATGTTCATATTCCCTCCTTGGCTTTTGATTTTGTCTGGTCTCATTGATAACCATATATTTAGAAATTTTATGTTAAAACAACTCACCAAGTCAAATTGTTTTTGTTTTAATTGACATTAGAAAGGGACAATAAGTGTAGAAATATCTTCAAAATTTCCAAGTTGTACTTTATATCAAATGGTCCATGAAATGTTATAAACGAAATAGATTTAATCTAAAAAAGAGCTGTGCGCTTGTGCTCTCTTTTTAGTCAATCTAGGGCTATGTCCTATTGTGAAATATCTGTATTAGAACTAAGAAATGCATATTGTTTTGTATAATATGGAATTGGCCTCTGCTTTTTCATTATTGATGTTGTTCATTGACTCAATATTGTACAGTGCACAAGCTAGCAGTAAAATATGTTTTGGTGTCTGCACTTTAATAGCCATGCAATACACAAAAGCTTGATAACAAACAGGTACAAAGGCTGTTTGCATGAATATTTTTGCACCCTATAGCAATGTTTATTATAGATTACAGCTATTGTACTGTGCTGCCAGTGGTAAGTAATGAGATACATTAGACCAACATTTCCGATTATAGCAGAGTCATTGGGAAAAGTCAGGAATTTTAGTGAAACAGATTAAATTTTGCACACATTAGACAATACTTAGATTACATGTCCAATATTAAGAATTAATTGAAAATGCAGGTATATTGATGAAATCAATTTGTTAATTATTATCTTGGTTTTGTGACAGTCTTGAGTTGTAAAAAATGTGATATTTTCTTTTAATGAATAACTTGCACCATATTGAAACTATTCTATTAAATTTGCATTGCAGTGCGATGTTAAGAGGTTCAAAAGATAGTGTATACTAGATATTCCTAAATTTTCAATTCTATTCCAAAATTAATAGAAATCAGACATTACACCGACACATTTATTTACATGTTTAATAGTGTCATTGAAACTATAATATATCTTTAGTAGCCACTTTTTTCTTACAACATTTGGACAACGTGGAAGAATTTTTTCTGTGATTGTACAAATAAACCAGCGTAATATTGTTGGTTAATTCATTACATGTTTCTGCATTTTGTAAATAAGCTATGTTGTCGAACAATAAAATCGCATATTTCAAATTGTTAATTGTAATGAAACGGTAAGTCAGTTATTGGTTCATACACACATTTATAACAGAAAAAATGTCTTTTACTTGATTGTTTGATAGATACAAAGGTCAGTGATATAGCCATCTTTAAAGGCATTTTTGAGGTTCATAAAGTAGATCAATTCCATGATACAACATCAATGCATTTCTTTGTTTTAGAAAGATAATTTCTTCCTTCCCTTTATCTGATACGCCTATAAAACCTCGAAATATACTTTTTCAGTATGTATACCAAATTGAGTTTTATTAGCAATATGATTTACCGCTCGCATGCCTGCTTATGTCTGCTCATCTGACGTGTGATTGTGTTGACAGGGGATGAGGGACTACAACCTTCCATTTTAATACCTTTATCAAGCAAATAAACATTACTGTAGGCAACTGTATGTTCTGGAGGCTGATCAAGGTCTCCCAAGAGTGACAAGTATTTTCCCCCTGAATCTGTGGGGATAAATGAGGTTCTGGTGTGTTTAATGTTGAAAGTTCAACTTTGTTCATCTCAAAAGGGGTTTGGTGCCCTTCATCCGCCATTGTTTCCAGAAAATGTGGTAGACTATAAAGACCATCCAAACAATTATGTTTTACAAACTAATTTCAAAACCTCACTGTGTACGGTTATTAGTTGTAAAGGATTAAAGATGGTGTTTTAATCATGCATAGCACAGTGTGCCAGTTTGGAATAGATAAACTAATATAAATCGATTTGGAAAATAAACAATAATCGAATTTATGATCGCTACCTATGAGTCAATCAACTAATAATGAACATTTGATTATGAAATGTTCTTTTCCAATACAACAGATACTAGTATCAGTGATTTATGCATACACATTTCCGCACAAACAACTAAATTTAGGATTTTGTCTGTCACAACACTTACAACAAGAAATAAAGTTTAAATGGAAGGTCACCTAATAGTTATGGTTCCTAACCCTGCCTTGTGCATTACTTATCATTCTTATTAAATTAATTTTATAGTTGTTCTATACATTTCCAGTATTTTTCATTTAGTCTATCAAATTTTGTACAGAATATTGTATTGCAATTTTGCATTTAGCTAAAATTATTTATTGTCATATATATTATATGTTTAGATTTGGTTGAAATTATTTGTATTACGTGTGTGGTTAGACTTTTTTCGCACCATTCCGTTGATTCTTATAGAGGCTAATTAAAACATTAGAGCATTTATCATATTCAGAAAATATATATCAATAATATTAATTTATATGGATAATATTAGATATATTCTGAATACTATGATTATATATTCCATTGTCTAAAAGAATCTGTAAATTAACAATAGATATCTATTATGAATGTTTTCCAATGTTTGGGAACTCATTTTCTAAACTTCTCTCTCAACTCTCACAAATAGTATTAAGGTGTGAGATTAGAACACGAATTATCCCACAGTAAAATTTTGTTCAAAGTCTGCAAATGCTCCGCCATAACTCAAAAATCCCCATTGCTTTTTTTTCACATAAAGCACTAGAGATACTAGATTAGAAAACAAATAACTATTCAGTAAACTGGGTAAAGCGAATACCTATAACATTCTGTAAATACTCCGCATTAACTCCAAATATCACCCTGCTATCCTTGTGAACCTGTAGATCCTCATCGTCGGGGAAAACGACCAAGCGCGACACGTTCACGATAAACCCCGAGTGGATGAGCGAGAACCCGGCGCTGAAGAAGACGGCGCGGCCGCCGCTAACCGCCAACAAGGACTCCATGTGGGAGAACCGCTACCACACATTCCCTCCTCCCCCGCGCCGGTGCCAGAGCGCGCCCCCAGTGCGGACACGCAACCCCATCACGTGGGAGAACCCCACAGTGTCGGGGAGGTAGCAGCGATTGTGGTGGAACCGGTTCTTTTCTATTACGTGCTTTGTTCAGTAGTTGTTAGATGATGATGCAAGTCTGGAGTAGCGGAGTGCGATTAGACAGGGAAACGTAGATAGTCTAGAAAAGCATTTGGAACATGTGGATATTTTCACAGAGGTACAGACCTCACGGTTATTTATCTTCAATTTATAGATAGATTGTTGATATAAATGGACCAAAATTTATTTATAAATAGGTTCAAAATGTCAGAGTCAAACGAAGTCACACCAGATGAAAGGAGTAAAGACTGTTTATGTATGGTTCTACTATAGTTTGAAAATATGATTCCAATGTTTTTTTTCAATGTGAATAATTTTCTCTGTAGTAGCTGTCTGCTAATCTGGACTTGCTCCGTAGTTGTAATGTTCACAGTCTTGCTATGCGGTGGTTTTGTCAATTTCATTTGACCCTTTAAACAGTGCAAACGGATTATGTGTTGATCAGGCAGACGTAGGTTATCACTGTAGTAATGTGGCTTTTCTTTGGGGCCGATCATTCGTTTCTCAAGGGAGAGGGTGTTTTTTCAGGAGACAAAAATGTGCTTGTTTCTGACCGACAAATATTTCACAAATGTTGCGAACCATGTTAACTTCCATGATCTTTGAAACAACATGTTAGCATTACAGAATTTCTGAAAGAAAACTCCATGTGTTGAAAACAAGCCCCACCCTTAATATTTAATGAGCGGCTCCATATCAGAATTGTATATTGAAAATATTGTGAATATGCAATTTAATTTGTCGAAAGTAGCTTTGTATACAAATTGGTTGATATGACAGCTATGCATTAGTTCATTATATGCGGATTTACATTTCACACATTTGAAATTTATTACTTTCATGAAAGCCTATTTATGCATGTCCTCCGAAGCTTCAATATCAAATAAGTGACCATTCACATGATGATATTCTAACATAAAAAGATGATAACATTGGATCTATTTTATCCAGTACAGTACTCATCTAATTTCTACTAAATTCTCACTACATCCACTGAAATAGGTATTGCCTCAGCCATGTATTGTTTAAAAATGTTCCAGCACTTTTCTATGTACAGGTGTTTTGTTCTGTTAAATATATTTAAACAAATAATGCAACTGGTAAGACTGGCTTTAATTTATATGGCATTGCGCTTTAGGGTAGGTATGTTCTCACATGTCAATATTACAGTCCACGATCATGTATATGTCGAATTTGAAATCCTAACATATTCAATAATAAGAATAGTGGTCCACTTATACACGTATTTTTATAACTACTTACGAAGGTCCTACTAGTCAACTGTCAAGGTAGTTTTTATACATTTCAGTATACGTTTTGCATTTTATGATTGAATGCAGTAATTAGTGTGATTACATTCACAGGTTGACATCACGCTTGGTGATATTTGAGTGCAGCTAATAGTAGTTTTGTTTTAGATATTAAACAATAGTAGCTAATATATTTTAAGTATTTACTCAATTTGATTGTGTAATAAAATATTAAATGCTCATTTGGCACTTGAATTGTTGGTCAAATATGTGTCCAATAAAATTTCGAGATCCTTTTTCGCAAAGTGTTTACACCTTAACTAATTATCACTTGGAGTGGGTGAGAGAAAATATTTTTCTATTGTATGAAAATGTTCATCTTTGGATTGAAATGCATAAACTCTGATAAATTTCATAAAAATGCTTTAGAAAGAAACAGTATATGTTGCTCCTTCAAATTGAAATAAATCCATTTACATATCAAAATAGAATCTACATAAATTACAGTGATAATTTATGAAGATCAACATATTGTATGTCGATATTTTACAAGTACAATGTAAAGTAAAATCCATTATGTCAACATAATCAACAAGTAGGGAATTTATAGAAAATGTCTTCTCTACCCAAGAAGTAGTAATTGGTGATGTGCAAATAATGTGTAATGCTTAGTTATCTAATTGTTGATTAATAGCAATTCCTGCCCATGCATCATAGCATTGAATTATATATTGAATTAGAAGCATATTATCCAACCATCTGGATATATTTGTATTGGTCTCTGTGTGTGCATATGGTAGACTTTGTTCCATAAAATATTTTGTAATTTTGAATATTGATTAATAGACAAGTTCCTAATTTATATACTATCATAATGATCATTAGGAATATGTTTCATCTTTTGTGCTAAGGGAACGATCATAAATAATGATACCGGGGGGGTCGTCCAAAAAGGTGGGGGTGGGGGTCGTCCAACATTTCTGATTCCTTTTGGGGGGGTCGCCGAACTTTTTTATCACGCTACGGTTTATTTTTTCAAATATTTTCTTTTAGCAATGCAATGACTATATAGAGGACTTTTTCTTTAGCAGGTTGGGGGGGGGGTCACTCAACTTTTTAAAATGTTGATGGGGGGGTCGAGCCCAAAAAAATGGACGACCCCCCAGTATCGTTATTTATGATCGTTCCCTAAGTACATGTATACTGAAAACCATTCTGTTGCATTTTATGAAATAAAATTTATCAAAATGGTTAAATATACTAGACTACATTTTGTTAGATTTTGCTAGTGCCTGTTCATGTAGGGACCACTAAGTATTATCAATTTGCAAAGTTTTAACATACATAGTGTTAATGGTAATTGTATCCAAAATATCTTTCATCCCAAAATATATATGTATATTGGTAATTATCCTTTGCTATAATTAGTTGACACATATTGATCTTGTTATTAAATTTCAATATTTGGTTGCCTTTGATATGTGTACGTGTTATATAAGCAATTTTAAGTATGCATTCGTGGCTTACATGGGAATTTGAGCATGTTTTGTAGTATGATTCATCCTTGTATAATTGCTGCGAGTATTATTGAAGTTACCTTGGCAGTAACGTATTTGATATCTAAAAAAAATTCTGCCAGCCAGTTAATCATGAGATTAGTTTTCAATATCATGAAAAATTGTAGAAATTTGCTGTTCCAGTATTCAAATAAAATTATAAATAATTGTATCTCTGGACTTAGATTTGTAATGAAAATACTGGCGTAAAATGTTTAATGTTTTGATACAATGTACTTTGTTATTGCTTGGGTAAATAAACTATGAAGTCTCAGAAACAAAAACGTCTTTTGCAGTTACCGTAGTCAAAATAATCATCTATTTCAGGGTATGGTTATTACCATGGGCCTCAGCATCATGGGAGGGGAGGGATAGAGGGTATTATACAGTATACAGTATATATGACTAGTATTGTGTGGTATATAGTGTTTGTAAACCATAGTAGTAAACCATTATATACCCCCTACCCCACCCATCCCATGCTGCTGAGGCCCATGATATGCACTATGTTTGTTCATCAGATTGTCTGTCTTCTTCCTCATCGTCATCTTCTTTTTCTTCAGACTGGTTGTTTTCAATGCTGTTGACAAGATCACATACTGCCTTGTTCATTGAATTTTCAAAGCAGACTTTTTACAAGAGGATCAAAGTATTTTTTATAAATATGAGTGAGGAGAAATAAAAGAATTAGACTGCACAATACAAAAATGGTCGGTCAATCGAGGTTGCCATCAGGTAGTTTCTGCAAGTTCGTGCTTAGAGGTGGCCACTCGGATGGAACCGGACCGCGGAACCGGACCGCCGCTAGTCAGAGCCTGGCACCGGCACTTTATAGTCGGACACCAAATTCTACAGAACTATGGGCATTATATGCTAAATTGTTATGGTCCGGCCTTGTTTATATTCATACGGCCATACTGAGGCGACTTACATACTAATTTGACATTGCACACAATTTGTCAGCTTTTGAATGGACACAACGTAACTGTGCTAACATTCTATAGGACTAGGCTAAAAGTTGATAACATAATGCACTATGGCGGTGTACCATTGGAGAAGAATTTCATTTTAATGCTACTTGATTGGAACTTGTTGTCTCGTGAATCAATCACCACCCTAAGTATAAAATCAACACCCTATTGTGCACCCCCTAAGTGTTATTAGAAACATTGATGATTCAAGACAAGTTTTCAAAACAATTAGTACTTTTTTTTTACAATTTCTGAACAATAAACGTTTTTACACTATTGATTTGATTGATACTTCATTTTGTATCACATCCACTTCTGTATGCATGATTTGATGCATATCATGATCCTATATCGTATAATGCATCATTCTTAACAACATTTAACAATCGGAAGTCATTAATGATGTTATCACATTTGCTTTTTGGAGAACCCAAGATAAGCAATATACATAGTATTTCTGATGATCACAATAAACACGTGAATGAACACTTTGACAATATACTGGTCAGCTTTAACGCGACCACACTTACTTGCCTTTGGACACAAGACACACTTTGGAAACAAGATTCTCCAATCTCAAGGGAACATCACTCTTTTTGCACACACACAGGAACAAAATATCATGAACATCACGTTGACACTATTTGAGCATGATAACATCACAGAAAGATCTATACCCAGCAAGGACTTCTCTTTACACACCGGAGACAGGCAAATACTTTTAGTAAACAACACACGAAATTTAGTAGGAAGTATTTGCAAACTTCCTTTAAAACAATACCGTATACGTGTATGTATCTACACAATCGTTATATTAATATTCTATATAATGACTTTCAGTTTTTGCAATAAGCAAAACTAGAGATTTGAGGCTACTGGCATGGCATGCCATCTGCTACTAGAATGTTCTTTACAAAAATGATGGCATCTTCCTTCAGTTCAACGATTATACACATATGAATGAGGCCTTTGTGATACATGTATGTTGTAATGTAATGTATGCATGCTAGTATTGGTCCCACACGACCCCTCCACCTGAGGTCCGCGGGGTGCTGTCTCCTAACATCCCCACACCTAGTGTCCTTTCACAGGGTAGTGAGCCTGAAAATAGTATATATTCCTAGATGAGCTCACTTTTTTATTATAATTGTATTGTTTCATAATACACGACATTGAAAAAACACTAAAAACATGTTACATGAAGCTATCTCTATACCCCTGTATTAGGAAGTAATCCAGTAATCCAATGATATATATATATATCTTGACAGAGTAGGCCTATATTATGCTTGATTGTTAAATTAGGGTTGGGTCAATTACTTTGAAAAGTAATTGATTAGAGTACAAATACTTAATAAAGTGGGCAATTTCTAGCACTTATTTTGCAAAGAGAGACGTGATTTGGGTCCACCATGTGAATTTTACTGTATTATTTGGTAGATAATGGTTTTTATGAACAACTGTATATTTCCCAAGTTTGCTTGTAAATTCAATTCTACTCTCGCTGCTATAACTAGATCAAAAGTGTTCAAAGAACACTGCGTCGCTAGAACGACGTTGACTTATGGGCAATTAAGATATATACTGAAATGATGTATACTTTATAATCAAGAAATGAATATATTTGAGGAGAAAACATAAGAATGAATGAAAATCAATATAGCCAGGCAAAAGATATTTGTGTTGCAATACAATAGTACTGTTTGAATAACAGATACTAATCAATATCAGTTTCAAACCCAATAATCAATATTTGCTGCTTGGGTTGGAATATGGATTTTTCTTGGTGCCTTAATTGCATTGAATATCAGTAAGAATATCATGAATGGGCTTCTAGAAACCACAGTTTAATTGGCAGATTGCCCAAAATCGAATCACTTCGGTGTCGGCTCAAACCTCATAGTTGTGTAAAGTTTGAACGAAATCGGTTCATCGGTACGCCCGCTAGCTTGTCCAGAGACATACATAGTTGTTACATAGTTACATAGTTACATAGTTACATAGTTACATAGTTACATAGTTACAAACGAACCAAACACAATGCTTGCTTCAGCAGCTGAGCTGAAGCGACGCAACAAGCAAGCTCCTACCACTGTATTGACTGCTTGGGGTTGATGGTATCAGTCTGATCTCACAACCGTGGGGTCGTAAGATCAAGTCCTGTCAAGGCCACTTGATATAGTCAAATGGAAGCTGTCTTCAGCCATGTCAATAACAGTGGAGCTTGCTTGCTATAACAGTGCAAATTGATGTTTTGTATTTGGGGATGATGATCTGCCCCGATCGGCCTGACCTTGTAGCTGGGCAGCCTGGGCACGGTGTGGATGTGGGCTGGCAGCACGCCCCGCAGCGGTGTGGGCCCAAGCACCGGGCTCACAGGGATCCCATGTCTGGAAGGGGTCATTTGGTCATTTAAATATTTTCTATTGCTTAATTTATTTTATGTGTGATTTATTGATCTGTGAGTGATTTGTGTATTTACTGTATGTATACATAATATTTACAAAATTATACTATACAAAGCATATCCACTGTTAGGTGTTACAAAGGGATAATTATTTTCTTTAGCAGCAGCAGCAGCAGCAGCAGCAGCAGCAGCAGCACCACTGCAGCAAATGCAGCAGGAGCTAGTAGTAGTAGTAGCAGTAGTAGTAGTAGTACAAAACAGCAGCAGCAGCAGCAGCAGCAGCAGCAGCAGCAGCAGCAGCAGCAGCAGCAGCAGCAGCAGTAGCAGCAGCAGCAGCAGCAGCAGCAGTAGTAGCAGTAAGTAGCAGCAGCAGCAGTAGTAGTAGCACCAGCAGCAGCAGCAGCAGCAGCAGCACCACCAGCACCACCACCACCACCACCACCACCACCACCACCACCACCACCACCACCACCACCACCACCACCAACAACAACAACAACAACAACAACAACAACAACAAGCCGCCCTTACCTGGTCATTCGGCACATGTGTTCGTGGAGTCGCGGCTGCACACTGTGGATGTCATCTCCACCGCCGCCGCTCCACAAAATGTCCGCTGTGGCGCTCGCAAATGGCCTGGTGGGACACAGGCAGAAACACTATATCAACAGTATGGTGGAACATGATCGTAAGTACTTAAACAATTCTGTGGATGGATATGGGTATAAACTCTAAGTACATGCAATGGCAAAACATGGGCATAATATTTAACATATAAATCAATGTCATGTGACTGGTGGGATAGGGACATTTATAAATAAACGCTAAATGGGCATTTTTACCAGCCGCAACAGTTAACCCAGGACGCACAGGAACATCTAATGACATGACATGACGGCAGTACATTTGATTGGATGAGAATCATTTTGAAAAATGTAACCCTGTAATAGAGGTTGTTTGTTTCATAACCTGTAACTTGATTATCAAGGCTGTTGATAAAAGCCGTCACTATGTTTCACTGACCACGCGGCCTGCATGAGGTTGTGCTCGTCAAAGTTCTCGGACCACAGTCTCGCCTCGCCGCCCACCAAGTTCTCAACTGGCTCGTCAGTAACGTGGTCGCCTGCAACAAGATACCGGGTTGTCTAGCGTCTACACTATAACACTCGGATCTCACATCCCTAAATACACCACTCTCATTTCACAGCCCTAAATATACCACTCTCATCTGACACATCCCTAGATACACCACTCTCATCACACACCCCTAAATATACCACTCTCATCTTACACATCCCTAGATACACCACTCTCATCACACACCCCTAAATACACCACTCTCATCTTACACCCCTAAACATACCACTCTAATCTTACACACCCCTAAATATATCACTCTCATCCATAGACAGATCCAGGGGGCGCAGGGGGCGCCCCCCCCCCTTTTCCCACCAAAATACTTCATTTTCATAGGGTTTATCATGAAATCCTGTAAGTGCGCCCCCTTTTTTCCTTAAGTGCGCCCCCCCCCTTTTCCGAAAACCTGAAATTTACATTTGTGTAGGGTTTTCATGGTATAATGATCATATATTACGTTTTAATATTAATGGTATATGTGTTAATCTACTACCCTTATTTCTAAAATATTTCAGGCAGAGAATTATTAACAGATGTACCACTTCTAAACATGGTATATTTCTTCAATAAACTAACTTAACTTTTAAAAGCAGAGAGAAATCTCCCTATGATTAGAATTTCAATGGCATCGCGTCACCTTCTTCAGTGGAATAAGACTGACAGCTTAACGCCTGACATAGATAGCGGAAACATCAAAAGTCTAGTCATAGATTTCGAATCGGTTCTAAATAGTTCTCTAATCTCATTTAATTGTATATTAGAAAATAATAATACAACACATGATGAGCATATTATATTCTTTAAAAGAGCAATACATTGCAATGTCCTTTTTATACTACATTTCATGTTTTGAATTTGTCTCCCAGTTCATGCAGCAGATCCCACCAATATCTCTATCAAGAACCCGGCCCTTTTATTAAGGGCCTGCCCTGCACAAGTCTGCATGAAATCATATGCTTTAACTCAACAATGTTCCTTTTCACACTTTAACCACTAACGGGTCAGTAGAGCCCATGTCACTGACCTTACCTGAGTGCAGTCGTGAGTAGGGCTTGCAGGAGAAGAGGTTGTCGAAGAGTTCGAGGGTCTGTTGCTTGTTATCGAGGTACCAGCAGTTGGAGTAGATGACACGAAAGCCGTCCGCTAGCGCCCGCGCGTACTGCTCGTCGTCCATCCAGAAGTTCAGAACATCGCGCCTCCGATTCAACTGGAAAAGAAAGTAGGATGTACAGTTCAACCGGAAATTAACATAGCACTTTCGGTACAACTGGAAATGAACGTAGCACTTTCACTTCAATTGGAAATATACATAGCATATTCGGTTGAACTGAAAATGAACATAGCATATTTGGTTGAACTGAAAATGGAAATAGCATGTTTGGTTGAACTGAAAATGTATGTAGTGTGAAATATTCAAGAACCTTGTAAAGGTTTGGAAGGTCGTAGAATTGAACTCACGATCTTCTGTCCACACCAGACCGGTCATATATGTATGGACAGACACATTGCGTTACCATTATGCTAACCTCCCCAGACAGAGGAAGTGTTAATAGTTGGCCACATTCAAAATCCTCCTACGGCTTAAGCGAGGGGCACATTCCGCCGCAAGGTGGGTCTACAGCCAGTCTACGACCAAAAACGCATAGAAAACGTGATGATCCGTGCGTATGCAGTGCGGCAAACGTACGTTTTTTCAATGCCGTACGGTGGCCACATGGTCTGACCGTCATGGTCTGACCGTAGGGAGGCAGTGCGGAGACCTTGCGTTAAGCGCAGATGATTTACCCGTATACTGGTTTTCTGTTCACAATATCACTCTTAAAATTCCGAAGTTTTCTAGGCGTAAATGTGATTTAATACTGGTGACTTTGGAAACTAAACGTAACTAGACTATAAACGTAGAAAACTTGTCGTATGTGATGATTATCTGAGTTTAAATTAAAGCACACAATATCATTGTAAAATAAGTTTGAAACACGGCATTCATTCAGCTTAATAAATGCATAAAGCGAGGGCCCGAGGGGCACATTACACCATTCCACCGCAAGGTGGGTCTACAGCCAGTCTACGACCAAAAACGCTTAGAAATCGTAACGATCCGTGAGTGTACAGTGCGGAAAACGTACGTTTTTTCAAGGCCGTGCGTGGCCGCAGAAGAAGTTGGCATGGTGACGTAGAGCAGGCTAAGACGGCTCGTCGCGTTGTAGGAGTGTCCACACCAACACAACTAGTGCAAACTACATGCGACGATGCCCGACTACGACTCAACATGCATAACTTTCACATTTTAGACACTAGTTTGCATTATGTCCAAGCAGTTAGTTATGTCCGTCAACATATCTACTTTGGCTAGTCGGAGTAGTCAGTGTGTTAGTCGCTTGTAAACCAAACTTACAAAAACACGTTTACATATTTATATCTACGTTTAATATTCTTCAATTCATCAGCAAATCAATTTATGCGCAAGTCAATGTAGCATTCTTGGAGGCGACTTCATGCTGTGTTCTTCCTCACCCAGATCCTTATCCCACAACCACCCTTTCTCACCACTATACCCACTTTACTCTACCCAACCACCCTTACTACACCTACCCTACAACACCTATCCTACTACACCCACCCCTACAACACCTACCCTGCCCTACCCACCACAACATCGCCCCACCCAACCACCCTTAAATACAACCACCCAACTCTACTACATTCAACGCTACAACATCATCCTACCCCATCAACCCCTACTACATCCATCTCTACTACACCGCCCTACTACACCCATTCTACCCCAACTACCACTCATACCCCGCTCTCACCCGTGCCGGGTACTTGTAGAAGACCTCCTCCCAGTGGATGCGCTGCATATTGGGATCGATGTCGTCCAGGAGGGTGTGCAATCTGTAACACAAAAGGTTGTTAAGAAAGGTTGGCCATATCTAGAAACACAAAACAGGGGGTCAGAAAGGTTGGGGAAAGCTAGAAACACATGAGGGGGTCAGAAGCCTAGGGAAAATCTAGTGGAGCAATACTACAGAACACGGGAGGCTAGTAGAAAGAATAACACATTAAATAATGCACAAAGATATACATACCAACTGAGACAATGTATATGTTATTGAGCCTTTTGGTTATTTGTTTAATACTGGGGAAAATGATTGTTTTGTGAAGTCATGAAGCAGTGACTAAACGTAAAATACTGTCACTCTGATACTTTAAGGTTAACTAAAGAAACACATGCCTAATGTATATCTGAGCAAGAAGGTCCTAATTAGCGTTTAAAAACATTTCCATCATTCACTTTATATAGTTGCATTTTAATTGATTTTATAGGTCTCAGTGATACATGCCAACAAGTGAGCACTGCAAAATTAAGTAAAATGCAATTGAGTCTCAAATTTGTTTGCAAACTCTTCCAATCATTTTGTAGACTGTGTTTCTCAGAAATCACTTTCTTCTCAATGATATCTCAGTGATGACATATATCTCTGATATGGTCTCTGGATGATCTAGTCTCTTCTTACAGATGTCTATCTCTGCTGACACGATGCAATACAGAGTAAAACAATACAATACCACCACTCTGCCCTCCGCCACATTCTTGCTCACCCCGCCCCCACGGCTCACTTGTTGAAGAAGTGTTTACTCCTCTCCCCCTTCCCCTGTGAGCCCCTTCCACTGACCCTCCCGCCCACCTTAGCTCACCCCACCAGTGTGTCCAACCCGTTGAGGTAGTGCTGTCTTCCCCTCCCTGGTCCCCTGTGTTACCCGTTCTACTGACCCGCGCGTCTCACCTGTTGAAGTAGTGACGCACCAGTGAGTCGGTCGAGCCTCCCAGAGAGCGCAGCAGCGGGGCCACGGTCGGGTCATTCAGCCTGCGGGAGGAGATCATCAATGCACCGTGTGTGTGCACCAGTGGCTGGTAGCCTAACATTCTGGCATTGCTGTTATTACAATAATGACCACGACGACGATGTCAAACGACAACAGCTCATTACAACTGTTAATACAACAACTTTGACGATAACAATAACAAAGTAAACAGCAAAAACAACACGAATTAAAACACAATAATAACAACTCATTCTATCCTGTTCCAGCCATTTCATAGATAACACGAATAACAACAAAACAGCAGCAGCAGCAGCAGCAGCAGCAGCAGCAGCAGCAGCAGCAGCAGCAGCAGCAGCAGCAGCAACAACAACAACACCGTCTCTGTTACCAGCAGTTGGGGGCCACCTCATTCCCACCCAGGTGCACAAAACCGTCTGGGAAGAGCGCTCGGATCTCACGGAAGAACTGGCCAAGGAACTCGTATGTGGAGTTGAGGGCCGGGTTGATGGTGCCTGGAGAGGGGAACACAAATCTAGTGTCGAACATCATATTTATTGTGTGTTTCCCCAAGCTCTGGTATGTATATACTGATATAACAAGATGCAAGATTATTTTCATCTATCTCACTATGGTGGTAGGAATGTATATTCTGCAGATACAGAGAGAGAGGATTGGAATTGAAACTCATATATTTTCCTACCAAGTACTGCAATTTACCACACCTTTATGTTAAATAGATACATGATTGGCGAGAGAACGCCAATGATAGATTAATACCATGAGCTATGTCAGAAAATAGTGTATAATCCCAAAAGAGTGGAGACGTAGTAATTTTATTGGACAATGACGCGAATGACATGGTACGAATGTTAAATCGCTAAAGCTGTATTGTATATGCCACCATCCTGCTTTACCTCTTCCTAACTCAACCACCTCGACCCTCCATGCGCGTTACACCGCTTTTACCATGCCCCCTTCCCCTAATGCTGTATGCCACCAGCCCACCACCCTCTATATCTATATATGGCATCCCCCGCCCCCATGTCATGTAGTACCTCTGTCCCCCCTCCTTACCAGGGTACATGTCAGGATTCTCTTATATTATATGCAGTGTACCTGCACCATCCTCAATGTGATATACCCCTCCCCCTCGCACCGTGCTGCCGTACCTGTGATGAGGCTCTCGGCGGGGCCCAAGTCGCAGTAGGCGAGCAGTCCAGGCCGCGCCCAGCCCCACGCGCGCATGTGACCTGCAGCAGTAACACAGAGTGAGGGTTATCAGGACTCAGCAGGGGTACATTATGTCTGAGAGGCCTCTTAGTGTATTAGGCATGAAATTATGTTTTAGCTTTGTACTGTAATACTGGGAAAATAGAAATGTTTGTGCATGATATAATTTGCAAATTTCGTGGGTATGTGCAAATTCGCAAACTTAAATAGTCAGCAAACATTAATAGCCTATGTAAAATAGGTTCA
Source organism: Streblospio benedicti (assembly GCA_019095985.1). Classification (NCBI taxonomy): domain Eukaryota; kingdom Metazoa; phylum Annelida; class Polychaeta; order Spionida; family Spionidae; genus Streblospio; species Streblospio benedicti. The sequence goes on from CM032665.1 coordinate 20,886,571, forward strand.
GGATAGACCAAAATCGCAAAATTAAAGTCACAAAATAATTTATAGATGAAAATCGCAGAATTTGATAGCCACGAATCATTCTAGTTTTAGAGTATTTATAATTAGTTTATGACTATGGGGTATACTATTATGGCATTTAAAAAAATCACTCGTTTTCAATAGTTGTAGCTTAACCATGATAATGTATAGTTTGACTAGAAAAATAGGATAACATTATGTCATTACAATTATATATCATGGTAAGGTGATATAATTGTATCAGAAAAATCTGAATCCATTAGCAGATCCAGATTTTGGGGAAAACGACTAAAGCGATCAGTGGAGATTCGTACTCGCAATTGATAGTGAACATTACAAAAAAACTTTAAGTTTGTACAACCACTGTGTTTGGTGGATCTGCCTATGGAATCAATGTAAATGGCAACAACAGTAAAGTCTTCAGCCACCTGGATATGACAGGCTGCAGGAGCCTGAACACAGATAGCGTCGCTGCTGTATCTACATATGTTGGACAGTTGAAGCAAAGAATTCGTGAATGAATTATGAAATACATTGTACATGTGTTTCCCAGTGGTTGCACATCTGATGGACAACACTTGGGTTATCGGGATGCCCAGGCACGTGACCAGAATAAAGATTTCGATTTTTGATTCATTAATTATTAAACCCACCGCCCGAACCACGGAATGCTGTGATGATTAGTACGTCTTTTATTTGTATCATTAAAATTGCATCAAATATATAGCATGTATGAAAGTTTTAGCTCCTCGTTGAACCTACGACTCATTTCTTTTAACAAAAAAACAGTTGAAGAATGCATAATCACAGCATGTTAAGATCTTCTGTAAATACATGTTGTTGTTTTTTCAAAGTGATCCTGGTCTTGGGCTGTACAACCATAGGCAGATCCACCAAAATACTTCATTTTCATAGGGTTTTTCATTAAATCCCTTAAGTGTGCCCCCCTCCCCCATTTCCTTGAGTGCATCCCCCCCTTTCCAAAAACCTGGATCTGCCATTGACAACTATTCAATAATAGCGATTGGGACGCAAGTTGGACCCACGATGGTGGAAATGAAACCTTTGTACGATCAACAGAAAAAGCAATGTATCATTCATTGACGAAGAACATTGTGTCTAAAGATGGACACAAGATGGCTTCCGATGTTCGCGTCAATGTGCCCATAACAAACGCAATATGGCTACACAGCATTGAATGTTTAGTTTGATGGTAGTACTATAGGGCCCACTCTTCAGGGGGTGGGGGGGTGGGGGCGTGTAGCTTCGTAGCCCTGAACATGGTCCTGGATTTGGACAGTGTGAGTGATCAAGTCGTGGAAAACCCCACGATGCGTTTGATCTTATTGCCGACATGGCTAAACCAGCATTATGGCTTCCTCTTGATAGAATGCCAAGTTTGAGGACCAAATGTTTGAGATACATTTTATTTCTTGTATAAGTGGATCTGATTTACTGACCCTGACAACTTACTCAGTCACCAAAACCAATGTTCTATGTACAACAGTCATTTATAGTTATCACCAAAAATATTATTGACTATCATTACAGCGGACATCTTGGATTTAAAAGTCAAGGAGTGGAAATATTTTCCGGCATATGACAGATTGAATTCAGCATGTATAAGTTATGTAAAATACACTGAATGCCAAATTCTAATACAAAATGCCAGGCAAAGTTGTATTTCCTGAAGACTTTCCCTGACTAATGTATTTTTTCTGTGCAATTTTTGGTGCAATATTTTTTGTGCAGGAGTATTCTTACAATCAAGTGCTGATGCACCAAAAAATGCAAGGACATAAAAATCAGTCAATGGGGTGAGATGGGAAACTTATTCAAAATCATTAACTATTTATAGAAATGCATCATGTACTTTTGGAAACCTTATTCGCCTATGACTGTGACCTTTCAATGGAAACAATAGTTTACAACGCACAAGTCAGCAAGAGGCCAACCCGCCACAGCCTTCATTGACCCTTCCCGACCTCCTCTGACACTTTGACCCGACCTTGACCTCCTCACCTGGTGTGTCGAACTCAGGCACGATCCTAATGCCGCGCATGCGTGCGTGCTGCACGAGGGTGCGCACGTCGGCGGCCGTGTACACGTCCCGCGGAGAGTACGCGCCTACAACACACCACCTTATGGTAAACACAACAACTGTATATCAGTGAGAGATAAGACAAATCCAGCAGGTGCCTCTACAAGTGCCCGAGCAGGTGTCTATGCAGGTGACCGCGCAGGTGCCCATACAGACGCCAGCAATTTTCCTCAAGATCAAAGGTTCTCAGACGGCACAATGATATATAACTCTAATTCTGGGTAAAGACACTGACTTGAAATATACGTTGCTATGACTGACTTTGTAGTACATGTAGTGATAACAACCATTACTAAACAGCAGTGCAACCGCTGCTTAGCAACCTTTACTATTACTCACTGAACTGCAACATTAACTACTACTCCACTGACTGTGTTCAGCGCGTGGTGGGAGCACTTCATTACGTCTTAGTCTCTCTCTTCGTCTGTTTATTTGTAACTGGGTGTAACATTATGCATAGATATATTTGGATTGATTGACTTGAGTGTAAGTGTTGACATTAGAGGATTCTTTCTCCAGGTTTATAGGGCTATATCGCATATCACAGTACAGGGTTCGAATGTCAGCAGAGGCCATGTGATATAGCCCTATAAACTTGAAGAAAGAATCCTCCACTGTTAAGTAGGTGTGAAGTGATACTGAGTACCTTCATATGTGTGTGTGTTTTCCGTCCGTTCTCTCAATCATCTGTCTGTGTTTAGTGACTTTTGTTCAACAGTCTATCTTATTGTGTTTAGTGAGTTCTGTCAGACCGTCGATCTTACAGTGTTTAGTGAGTTCTGTTCAACCATCAATATTACCGTGTTTGGCAAGTTCCGGCAGGCTGTCAAGCTGGAGTGGGAAGGACTGGTCGTCGGTGAGGTGCCAGTGGAACACGTTGAGCTTGTTGAGCTCCATGGCGTCGAGGAAGCGGAGCAGCAGCGGCAGTGGCAGGAAGTGGCGCGCCCAGTCGACCAGCACACCGCGGTGGCTGCACAAACAGAGGTCACAAACGATGATTTATCCAGGACGAGCCCCCATTATTACCAATCGATAATCACATTAATATTTTATAGATGTTTTATTTCCTTCTTAAAAATCACTAGAAAACAGTCACTTATTTACACACACACACACACACACACACACACACACACACACACACACACACACACACACACATCAATTAGACATGTGATTAAACAATCTAGCAAGCACTATTCCTCTGGTTGATTATATTACATCCATGATTGAGAGATTTATATACTTAAAGTTGGAAATTATGGTTTTGACTTCTATCCACATCGAATGACAAACAAGAGCTAACTTATTTTGAAATCAAAATGCTAAATAGTACTCAAATTTTCTTACAATACATTTCAATGTCATCTTGAGCTTGGAAAAATCTAGTCATTTATGTCTATCCTTACTCAAACACTACACATTTATGTATAGAGGCTATCTTGTTAAACATGTGACCACTTTACAGTTGTGGTCACATTATGGAGTTGTATTGATATCATTGTAGAAGTGGTCTCTTTATAGAGGCAGTCTCTTTATGGAGGTGCATAGTGGCTGACTCATTCAGGAGGTGATCTGTTTACTGTCTACGTATATCTTACCTGCAAAGCGAGCTGTCAACTGTCAGTGACTGACCTGTAGAGTGGATGGTCAGTGGGAGGTCAGTGGGCAGTCGCTGACCTGTAGAGCGGTCACTGACCTGTAGAGCGGTCACTGACCTGTAGAGCGGTCCCTGACCTGTAGAGCGGTCACTGACCTGTAGAGCGGTCACTGACCTGTACAGCGGTCACTGATCTGTAGAGTGGTCACTGACCTGTATAGCGGTCACTGACCTGTATAGCGGTCGGTCAGTGATGTTCTGCTGGCGGACCAGCAGGTGGCGCCTCCCGGTGGCGGGGGCGCGCGCTGGGAACACGAGCTGCAGCAGCGTCGTAAGCGCCGCCAGCGCGCCCCAAACCTCGCCCGCTGTGATGATCACCATGCCGGTGCCCAACACCGCGATCGTGTCTGTGAGAGAGAGTATAGTGAGGTGAGAGCAGCGGACACTGCAATCGTGTCTGTGTAGAGACGTGGGTATCGATTATGTTTGGTAAGTGGGTGTAGGTTAGTCAGCAGGGTTGTTGGTGGGACATGAGCGGGGATAGAACCCAGAACTCATCGGCGGAGATGAGTGTTTGTGTCTGGGGGAGAGAGCGGTGGCTCAATCATCAATGGTGGCTGGTGGAGGGTGTCTGCTATGTGAGTCTTGGTGAAGCCTAGGGCACAACCAGCAGTACGGCCTCTACTCACCTCTATACAGCCAAAAACGTGAAAGGACAAACCACTTTCAAAATCATCATCATTATTAAATTATATCCATATAATGTCATCAGCATTCTTCTTACACTATACCATCTTTCTCAACTTGCATAGCAACAATAGCGCAGACATGTTAATCACTAACATTAGTAATCATTCTCCTGACCTTCACCTCTTTAACATGTACTCTAACACCACCAAGCAGTGGGCAACTGTTCAGAGATAAGTTTCCTCAACAAACATCATCAAACCCAACTGGGGCTCAAACCCATAACCTTCTGGTCATGATTCCGACTATCTAACCACACATTGGGCCACAGGAGCGCATACATATCTCTCATTGGAAGAAGAGATTGCTCAACACCTGCCATCAGATCTAGACCCGAATTGGAAATCGACCCTCAGCCTTTCGTCTACTTTGCCACTCGGTCAGGGAAGCACTCACATCTTGCTGTGTGCCCTAGGTCCAGCGATCTAAGCTTGAAGTCCTGCTAGTTGGCATACTATGCAAGGTACTGAAGTGCACCAAGCATGACTCTTATAGGGGATGAAAATCTAGAGAACAGGAGCTACCGTGACATCCAGACGAAACTCAACTGGATTATGGAGCGAGCGATGATACCAGCCGTCCCTATGTTATGCTTATGGGAGAAATTGCGCAATACATTTTGAACGCACACAGCTCAATAAAACTTTAGACTTCAGCAATCTCACTTACATACATCACAGATAATATATTTTCCTTTCGTCCCATAGTAAAATTAACTATAACTATAAACTATCGCATTTAGTATTTTTAATTTAAATTGAAACGGTGAGATCGTTGCATGATCCTAAAAAGTCTACTGACAGTATCAGCAGGCGACAACAGCTGTGTCACATTCGGAGTTTTCCATTGTTGGCATAGAACAATAATCTTTTATTAGCTCATATGGTTTTCATCAGAACGTTTTCACATTAACAGTACACATTCTGAAGACTGTCTAGCTTCTTATTTTTACCATAATACATAATGATATATACAGCAACAAGTCCAATTTGGACAAAATCGAGTAGGCTAATTAAACAATTCATTTGACAGCTCCTACAAAATGGTGAAGTGTTAAATATGGTAATGCATGTGATTGATGTTCAAAATAAACTATTTAGTTAAAACAATTACATAGACTTATGCATATGAATGATCGCATATTACTGCAGATTATTTCCATCAATATAGTATATTAATATGACATTGTATAACAGAGATATGATCCAATATGTGTGTGGTGTTTTTTACCAGCTGCGCTGAATCGTAATCGAAGCGACTAGACTCACGCAATTTTCTGGTCGGACGCAAGACGTGTTTCGTACCATGATCCACTGACAGCTACATCTCGTAAAAGCACCTACATGTATTTAAATTACATCTCGCTGAAGAACTTCCGACCGCTATTAGAACCCAAGAAAATACACAATCATTATGCAAGTGTGACAAGGTGGGAGGTTCTGCACATCACAGGGGAACATCTTGGAACCATATAGAAAATGTTTCTTTTTTTTTCTGATAGAGAAAGAAGTGTGGTTCCAGATGTTTTTCTTTGTAAGTTATTGAACTCATAATTAAGGCCCGTTAAAATATACGTGGACTCTGGCAGACCCTGCACCAGTGACCTATACTAACAAGGGATTTTTGTCACAAATTAAGCATGTGGCTACTCACAGGTCTGGTTGGCTGCAAGGGTGGGGGCATCATGGTCGCGGCAGGCAGCAGGCACGCTAACGTTGACCACAAGGAACTTGGGGCGCGGGCCTTGGCTGTGGAGGGCAGGGGGCACGTGCGTCATGTTGAGCAGGTCGCGGCTGAGCAGGCGCAGGCCGGCCGTGAATCGCGACCACGCCCCCATGAACAGCGAGCAGCGCATAGAGCTGTGGGCAGACGGGTGAAGTCCTAGTAGTGGCTGTATCTTTAGAGAGGCCTTCATTTTTTTTAGAAGTGATCTCTTTATACATGTGGTCTTATAATAGAGGTGGTCTTTTGATAGAGGCGGCCACTTTATAGAGGTTCTGTCTTTATAGAGGTTGTCTTTATACAGAGAGGAATTCTTTATTGAGGTCTCTTTATACTATCATAGAGGTGGTCAGTTTGGAGATGCAGTGACATCTTGGACACTTTATATTAATGGTCTCTTTATACAGTGGGTCTCTTAATAGGGGTGATTCCTTTATACCTTTATAAAGGTGGTTTCTACAGAGGTGCCCCGTACATATTGATGGTCTCTATGTAGATGTTGGCACTTTGCATAATGCTGGTCGCTTTATAGAACTGGTCAGAAGTAGTCACTTAATAGAGGTTGTCACTTTACACATTTGGTCACTCACGTGTGTAGCTGAGGTATGGCAGTCACCACGATGGTCCGTTGTCCTGGGGCGAAGAGCGTGTGTGCGGGCCGCGGCCACGGCACGCCCTGGGTGGGTGGAGGTGCATTACGCATCATAACCATGTCAGCAAGATCTGGAAGCGGAGGATGCACGGTGTAGAGGGGGGCTGGGGGTTAAAGGTCAAGACTTCGCAATTTTATAGATGCGACATATGCCAGATCCGTGGCATTTTCATAATTTCCACTACTTTTCAGCTCTTGCCCGTGTAACCAGTAACTATAGTTTGTGTTTGATGTGAACATAGCCTTATCCCCGTCCTCACAGTCTATGACGCTGTGTTGCCAAATAATAAGGGGACTTGCAAATTATATTGACAAAATGTTATAAAAAATTGAATGGTTTTGGAATCCTCGAGTTTGGATTATGATGGTAATTCCACTGATGAACTGAACATTGTTGAAAATAGAAATTCATAAGAATAACAAACGTTTTAAGTTCCCCTAGTTACTAGTATATTGTTTTTTACATGTGTGTTTAAAGATAATAGTTAAATAAAAAGACAACAAGAACTATTTCTAAATTCGAATCATAATCCAAAATAGGGGATTATCTCGAACGTATAAAAGGTATCGAAATGGAAACTTGTCAGTGTAATTTCAAAACGTTCTTATAGCTCCGCATATAGCCCCCATAAAACAACATAGAACTGCACAGGAGTTATAACATTGCATTGCCTACTTTGTTGATTTTTTTTTTAAAACATTACTGGTGCATATGAGAATCCAGATGAGTATTTCAAACAGATACAGTAGACTACAGATTGGAAGAATTGACTAAGCAATAGTAGTTTTGAATCTTGTCGGGGTAGCCTGATTAATAAATTTCGCTACACAAAACTACAACTCTGTAAAATCGTGAGAATAAATGAAAATCAAACATCATGACCCAAAATGCTAAAATCAGGCATTGATAGGTCTAATCTCGCTCTTGTTAAACAAACGTAAAATCATCCCACTTGCCAATATATTTATAATAGTACAATCATATATTTTATCATGGTAAATCAGCACTTTAAGCCTATTTATTTTGAAAAAATTTTAGCACCATTTCACCCAAGATATCAAACTGCACACAAGGGATCAACTATATTCTTTTTACATTTTCATTCATTGCCCCCCTCTCCCCCCTTGGGTTTATATTAAACAAATGTGGTGGCGCAATGCTATAAAATGTATACACGGTGCACATTGTCCCTAAGTGTGATGAATGTAAATATCACGGTATGCAGTCAATACTAAATTTTCCACACAAGGGATCAACTATATTCTTATTACATTACATTCATTCATTAGATGCTCTATTGCTATATTATATTAAACAAAGAGCGCCACCAACCTTGGTGTGTATACTAACATTTAAGGCATGTTTATCCTGTTACCATCTCAAATTGATTTAGTCTTAATCATCGCTCATTATAATTACTTGTGGATGCATTAGTCTTACTATCATGGACCATTAGTTTAGAGTATGGCCCAGATGACCAATGAAAATATGAAACCAGTGTGAAACACGATTTTAACATACACACTTAACATACACACTAATGAAAAAATATAGCAGCCTTCTAAATCACTAAATCATGGCTAATATAACTGTTAATGATATACTGAATTCATATAACATTGATAAGATAACAACGCACGTATATTGTCAAGTTTAAAAAAAATGCTGCCATGCCCTGTGGGCAATGAGAACAGCTTAACCACTTATTACATGTGGTTTGTGACACTGGAAACATGAACTATCTCACCCCGGTCAATGATCTCCCTCCCAGCACTGCCTTCGGCTTACCCACCGTCGTGGGAGTCCCTACCAATCCCACCTCCATTCCCTCCTTCCTCCACTGCCATATGCCTCCCCCTCCTTCCACACTCCCACCTCCATCTGGCATACACGCCAAGCATCACACCACCACTCAAGCGTTGGTCCCTCTTCCATCCCTGGCCCGTCCCACACCCTCGCCCCCCCCACACCCACACCCTCTACCACACCCCAGTCCCTCCCACACCCACGCCCCCTCCCACAACCCCTTTACTCCCACACCCCTCGCCCACCACACACCCCCGTCCCTCCCACACCCTCGTCCTCTGCCACACTCCCGTCCCTCCCACACCCTCGTCCTCTGCCACCCCCCGTCCCTCCCACACCCACGCCCTCTACCACATCCCCGGCTTTTACCACACGCGCGTCCCTTCCACACCCCCAACTCCTCCCACACCCCCGTCCCTCGCTACTCACATGTAGGTTCCACTCCGTATGTGAACGCCCGTGATGGAGGCACGGCCGGGCTGCTGCCTGCAGAACAGAGGAGAACACGATTGTAAAAATTCATTTGTAGAGTAATGTATAAGTGTATATCATAAAACTATATTAAAGGTGGACTAAAGACCTTTTAGTCCTTTTCTTTCCCTCATTATTTTAGTATCAGTGAAGACAATTCATGATTTCTGACGTCAATTATATTATTGCGTCGCTTCAGCAAAGCATTGTGTTTCGTTTGTTTGTTTGTTTATTTGACTTCCTGCCTGCCTGCCTGCCTGCCTGCCTGCCTGCCTGCCTGCCTGCCTGCCTGCCTGCCTGCCTGCCTGCCTGCCTGACTGACTGACTGACTGACTGACTGACTGACTGACTGACTGACTGACTATGTATCTATTTCCCAGCAATTAGTACACACAGACAATAGACTTAGAAATAAAATCTTAATAGCTCTTGGTGGTATTCATCAACACGTCCACATTTACATTGTACATGGCAGTATAATCCGTAGAGTTTACGACAGTATCAAATGAATTGCTTAGTTCTATATATTGGCTTGTGAATGTGGACTAAACGTACGTGTAAATGATCGTATATATATTGACAAATAGGCATTGGGTTATTGTTATTGTTAAAATATCGAATATCTTTATTTCTATGTCAATTTTTGCCTTTGTCACACTTCATATGCAGTCCTGTTCGTGTTGTCGGTCAAAAGTGCTACCGTCTGGAAGATAACTAAAGCTACGAGCAAATCCGGCAGCAAGGACATTTCGAGACTATGGCCATTTTTCCGTGTGTGGGGTGTCTGACAGCAGGTAATGACGTACTACCTGACGTACGGGCTCCGTACTGGCTCCGTAGCTACGTCTAGGCAACGGTCAAATAGGCCGTATTACGATACATAGCCAAACTCCCGCTACTGTCTAGAATTTTTGCATTCAACTGACTTTCACCGAACTGAGTTTTTGGCAGTAGATGCAGCACTGTCAGATGTGCCCTAGGCTTTACAGTGATATTTGGAAGTGCAAATTCCACATGAAACTCTTCAGTGTGGCATAAACGGCCGCTTGGTTACCATACATGGACAGCAACTCATGCTTACAGACTCATGTTTAGTCCGTATTCGTGAAATGCCTTACAATCAGCCATGGGGATACTCGGGGTCTTAAAATGTGGCAAAGAAAAAAAAACGTATTAATCAATTAATTAATTGAGCAGTAAATTACACATACTTAAAAAAAACAATCGGAGTCCCTGCCTTACCTCCCCAACCTCCCTCATATCAGGGGCAAGCACCAACTGGCCTCACGATGTCACAACGTCCTCTTTCAGAACCGGACTTACTTTAGCCTCGTTCCACCAACCTCTCTGCCAACTTCCTAGCATGAATCACATAACGTCCCTTTTCTCTGAGCCTCGGCTTGTAGGTTGCCTCTCCGCTGCACTTTGCGAAGGCACGCAACAACAAAAAAAACTATCAGGGCTCACTTCCTTCTCGCCGAAAGAGGACGTTATGATTACTGCTGGAGGTTGGCAACAACAGTGTCGGGTTGATGGAGACTATAATGACAGACGTAGAGCGTACGTACCTGGTGCGTCTGACGTCGTGATGTCTGACGTACTGTCCCGCTGCTGATCCTGCTGCACGTGATGCGGCAGCCACTCTGGCGACTCGAGCGCCGTGCGGTACACTAATCCTTTGATCATCAGCATAATCACTGCAGTTCCCACCGCCAGTCTCCGCCAGATACTGCATTTACGCTCCATTGTGTACGGTCCATTGTGTACTAGTTTCAAATCCTCAGATTAAGGGAACTGTCACTATTTATTAGGAAGAGGGGGCGGTCAGATGGGGGGGGGGGAAGAATTTCAGTGCAAGGAATTCAACAAACGATGGATTGTTATTCGCGCTTCGTGCGGGCATCACAAATATTAGCTCTCATACTTTCGCATATGATTTTAACATTACTTGCTAATAAATAGCAAGAAAACCAATTAAACCAATCATCTTTAACGCAGTTTTATTCTTTCAACAATACTGATACGTGCTGCAAATGATGAATTTAGTGATGAAGAAATTGTTGATGATGATGCTGATGAAGATAGTGAAACAAGTGATGTCAGTGAAGAATCAGATAACAGTGCAGATGAGATTGATAATGTTGATAGTGATCATTCAAACGGTTGTACTAGTACAAAATGAGCCATTTGTATGTGAACATTAAAGTTGTTCATGCAGTCTTTAATCAAATTCAATATTAATTAAGTGCTATGTTGCATTCACTCTGAAATGAAGAGGGGGTGGGGGTCAAAACACAAAATGTGTGTGTTGGGGTGGGGTGGGGGGTAAATTTTGAGTGCGCAACTTCCAGGGGGGAATAAATTTCAGTATAAGTTAATTATGACACAAATCCGACCGCCCCCTACCCCTCATAAATAATGACAGCTCCCTAAGTATGATTGTATGATATCTAGCTCTTAATTTTTATGATTTGTATATCCATATCCCGGGATCCATATAATCCAATAAAAATTCATGCATCTGTCTTTGTTTTACATAATATAGTTTAGCCCGTGTCCACCATGCAATGAATGAGCCAATCATGTTATTATTACACTTTACACTCGTTGATCACTTTAGCCACAGAACTCGTTCAGCTTTTCACAATATATGACCCATGGACGTGCACTTGTTTGTCTATCGATGAACACATGGCATAAATGAAGTGTGCATTATGCATGAACTCGGCGATGCCAGCGTATGGGGACGCCACAATCAAGATATTTTAGTCTAGTCAACTCTAGTGTCTGTTAAGGCACTGGCTACAGTTGTGTCGCTTTTGTGGAGGCATTTTATCAGCTAGATCAACTCAATTTTTAGAGGCTTGTCTACCTGATGACGTAGTTTAATAGGGTTACATCACATGTGCAAGGATAGTATGTTGATAGAATACTGCAGCTATTAACGGGATCAATACACCGCGCAGTCACATATGTATGTAGTTGCATATCAGGATTCTTTGGTCGTAGGCTTGGGAGGGCCGAATTACGTCAGACGTATGAAGTACCTCTTTTAATGGTCTGTTAGATTTAATCACATGGGGTTGGGGGTACTTCAGGGGTGAATGAGTAGTGGGGTGCCAATGAAGGTCCAAAATCATACCCCTTAGTGAAACCAGTGAAACTATGAAAATGATACCCCTAGTGAAACCAGTGGATGAAAACAATGCGCCCCCACCCCGCCCTGTATCTGCCTATGAGTTCTAGATGTATATTTTTTTTTAAAGCTTGCGCACTGGCTGGGAGTTACATAGAAAAAGTCACACATTTTTACAACATTTTTACAACTATTTATGACTAGTATAAACTGGATAGTCGGGTCTCAATCCCCATAATTCCTTGTTTATTCCATTTATTCCCAAATGCACTTTTGTGAGCTCTGAGTCGCTGAAGTGATTTTGTCTTCGTGCCATTTAATCTACTCGCCGTCACGTTCCATCTCAGTTTACAGACTTATTAGATACATTTATATCGTGTGTAGTACTGAGCATGACATAATAACGTACTTTGTGTTTGCAGCTTACTTACATAGAAACAAGCAAATATTGCAATTCATGGGACCACTGGCAAAAAATAACTTCTATCGAAGTCTGTTTGAGTCGCTTTGGCTGAAGCAAAACGCAATGCAGCGGTTTAATTTGTATGTGTGTATGCCTATATTTATGTATATCTTTGAACACCCTACAATATTGCCACTTAATTCTTAACCCATGACTCCATCCACATTTTCCACATGATCAGCAACATGGGCTCACCGAGAAACAAAATGATACTATTTGTTATCTCACTATTGACCATCCACCTTTAACCCACACAGAGGCCCAAACTCAGAAAAGTAAGAGTTTTTAAGGGATTGTAGTTTCTTCCCCAACTTTTGAATATCCCAACACATACATGTATAAAACTTCATTGTTATAAAAAATACATTTCTTGAATAGCATACAACTTATAAAAATATTTATTTTTGAAATTTTTATACATAAAACTGCTGACAAGTGCTATTATTACCCTTAGTACATATAAACAATGAAGGGGAAAAGAATGGCCACTCATTAGACTAGTCTCAGTTGGCTTCTACCCTCTACGATGCATTTGCACGTGGATTAAAGTATTTAGAGCAATTCAAACACTACAAAAATAAGAGCCGGTATAACTCCATCAAAACACGCTAACGCAAGAAATAAAATGTCAACTGAATGATTTTCGTCAGACGTAACTTGCACGGTGCGTGTAAAAATATTCGCCTATTTTCAGATCAACCATGATGTTATTGAAAAGGAGACTAAGGATCTCGAAAAACTAGGTTTATATATTGTTTTGAGGTGTTTTGAGTTTTGGAAATAAAGGCAGCGAATAGAATAGTGTTGTGTATAAAATGAGACCTTATGCTGCATACCAGGTACATTTGATTTTACAGTTAAATGTGACGTCTGCCATATCACGGTACGTCTGGCGAAAATCATTCGAATATGCAACATCACGTGACCCTGTGTTTTAGTTAGCAAGAGAGCATTTTTTTTTTATTTTTTTTGCAATGGAAAAGGTGTTGTTCCTTTTATACTGGGCTTAAAGGTGTTGAAAGGACTGTTTTATTCTGATACTACAAAATATACAGAGTTTTTTTTAAAGAAATAGGTCAATTTGGGACACCCGCATTGACGCAAACATTATTTTGGCTGAGCATTATCTTTAACGGTAAAAAAATATCCAACGGTACTGAAGGTGTTAGAGCCCTGTATCACATCTGATTGTCCGTTGACTTTTTAGCTCTAGTGTCAGTTTGTTTAGGCTGCCTTTTACCATTGTAGGAATAAGGGGTTTCATCTTCTGCATCACAGAATATGACGAGGTGGGTGTCTTTATGGAGTGGAGTATAAAGTTGTGCGTCGACCATCTGCTAAGAGATAAGCCCCTTTGGCATCATTTTTTACCCAGCGCTTAACCGACGCACAGACCGCCCCAAACCAGCGGACGATTAGCAGACATGTACAGTGTACAGTCAGCAGACAGTCGACTCAAGGTCAGCTTAAACTCCACGCACACACGCACAAAAAATATCAAGGCGCAATGCATAGGCACATGCATTCACTTGGGTAGAGGTTTAATATAAATGAGAAATATAATTTAATCATAACATAGTCAATGCATGTGCCTATTGCGCAAAGTGTACGGCAACCAGGCGGCTGCGTGGCGTTGGCCGCCATTACAGAGTCTGGTTGATCGAGACTAAATTAGATGGAGCGCCCTATATGTAAAACGTATGCTATTCATTCGAATTCTTTGTATGATTAGCATTTTTGGTCTGTATATTTAGTCTAGTCACTTTTCTAAATACTGTATTTTATGAAAATTTTCTTTTACAAATTTGTTCATAATGAAGAAAACAGGCAATTCTTTTAATATAAAGCATTCAGAGTACATACAAAGTACCAAACTTTCGCCTCAAAGTCAGCATTTTTCATATTTTTTTTATTTATTTATTTTTTATCTATTTATTTATTTTTTTTTGTTTTGTTTTGGGATAAGCAAATTTGTTTGTAACATGCTATAATATATTTCAATTGCTAACTAAACTTTGTGTGTGGTTTAGGTGTGTTTTGTTAAGCATAATCCACGTCCACGTACAAAAACCAAGGGATTATTCAATTCTACTCTCACGTTTCTGTCAAGCAAATATATACAATTATTCATACAAGGGATTATTGATTTTTGTACACCACATATGCTGAGAAGGTTGAGGAAACTAGTAAATAAACTTTGTGCATAGTTTAGGTGTGTTTTGTTAAGCATAATCCCATCACATTAAGCATTATATGTATTTTATTGGTTCATTACAACATATTGGGACGGTTAACAAGCACAACCCATGACATTATGGAGAGTGGTTTGGCGTCTTTTTGGCGTAGACGTGTTTTTTGTCTGGTCCACGTACAAAAACCAAGGGATTATCGATTTCTGTACACCGCATACGCTGAGGAGGTTGAGGAAACTAGTAATATCAACATTGTAATAGCATCACCACACCTATATTGCATATTTTACTAGGACTGCTTACATTCTGCAGTACTGTAATGCTATACTGGTACGTCATGTGTATGATGTTGACGTAACTAACTTGTGTACTATTATCTGAAGAGGTCATGGGGTATAATTATTAAACCTTCAAACCGAGGCTGAAAGAGGACGCTATGAATCCTGCTTGGAGGTTGGGGGTATATTTTCACATACATTGTATATCTTGGCCTACAGAATATTAGTTGACATGTTCTTGAAGACTTCTATTTTTATGGTATAATAAAGACAGATTATAGTAGGTTTAAATTCCGCTTTATTTTTTCCCATCACCATATCTTTTACATTAAAAGAAGAAATTATTGTTTTACATTGGAAGAAGTTATCGGATCTTATATTATTAAGTAGCATACACTTTGAAATGTATTTAAATGTACTTAAATATGATTTTTATGTACTGTATATATGTACATAATACACTAGTTAATATGGATGTATGTCCGAAATAAACTTATCCTTATCCTTATTTAAGAAATAAAAATCTTGTACATGATAACATATTGGATTGTGGTATATTTTTACATGTCAGTTGACATTTACAAATACAAATTAAGCAGATTTATTATATAATATATATTAATACCAACATTATTGCATGTGAAATCGAACTGATAAAAATGTAAGTCATATTTTAACCCTCGTCAGAACTTTAACCAAAACATGAATAAGTTGTTCACAAGTATTAAGATTTACATAGGCTTGTTGTGTTGTTCGTTTCATGGTTGTTGCTTTTCATGGGATAGTTGTAGAAACTGGTGTTGAAGTACTTTACTTGATGTTGAACCTGCAAATGATTTGTATAAATTCTGTCATTAGCAGCATACATCTACATGCAAGTCCCGTAATCCAGTTTATATGACAATTCGAGTAAAAATATATGTTTTTTCCAGAAATCCCAGTGGCTTTGGCATGGTTTATAATATTTACTTTTGCACAGGATTGTACTTGTTATGGTATTGGACTAACCGAATATACTAATATTTGGTTATGAATACCGAATGTAAGGTGGTCGAAGAATTGTCAGCCGTGCATGCTTGGTATACAATAAGCTGTATAAACCAATAGTGAAACTCATCATATCAGCAAAGTCAGGGCAGATACTGTTCAATATGTCATATCATATCAGCTACTACTTAATAATGTATATTCTTACATCTGACAACCAAGAAATACATATAAACATTCGAGACATGGGTATTTACTTCACAGTTTTTTTTTACTTGGAGTGACATTAATGTTTATGACCATTATTCTATTGGACCTATACATTCTTATTGTTTGTTATATATTTTGAACGCAAAAACACAAAAAATAAACAAACAAATAAACAAATTAAAGATTGGTGTACAATTACATTTTGAGTTCACAATACATTACATACTGTTTACCACTGGCACGCATATGAACACTTTATGCTTCTATCAAAATGTTTCAACATAAGACTAGTTCCACTGTACCGGAAAATATCCAAACATATATATTTATAAAACATGTAAGTATTTTACGTGCTTAATGGTATATAATCTAATGTAAAAGAAAAAAATAATGAGTATGGGCTTTTCCCCTTGTTACCGTTGGTAATGCTCCTCTATTCGCCACACTGTCCCTCTGTTTTACACGTACCATCTGGACATCTTACTGAAAGAAACAAGGGCACAAAATTGATTAGTTAATCTAAATTTGCCAGATAAACTTACCAAGAAAATTTTATTTATCTTCAGACGTTCATAAAAATGGTTCTCGGTGAAGCTGATAGTTTGACTGTGCAGTCCAGTCTATTTTCCATATCTGTGAAAAATTTATGTATAGTATTAATATATCTTATATTGTTTCTTGTCGCTGTATTTTAAGGTATTTGAAGTTTTTTTTATTGAAATAGGAATATACATATATGTAAAAACTTTTTAGTGCTCTTATCTATTTCAGTGTACAATGTCTTTCTCTTTTGTTTGTCATGTATCTGTGATAAATAGAATTCTTTCAATTCAAATTTTGTGTGAGACTAGACAGAGTGTGTGGGGCAAAAGGGAGGAGGAGAAAGGAGGAGGGGGCTCTGTTCCCGGCTAGAATGTTCCATTACGGTGTGGTTGTAACGAAGAAGGATTATTGAAAACTGCTAGTATTTGCATGGACGGGCTTGAATTTATACTGGGTGTGCAGCATGTGTCCTGGCATCGCCAGATTTGAGCACGTTCGGGTTATCCACTGGTACTTCCATAAGCCCCCTTAGAGGAGGAGTATGGAGGAGTGGGCTTACCCAGCGTGCCGTCCCAGTCCCAGCTGTCTGGCTTGGTGCACTCCATGGTGAGGCAGGCTGCCAGCTCTTCGTCCTCCCACGTCTCTGTCCACTGCCAGGAAGCCTCGTCCCACGCCCAACAGTCAGATCTACCATCGCATAGGTAACTGCAAACATAAACACCATGTGTTTGAATAGTCATTGATTTCTTTCTACATATACATCCAAACTATTTTCTATTTCTAAGTAAATCCTGCCAACTTTTGAGAGCTAATTTACTGGTTTCACTGATGGAGAAAAACTTTGTCTCTCAAATACTCCGGGAGCCAGCTAGAGTCTATGCACTCGGACTGTTAAAAAATGTTCATAGTGATTTTTGGTTTTCTAGATGCCTATCACAAGTCGAGTTTAGGATATAAGTTGCAGGTCCGGGGGCGTTTGTCGGTAAGAGCCGATTTACGCATTATTTTTACGCGTCAAAATCCAAAAAATGTTAAAATCATATTTTTTCTAATAGAATATGTTAGTAATTGTATTTAATGAAAGTTATAGTTCATGTTTATTCACAACACATGTGTTTGAATGTTTAATGAGTAAAAATTGAAATCAAATGTGTGGTAAATGATTGAATTAGCTTTTTGTACAGATTTTAAACAAAAACGGCTTTAGATTTGAAATCAGCAATAATTTGGGGGGAGCATAATTTGAAACCTAACGATTCAATTTTAAATTTATTTGCCAAAAAGTGTCTATATATAGTTATCTTTAATAATAAAAACCAAAAATACAGTTAACTTCATTGATGTTCATACAATAGACCAACAAGTAAAAATACGTTTGCCCTACTCCAAAATCTCGTTTTTTGCTCCAAGTGGTATTTTGTCTAAAATAAAATGTTTCTATTCATATCAAATACAATTTATACTCTTTTCGATTCACAACACTTAATTCTAAATGTCAAATGATTAAAAACCCATTTGAAATATCAGGCAAAGGATTATTTTAGCTTATTGAACTGATTTTAGGCAGAAATCGCTATGGATTTGAAATAAACAATGTTTTTCAGAAAATATAAATGTAGTCATAACACTATCAACTGAATATCTATTTAATATCTATTTAAAAATAATAGTAGGATTTACACAAAAATGAATAATAGTACAGACCATTTGTTCTTTTTACACTTTCTCTCTCTCTCTCTCAGTCTTTTTAGCAAGCATATTTCTACTAACGATAGATACATGTATAGCTGAAGACAGGTTTTACAACCCTAAGCTTCCATATGATTATGTCAAGTGGCCTGGCGGGACCTCGAGCTCACGACCCCAAGGTTGTGCGACCAGAATGATACCATCATCCCAAGCAGCGAGCTGTTAAAAGATTACACGGCTGAACCGTTGTCTCCGTAACCCCCAGCTTAAATACTTGGTCTGTTATCATCTCAACCCAGGGGTCATGGGTTCGAATCCCACACGAGGACGAAATTTTGGGAAGGTCTTATTAGCATTTTTAGTGCATTGAATGATATATATATATGTGTTTCCCAGTGCTTGCGGATACATTCTCTCTCTCTCTCTCTCTCTCTCTCTCTCTCTCTCTCTCTCTCTCTCTCTCTCTCTCTCTCACACACACACATCTTTTTAGCAAACATATTTCTACCAACGATAGATATAGCTGAAGACAGGTTTTACAACCCTAAGCTTCCATTTGACTATATCATATCAAGTGGCCCTGGCGGGACTCGAACTCACGACCTCATCTTTGTTCTTTATCAGTATTTGTTTGGCTGGTTTCCAAGCCAAGAAGACCCATCTTGTTTTGCACCCTAACCCATTGTTCTGGTATTTGGTTATGCTATACGTGACCCACTCACATGTTGTGGAGACATTGGTCCGCCTCAAGGCACTTGAACTCTCCAGCGGGACAGGAGGCTGGAAAAAAAAACAGATGGCAAAAAGTTACAACGGAACTTCAAAGTGATTAAATCCATATATGTTTTGGGCGATGGCTAAGTATTACTACCCATTCAGTGTGTGTGGCCTTGATAACCACTTTATTACCTTTCTATATTAGGACCAGCGAGTGGGGACTGTCCACATGTCTGCACATTAAAGACATGGTCATTTTGAGAGTTTTATGTTGGTCTTTTTATGAAGAAAAGATTGCGTTTTGTAATAGTGAGTACTTGCAGTTTCTACTTGTAGTTTCCTCTGGAGTACTTGTAGTTTTACTAGTTGTTGTAGTGGGTACTCTAGTAGTTGTAGTTTCTTCTGGAGTAGTAGTAGTTGTAGTGGGTACTCTAGTAGTTGTAGTTTCCTCTGGAGTAGTAGTAGTTGTAGTGAGTTCTCTGGTAGTCGTAGTTTCCTCTGGAGTAGTAGTTGTTGTAGTGGGTACTCTAGTAGTTGTAGTTTCTTCTGGAGTAGTCGTAGTTGTAGTGGGTACTCTAGTAGTTGTAGTTTCCTCTGGAGTAGTAGTAGTTAGTGTTGTGGGTACTCTCGTTGTTGTAGTTTCCTCCGGAGTAGTAGTTGTCGTAGTGGGTACTCTAGTAGTTGTAGCATCTTCTGGAGTAGTCGTAGTTGTAGTGGGTACTCTAGTAGTTGTAGTTTCCTCTGGAGTAGTAGTAGTTGTAGTGGGTTCTCTGGTAGTCATGGAGTAGTTTCCGTAGTTTCTCTGGAGTTAGTTGTTGTAGTGGGTGCTGGAGTAGTAGTTGTTGTAGTGGTACTCTAGTAGTAGTCTTCTGTAGTTTTGTAGTGGGTACTCTGGAGTAGTAGTTGTTGTAGTGGGTACTGTAGTAGTTATAGTTTCTTCTGAGTAGTAGTAGTTGTAGTGGGTTCTCTGGTAGTCGTAGTTTCCTCTGGGTAGTAGTTGTTGTAG
>CM032665.1:20907009-20917010 GCA_019095985.1 Streblospio benedicti
GTAGTGGGTTCTCTGGTAGTTAAAGTAGTTTCCGTTGGGAGTAGTAGTTGTAGTGGGTACTGTAGTAATTAGTTTTCCTCTGGAGTATTAGTTGTTGTTGTAGTGGGTACTGTAGTAGTTATAGTTTCTTCTGGGTAAGTAGTAGTTGTAGTGGGTTCTCTGGTAGTCGTAGTTTCCTCTGGAGTAGTAGTTACATTTGTAGTGGGTACTGTAGTAGTCGTAGTTTCCTCTGGAGTAGTAGTTGTTGTAGTGGGTACTGTGGTAGTTATAGTTTCTTCTGGAGTAGTAGTAGTAGTTGTAGTGGGTACTCTAGTAGTCGTAGTTTCTTCTGGAGTAGTAGTAGTTGTTGTGGTAGGGTACCTAGTAGTTGTAGTTTCTTCTGGAGTAGTAGTAGTTGTTGTAGTGGGTTCTCTAGTAGTTGTAGTTTCCTTCTGGGTAGTAGTAGTTGTTGTAGTGGGTACTCTAGTAGTTGTAGTTTCCTCTGGAGTAGTAGTTGTTGTAGTGGGTACTCTAGTAGTTGTAGTTTCCTCTGGAGTAGTAGTAGTTGTAGTGGGTTCTCTGGTAGTCGTAGTTTCCTCTGGAGTAGTAGTTGTTGTAGTGGGTACTGTAGTAGTTATAGTTTCTTCTGGAGTAGTAGTAGTAGGTGTAGTGGGTACTCTAGCAGTTGTAGTTTCCTCTGGAGTAGTCGTAGTTGTAGTGGGTACTCTCGTAGTTGTAGTTTCCTCTGGAGTAGTAGTAGTTGTAGTTGGTTTTCTTGTAGTCGTAGTTTCCTCTGGAGTAGTAGTTATTGTAGTGGGTACTCTAGTAGTTGTAGTTTCTTCTGGAGTAGTAGTAGTTGTAGTGGGTACTCTAGTAGTTGTAGTTTCCTCTGGAGTAGTAGTAGTTGTAGTGGGTTCTCTGGTAGTCGTAGTTTCCTCTGGAGTAGTAGTTGTTGTAGTGGGTACTGTAGTAGTCGTAGTTTCCTCTGGAGTAGTAGTTGTTGTAGTGGGTACTGTAGTAGTTATAGTTTCTTCTGGAGTAGTAGTAGTAGTAGTTGTAGTGGGTACTCTAGTAGTTGTAGTTTCTTCTGGAGTAGTAGTAGTTGTTGTAGTGGGTACTCTAGTAGTTGTAGTTTCTTCTGGAGTAGTAGTAGTAGTTGTAGTGGGTACTCTAGTAGTTGTAGTTTCTTCTGGAGTAGTAGTAGTTGTAGTGGGTACTCTAGTAGTTGTAGTTTCCTCTGGAGTAGTAGTTGTTGTAGTGGGTACTCTAGTAGTTGTAGTTTCCTCTGGAGTAGTAGTAGTTGTAGTGGGTTCTCTGGTAGTCGTAGTTTCCTCTGGAGTAGTAGTTGTTGTAGTGGGTACTGTAGTAGTTATAGTTTCTTCTGGAGTAGTAGTAGTAGGTGTAGTGGGTACTCTAGCAGTTGTAGTTTCCTCTGGAGTAGTAGTAGTTGTTGTGGGTACTCTAGTAGTTGTAGTTTCTTCTGGAGTAGTAGTAGTTGTAGTGGGCTCTCTGGTAGTCGTAGTTTCTTCTGGAGTAGTAGTTGTTGTGGGTACTCTAGTAGTTGTAGTTTCCTCTGGAGTAGTAGTAGTTGTAGTGGGTACTCTTGTAGTTGTGGTTTCCTCCGGAGCAGTAGTTGTTGTAGTGGGTACTGTAGTAGTTGTAGTTTCTTCTGGAGTAGTCGTAATTGTAGTGGGTACTTTAGTAGTTGTAGTTTCTTCTGGAGTAGTCGTAGATGTAGTGGGCACTCTAGTAGTTGTAGTTGCCACTGGAGTAGTGGTTGTGGTACATGTTTGGCACAGCCGTGACTCCAAGATATCACTGGGAGGTGCTGTCTGACACTCCCGATCATCATAGTTCCAACAGTCGCACGCTCCACAGACAGACACAAAGTCCATAGAACATTCTCGTGTCCGCTCCTGGGTCCCATCAGTCAACCCTCTGTTATAGGTAAGTTTGAGTGTTATATTGCAAGTATCATTGCATCAATTGCATAAAATGTGAGTAAACTAGCTGCAAGACACACTCTATTGGCAAGAGGAGTGAGTTTGGTGACTCCCCCGGGGTGACTCCTTATTCTAAGTAATAGTTGTGTAAAGTTTGAACAAATTTGCTTCATTAGCAAACAATGCAGCTTATCCAGAGCCATATATACAAGCATACGTTCCATCACCCCCGTCACACACCCATACACATCATCATATATACAGTATACAATATAGTTTCATGTAAAACATTCAAGAATCATATCTACATGTATAACTTAGGTGCCAACTATGTACTATAACTACCGGCAAAATTATATATTTACCCTTGGCATACACAGTTGCTCCAATCTGACCATTCTGAGAAACTTTCTTGCCCTGCAAAATGAACCTATATGTGAGAATGACTCTCCAATGTCAATGATTTGCGTTCAGTCAAGTGAACATTAGTCCGACTTGATGATAGCAGGTTCCACTAGCAGATCTAGGTGTGAGAAAAAGGTGAAGGGGCATGCTTCAGAGAGTTGCAAAATTTGTTGGACGGAGCGGTCGGTCATATAGAGAAGAGGAACCTATTAAAATGAGTGCCCCCCATGACATGAATTGAAATTGAGTCACCCCCTCACACTGCCACGGTTTAGCATCAATAAAAATTGAGTACCCCCTCACGTATGTTCCTTCACAACGTCACTGCGGTATATATTGATTTGTGATTTCTAAATGACGATTTCATGGCAAGAAAACTAAAACAGGTTTATAAAAGATGAATATTGTTTTTTTTTTGTTTTGGTTTGGATCTGCCTATGCCCTCTTTTGCTCATTGATCTAGTGGGTCATGTTTCCTGCTAATTGCCCAGACCCTCAGATGACAACCTTCTCTTCTTGTGAAAGGTCTCGGGTTCATCTCTACTATTGTGGTGCCCCCAATGTATGAAAAACGCGTTGCGTTGTCTAAGATTGTGAACACTTATTATTCTTTTCAAACTGTTTCTACACTTTATCATTTAATTTCCAATTATATTTCTTATTGTTACAATAGAAAACCAAAAGTACTAAACTGCGGAGCGTCTCACGGCAACGGACAGTGACATGTTTTCTGCCTGTCCCCAAACAAAAGGCAGACAAGCACATACTATTAGTTGCTTGCCATGAAGCAAGACAAATGGAAAAGTATTGTTTGTATTTGTTCCTCTCTTACTCATTAGTAGATGACTACTTCAACTTCCAACTCCAAACGTTTATTGTCTAATGGGGTGCCAGAGGCCGTCGTAATGACAAGTGGTGCAATGTGAGCAATGTGGCATACTATGTGACTATTTACAATAAACGATGTAGCAACCAATAACCCAATGCAGGATGTGAAACCAAAATACTTTATTTCATTCTAGTGACCTTCCTTTCCCAACGTAAAGGGCCAATCCACCTGGCAGCGCTACATCTAAACACTACTCAAATTGGTCACAACGTTGACAGGTAGTCCTAATAAAGAGGTTCTGCTGTACTCACAATTGTCACAGCACTGGCAGGCCTCCGTGCCTTTGTCCACACAAAGGCACGTGGGTCCGTACTCCTCACAGAGGCGAGTGCGTATGCGCTGCCCGGCCGCCGGGCCGCCGCCTCCCCACATCTCCCTCTGACAGGACGTGCTCCCGTCGTCAGCCACGCTGCTCCGACACTCAGACCACGTGCCCCAGGCAGCCCACGTCTTGGTGCACGCTGAAACGGCCAGGTTTAGCCAAATACTACTTCCTATGTACTTCACATCTACATGTAGGCCCCTACTTTTAAGTTGAAAACGATTGAGCGCTATATCTGTGCCCGTAAATAAGGCTATGCCTTCATCCGAATGTCTTTAGATGATTGAATCATCAGACCCACTGCTTTATATAACATAACTAAATTCATTTTGACATGAAATTGGAATGTTTAGCCATATACTACGTTCTATTAGAAGCGTATGTTGTGAGGCTCATATTGAATCATTTATTGTCTGAACGAGGGGCAGTGTAGAGAACACATTACCCATAATTATAATAATTTCGCCTGAGCAAGATATGATGAATGCTGCTGCACGTAAGTACATTGTAGACAAAAAACAAGCTGAAAATATCTTGATTTAACTGTGTTTGTTGAATATAAAAATCCTACAATTGTATAACTTAATTTTTCTTTAAAATTTAATTAGGTTACTCGTAATCACATAGTCAAATGAATACGTCTTCAGACGAGTCTATATTCGCACCAGGTCATTGGCTGCATCCGTTTCACATTATATATTCTCAAGTCCCCTCGAAGCATACAGCATATGCCCGTAAGGATTTATCTATTCAACAAGCATAGTTAAATCACTATACTTTCAACTTTTTTCTGTAATATATTTACGTTCATTGTCAAGTTATAAAAATTGCAGCCTTTAGTGTCAGCACTACCATCAGAAAGGCTGATGACTATTCATCTATAAGCATCAAATACTTAAACTTGTTTAACAACCATCGATCAATGAATGTATATTCGGTTCATCTTGGCTTCCATTATTCACGATTTAAAGAATTATTTAAAATACCTATTGGAGCCTATATTTTGCTTTACTCTACTGCGAGACTTACGGTGTTTTCTAAACAGCTTCTACGTGCCCAATGACCGTCGCCAGCATGGCAGTCATGTGACTAACTGAGGTTGTCATTCGGCTCGAAGAAGTTGTTGAGAAACCCTCGCCGTAGAGCAAAATGTAGGTTCTAAAATATATCTTATACCATTCTTAATTATTCAAAAGCATTAACATTGTTCATGCATATGTTCATGTGCTGTACACGCGTTATCATTGACATTAATTGGCAATGCACTCACTTGGACAGGCCACCTTCCACTGGGACTTGGCCGCGTTCTCTGACAGTGCTCCGTCCGGGCCCTGCACAAACACGCGGTACCGGTATGTCTGGTCGATCTGCACGGTCTTGTCCAACATCCCCGGCTTCCGTTTGATAGCTATAAGTTCCCATGCATTAGTCCCTCGAGTCTTTCGCTCAAACCGGTATCTACAACAGTAGTAGCATCAATTACATACATGGTATGTTGCTAGGTTTAGGATAAACAATGCAAAAGAAATACGTATGTAATACCGATTTGGACACAAATATATAATATAATTTACTGTATGATGGCATCACCCCCATAAAATGTACGCTGCCCATAGGAGATTGTGTTTGGCATCCAGAATTGTACTCCTAAACGCACGCACGCAAGCACGCTTACAAAACAATGGCTTACTTCAGACCTGTGCCTTTGACGGGCCGTAACCAGACCTTCATCTCGCACACGCCAGGCACATCTTCTTGAATCTTTAAATACACAGGATCTTGTGGATCTGGGGGAGCTGGAAAGAAACCGTATTTGTCTTTTTTGTTGTTGCAAAATTACCACTCTCCAGATTGTACAATTAATTTACGAGGGTGCTTCCAGAAATGTTGTTGACCAATTACATGTATTTTTCAAGATATGTGCAAAAAATAAAATTTGCGGGGCTATTCAATAACAAAACTGCTAAACTCTATACTCGGAAACACATTTACGGGTTTCGGTGTACTGTTTGAGAGCCTTTGGGACTCTTTCTACAAGTGATTCTAATAATAAAGTGATTCTAATAACTCTTGTTTGAGCAAAAACAGTTGTCGTGCTACATGTGAATATATTTTTCTTGGTTTTCCCTGTCTCTGATCCGGGTCTACGGCAGTGGTGACTTAGTATCACATAAGATCTGTATGCTCACACTAACTTGTGTAAATATACAAAAGGTAGCATCTTGATGATGATCAACATATCTGCAATTACCTTTTCATTCATTTCTCTAAACATGGTTTGCATAGTCCAAAATATAAACATTTGCCAGTGGATATTATGACTTACAGTAAATTTGCAATCATGTACTACAAAAACTTGAGTCGTTTTTCACTGATAAGGGATGAAATTAAGGCCATACAAATGCCATTTCCAATACGGGTATTAATCGTCCAAAAAATGTTTTTTTTCATGCATAATAGATGTTTACTTACAACATTTCTGAATGAAAACATTTTTAAACATTGGTTGTTTATTCGCGGGATGGCAAAAATATCTACGTAGTTGACACAATCATTTTTATTCGTTTTCAAAGAAACACACGATATACGGAGCCTAGCTTTCATAAGACTGCTTTCAAACACCTTATCTGTGACCCGACATTTGAATCGTCATCAAATAACTCTTTTAGAAGACACAAACCAAACATCTGTCCGTGTGTTGTGCAAGCATCATTGTACAAAACAATGATACTGAATATGAACTTACAAGGCTGGATTTTGCGGCCTATGTTCCTCTGCTGGTATTCCCATAGTTCTAACATTTTGTAAATCACGAATCATGTGCAGTGAAGTGAACCTGCACACGTAACCCGGGGAACTTTTTTATATAAATAAAACATAATACTAAAACATATGGCTTTATGCTTTTTTAATTTAATATTTTATCATCTACAGGTTTGGCTCATGGTGCTTACTCTTCTCCTGCTTTGAAAGCAAACAGTAAAACTATAGTATGAACCATTTGACAGAAAGCTGTATAGTCCCGTAATTTGTAGTTATGAATTTAACTTTAACTTTAGCCCAGGTCTCTCAGCTACATGAACAACACAAAAAGCTAACCCTGTGCTCTGCATCCTTCTAAAGACATTATCACCAGTAACGCGCAAAACCAACAACACCCGCATAGTTGATTAACTAAAGGTACTGAACATATGAAATGAATAGAACAAGCAGAGCCTTATATTCAAAATCTCAACACACATGTCAAAGTGAGAAATCGTCATCATATTTTTTTTTTTATCAGTAATCAGTCACTTGTATTGGAAATTCATAAGTTTTATGAGTTGCAATAACACTTTTCTCTTTCTCAGTAGTTTTTAAATTGTAAAACGGTGTTCAGTGATATATGTAATAGATTTGCTGTTAAGATATTTTGATGAATGACGTTTGCTCATGTGAATATGACATTAAAAAAACATTTAAAAAACAGCCAGCCGGTAAGGCAGGATGAAATCGTACTGCAACTTTTGCATTTTGATGTGAATATTGAGCGACACATTAGTGAACTCTGCAAACCCTCTGACAAGCAGCGCCCAACATCAGCCTGCTATCGTGCCCGCCCGTTGGACAACAACGGTATACTTTGAGACAGTATAATAAAACCATGTGATTATAAATAAAATGCGTCATAAGTTACTTGACTGTCTTTTTACTACTGCGGCGACGGTCTTAAGGTATCTACCTACATACATTGTAGAGTCTCTAATACAGCATTTGCTCTCAAACGTTTATAAAACGATAAACCCGAAATATGCAGTCCTCTTTAGACAAAGAAAAAATATTTGAGCGTGAGAAAACACAGTGATCAATTATGTCAATTGTGATAGCTATAAGTTCCCATGCATTAGTCCCTCGAGTCTTTCGCTCAAACCGGTATCTACAACAGTAGTAGCATCAATTACATACATGGTATGTTGCTAGGTTTAGGATAAACAATGCAAAAGAAATACGTATGTAATACCGATTTGGACACAAATATATAATATAATTTACTGTATGATGGCATCACCCCCCATAAAATGTACGCTGCCCATAGGAGATTGTGTTTGCATCAGAATTGTACTCCTAAACGCACGCACGCAAGCACGCTTACAAAACAATGGCTTACTTCAGACCTGTGCCTTTGACGGGCCGTAACCAGACCTTCATCTCGCACACGCCAGGCACATCTTCTTGAATCTTTAAATACACAGGATCTTGTGGATCTGGGGGAGCTGGAAAGAAACCTTATTTGTCTTTTTTGTTGTTGCAAAATTACCACTCTCCAGATTGTACAATTAATTTACGAGGGTGCTTCCAGAAATGTTGTTGACCAATTACATGTATTTTTCAAGATATGTGCAAAAATAAAATTTGCGGGGCTATTCAATAACAAAACTGCTAAACTCTATACTGAAACACATTTACGGGTTTCGGTGTACTGTTTGAGAGCCTTTGGGACTCTTTCTACAAGTGATTCTAATAATAAAGTGATTCTAATAACTCTTGTTTGAGCAAAAACAGTTGTCGTGCTACATGTGAATATATTTTTCTTGGTTTTCCCTGTCTCTGATCCGGGTCTACGGCAGTGGTGACTTAGTATCACATAAGATCTGTATGCTCACACTAACTTGTGTAAATATACAAAAGGTAGCATCTTGATGATGATCAACATATCTGCAATTACCTTTTCATTCATTTCTCTAAACATGGTTTTGCATAGTCCAAAATATAAACATTTGCCAGTGGATATTATGACTTACAGTAAATTTGCAATCATGTACTACAAAACTTGAGTCGTTTTCACTGATAAGGGATAAAATTAAGGCCATACAAATGCCATTTCCAATACGGGTATTAATCGTCCAAAAATGTTTTTGAAGTTACAATAACTTATTTGGATTTTACGAAATGGTAGTGTTATGAATGAAACACCATTGTAATTTGGAAAATGCTACCCCTTTTATGAGTATTATTCATTTCATTTTGAAAGGAGCAATTTCAGCACCTTTTATAAGTCTCAATATTTTGTTACATTAATTTGCAAGTAACATAATCCCCTATCATAAAATAGTTGTTGTATATCTTGTTCCCTTTCAATGTTAAAAGTTTGGCTTTGTTATAGTAATTTCATGAAGTGTGTTCACAGCATATGCTCTCATGTGTTTATATCATATTTTCTTTCCATGCTGTCAAATAGGTTCTAAAATTTTATCAAAATATTTCTCCTTTTTTAATTTAAGCTTTTCAATATAATTTATGCATTATATATGAAAAGCTTAAATGGAACAAGATAAAAACCTTTTGAAAATATTTTAGAACTTTTTATATAAATAAAACATAATACTAAAACATATGGCTTTATGCTTTTAATTTAATATTTTATCATCTGAGTTTGGCTCATGGTGCTTACTCTTCTCCTGCTTTGAAAGCAAACAGTAAAACTATAGTATGAACCATTTGACAGAAAGCTGTATAGTCCCGTAATTTGTAGTTATGAATTTAACTTTAACTTTAGCCCAGGTCTCTCAGCTACATGAACAACACAAAAAGCTAACCCTGTGCTCTGCATCCTTCTAAAAGACATTATCACCAGTAACGCGCAAAACCAACAACACCCGCATAGTTGATTAACTAAAGGTACTGAACATATGAAATGAATAGAACAAGCAGAGCCTTATATTCAAAATCTCAAACACATGTCAAAGTGAGAAATCGTCATCATATTTTTTTTTATCAGTAATCAGTCACTTGTATTGGAAATTCATAAAGTTTATGAGTTGCAATAACACTTTCTCTTTCTCAGTAGTTTAAATTGTAAAACGGTGTTCAGTGATATATGTAATAGATTTGCTGCGCAGATATTTTGATGAATGACGTTTGCTCATGTAGATATGACATTAAAAAACATTTAAAACAGCCAGCCGGTAAGGCAGGATGAAATGTACTGCAACTTTTGCATTTTGATGTGAATATTGAGCGACACATTAGTGAACTCTGCAAACCCTCTGACAAGCAGCGCCCAACATCAGCCTGCTATCGTGCCCGCCTGCTGGACAACAACGGTATACTTTGAGACAGTATAATAAAACCATGTGATTATAAATAAAATGCGTCATAAGTTACTTGACTGTCTTTTACTACTGCGGCGACGGTCTTACATACATACATTGTAGAGTCTAATACAGCATTTGCTCTCAAACGTTTATAAAACGATAAACCCGAAATATGCAGTCCTCTTAGACAAAGAAAAAATATTTGAGCGTGAGAAACACAGTGATCAATTATGTCAATTGAAGGAAAAAAATCACTCATGCCATGATTTGTATTTGCTGGCTGCAGCCCTTTATTCTGTGACATCTACTGGCAGGGCCGCATTATTTGCTTGATACACAGGACGAGGACTTGCTGTCATAGAAACAACGGTGAATTTTGATATATTGTT
>CM032665.1:20917110-20969286 GCA_019095985.1 Streblospio benedicti
TTGTTTTTACCATAGACATTAATATTATAACATGGTTTAACGTATACAGGTTTTTGTGAAATGTTGTTATGGAGCAATGAGTACAAATGTTACTACGTTGTCTTGTGTACCTCATAAATGAGAGATAGAAATGGCAATCATCGAAAACACTATCCAATAACAACATTCATATAACTATCTAAACGTCCCCAAAATTTGTTCTGCTTAATTGATCATTTTACATGCATTTTGAGTTTGAAAAACACATATTTCCTAAAATTTATTGACAATCAATACAAGAGCATTGATAATTCATACAAAAATTCCTCGTAAGCTTTTTCTCAGAAGGCATATACCTTCATTCATCAAGTAAGCAAATTAGTTTTGAGATATCGCTCGTTCATCATTGAATCTCACCATATGTTACTGCTCGTTAACATCCATAAAATTTATATATGATTACGAAGAGAGGGGCGTGGTCATGTTTTTTTTTTTTTTTTTTTTTTTTAATTCGCCTACAATCACTTTCCTGGGGGGCTTTCACGCATTTTGAGTGTACCACTTTATTGGAAATCACCTTTTACGGGTTTATTTGTTCTTCGTGCGCTTGCTTTCATCAGTATTGACAAGAAAGCTGATTT
Source organism: Streblospio benedicti (assembly GCA_019095985.1). Classification (NCBI taxonomy): domain Eukaryota; kingdom Metazoa; phylum Annelida; class Polychaeta; order Spionida; family Spionidae; genus Streblospio; species Streblospio benedicti. The sequence continues at coordinate 20,917,731 of CM032665.1, forward strand.
ACCATCACAGATTCATGTACATATAATTCTGTTTGTTTTTACGACGCACTTCCGCTTTAGCTCTAGACTGTTACACTGCCTCTACCTTTCTCCGCTCCACTCCACCATTTCAGCAAGCATGCGGTGCAGAAAAGGGGTCAGTGTAACAGTCTACTTTAGCTTCCGCCATCACATTGTTGCTACGTGCGTTATGTTTCTCTGTTGCTGCGTGCGTTGTCTGTTTCACGGGTTTAGAAATCCAGTGGTCAAAGAAGACGATGTTTGTATGGCCAGTAATAAAATTGTCTCCGTAGGAGACGGGGAAGCTATGAAAACTATTAATGATAAAACGTTCATTTCAAAAGTATGTTGTTGTTCATTGTTTATAGTATGCTAAATAGAGAACAAGTGTGAAAAATGATCATTTGTCCCATACAATCTCATAGTACAGGAAAGCTTGAGTCATTATTTAACCCTACTGCATAGTGTTCACACCATCATTCGAAAACCATCATTGACGAGAAAAAGGTTCATTTCAAACATAACGTTCTTGATAGTTTAGTATAGCATAATGAACATGAAAAAGCTGACAGTTGATTATTTTCTCGTTGTAAATTTAAATGATGCAATCACTGGGATCTTGGGTTGTCCTTGGTCTCAGAAGGTTCTGTTCATGCATGCTCTCAACTGTCTTTTGAATCGTTATAAACGCTAAGATTTGTCTGTAAAGAAAATTCATTTTGTCATGTGATGCAACATAGTGACAAATCTCAGACGATTGACATTGAAAAATGGCCGAACATATTAAGATGTTAAGTTTTAAAATGGATTTATTGCAAAATTAATCATATTATCTATAAAAAGTAAAATCCAATGTGTCTAACATTCAAATGTAAACGATATATTGACATGGCACAATGCAAACGAAACTTATCAAATGACATCTTGCCAATTGGTCTAAAAGACATAATATAAACATTATTTCAAGCTAGCATACGAAAAGCAATGTGGACAATGCATCCTCTGTCACCCTTCAGAGAGGAACCATCAAGCACGAAGGCCAATTCTACGAAGTGTCCCCTGTGGAGAGTGTTGCTGACTTGCCTGAACATGTCAGCAGGGTTCTTCGCAGTGATAGCAGGACTCTGCATGAACTGAAGAGATACTCTCTTAAAAACAGAGGTGAATAGCTATATTTAGTACACACTGGCAGATCCACGTTTTCACAAATCACAAAAAGGAGCGCAACCAATTTATTGCATATGGGATTTGTACGTGTGAACATCACAAATATGCAAACAAATGCTATGAAAAATACATTCTTGTGGTGCACCACCTAGATCTGCCTATGGTACGCAACTTAGTGAATTAGGTTACATACGATTAATGTCAGGTCAGTGTGTGGGGGAATTCTTCCACTACATGGGGAGAACACCACACAAACTAACAGATGAAAATACGACGTCATCAAAGCATGCCCATCAGTGCAATTATATATTTTTCACATTAAAAAATACAGATTCAATCTAGCATTTGTTGAATTCCTACAGGAAACCCTCTGCTGCGTAAGGATCTTCATCCGTCGGCAGAGCAAGGTAGGTGGCCAAATTCATTCACTCACTACAACCATCACCAGAAACAATATTGCCAAACGTGATTATTCTCCACTCTTTAACCATAGCTGCACTGTTATTTCATTGTGTCCTATCTAAAGTTGTGCATGAAATATGCGAGTGTTACCTTTCTGCTGAACACGACGAAGGGGATGAACTTTTGCTCATTTAAAACTAAAATTCCTGATTAATATGCTAATTTGCTCATTAATATACTTTATTATATTTGCAGTATGAATGAGTCATCTGGGATTTTACATAGTTTTGTCCTTTTATTGTGTACATGCATATGAAAGTTTAAAACAAAACTTTATACTACGCGTAAAACAATAAAGATTTTGAAGCATTATATTATACAGAATACGGTATGAATTGTTGCCATTAAAATATTCCTGTTCCTGTTTTCAACCGTGCTGAATGTAATTATAACATTTCTAAAAAAATTACAGGAGAGGAATTTCCCGAGATAACACGAAATAAAAGAGGTAAGTGCATGATTTATAAGTTGAAAGACTAGATTAAGAAATTATATCGTTAAAACTCATTCAACATCATCAGTGTCATGTTATTACTTTTATAGAATATTCATGATTAACATCCAAGCCCCCTGGAATATTCGACATAACGATGACCCCTACAGATACAGCAATAGGCCATGTTTATACCTGTGAATGGCTCGTGAAAACCTAGTGATTTTCGTTTACAAGAAGGACACTTTTTGTTTTTACTTCAACGCTGTCGAACGATATAACTATAATGCTTTATATAACAGTTTTTCATGCCAAACATAGTAATGTACATACATAGTACTACACTAAATGAATATGATTTCAGAGACTAGCCAGACAGATTTCCATGTGCAACTGTTGTTTGTCGTTGACTACTCTCTCTGGCAGGAGTATGTTTGTATTTATTTGGTTTTAATTAGAAAAGTAATCTTAGAAAAATCTTAGAAACATAATCTTATTAGTTTGTTATTGTTATTGAAGGATGTGTTGATCTAATCGTATAGAATCTATGATTTCCGTGACTTTTACTTTTACTTTTACTGACTTTACTATTACTGTCACTTTTCATAATTCACTCTGTCTTTTTAAATGTGTTGTTGTCTTTGGGGTATGCCCTTTATATGCGCATAGTTGTTAATATATTTACATGGAAATACACTATATTATATTCTGCGAAAACATTGCAATTTGTAACATTGCAAAATAAGTTTTACTTACATCTGCAAGAATGACCAGACAGAGTTTATTACTGGTACATTTTTATTACCTATACACAACTAGTAATTAAATAATTCATAATAGAATATTCTGGTCTTCTTAGCGAACCTTCATAATAATCGTATTAGAAAACTAACCTATATAGAATGATGAACGCACGACGAAGAACAACACTAAAGATGACGAAACGCATGTGCATTGCCAGCCAAAACCTGTTACAGTATTATCTATATTTCAGTTTTCTGAAGCGTTTTAACTATGACAGCAGCAGAGCCCAAAGTGAATTGAAATATGAATTTTCTTTCTTGTTTAATGCTGTAAGTTTTTTCTTTTCATTAATATAATTAGTGTTAGAATTTATCATCCTTTTCACGGCTTTATATTTTGCTCTGCCTTTACCAGTCCGTGTATCATATATAGCCGTGGAAGAAACAAAGGTATTATTATTGTGGATGTTAAAGCAAACAAAATCAATATTTTCCAATATTAATACTATTGAGCTTCAGGCCGCTGAAGATTTCGGGCTTTTAATTGGAAGGGTTTTGAGAACTTCCACGAACATTAAGTAGTTTGAATTACGCCTGTATACTATGAATTGGCTTTCTGGATGGTCAGTTTCTGGTTCATCCACCCCATATCCGGATCATTCTGATCGCATCCGTACATGCGAAAGCACCAAATTTCACATTTATGTCTGCATCTGCACCTAAACCGCAAGATTTTGACCACATCCTCACCTCAACGGTGTTGACATAAGAGAAAATACTGCAAGTTGACCCCACTATTACAGATCATCCACAATATATCCACGACACTATCTGCCTTCTGAAGCACATTTATTAACTGCTGAAAAAAAACTGAAAAGAAATCTCTCTCATCTCTGTATATCAGCATGTATATATACATATATAAAAGTGAAGTTGCTGAATCACTGTTGATGGATGAGGCAAAATTGAATCTACAGATAGTAATTCTTTGAATTCATTCTGATGTTTTAACATCATGATCAACAATTTTAAAACCCTCTCCGCTGATCGTAAAAAATGGACGCAAGTCCAAAGATACCAAGTTTACACAACACACAATTTTATGTAATCGCACTTTTGATGTCCAGCATTTTTGTACAAGCCACACAACCCAAATCTTTCTCGTTAATAATAGGAACTGTGCCCAAACATCGCATTTTCCTTTGTAATCCCTGAGGCTAAATTATCATTCAAATAGTTTTTTATACAGCAAATGCAGACTAAGACAAAAACAGCCAGCAATGGTATACAAAACCAAACAAACTACAAATAAAACGTGTTTGAATCTATGTTTCAGATGGACCTTGCATTCAGAAAAATCGATAAAGACTATGATGGCATGAGTATTACATTGTATTTGTACAAAATCAAAGTTTTGACCGTAAGTTTAAATTGATTCAGCTTTCTAGACTTGTCAATCGCAATTGTAAATAAAAAGCTATTTATACATGTATTCTCACGTCAACCGCCGCGTCACACGTTACGTGATCACACATACTCACGGTGAAAACATTGTCACATGCTCTACCACACCTGCATGGCACGAAGCTTGAAAAGAACCGCACATGCGTGTATTTCCACGAATGATGTATTATTGGGGCTCCAAATGGGGCTTCTGTAAAGATTTATAATTTCACCAGTTTCTACTTCTTTTCATTACATTATGTCGAATACTATATATATTGTAAACATTTTTTGAAGACTCTCTTATTACTATAATAGACTAAATTGATAATGTTCAGTTAAGATTTATGAGGATTCGTGTGGTAATTAAAATGATATTTTGTTTAGGAAAAATACTTTTCCATTTGAGAAAATAGACAAAATAGAATTATACTGATCAAACATTCGGAGAGTCTCAATAAAATATAAATATTGTGAAGTTCTAAAGTTAGTGAAATGACCGGATAATGTGAACCCATAATATTATAAATATAAATACAAAATTGTTATGAAATACAAAAGGTATGCTTGTATTTTAGTCCCATAAACAGTTCTAAGGTGCAATGGTTGCACTATTGTCATTCTAGTTTAATGATATAGCTTATATTTCAAGCTACTTCCGGTGTCACTAGACTGTGAATTTCCCATCGTGAGCCCCATCGTGACCATGCATAATTCATGTTGGTCGTCTTTCTCGTTTGTATATGAATTTTGAATTTTTATACTACATAGCAATGAAACACAGTTGATTTGATAAGTAATTAAGTACTGCATATTTACAACAGCCAACTGTCTATATGTACATGTATGTATGTTTACTAAATTAGTATATCAGTTTGTGGTTAATTTACGATATCGTACCGATCTGTGCCAGGCAGGGATGATACAAATGCACGAGATTGAAGCCATATTTAAAGTGAAGGTCCTTTACTTAAAGTTGCTATATTTTGTTGGTTATGAATTAAAAGAATGTTAGGAAATACCTACACATTCCAGACGTTTTCGTGTTACACGTGCGTTTGTTATCACCGAATAATATGCGAGGGTTTTCTAGAGAATTAAGTGGTTTATTTGTGATATTGTTTCAGACGGAAGCGGCGTCGTGGGTGACACTGGAGGCTACAAAAGAGGGCACGGATACAATCGACATGGTTAGCATTCTAGAAAGGCTACAATATGGAGGGAAAATAGCGCAATGGAAAAAACAAGAAGGACTTGAGTATGGAAACCCTGACCACATCCACGTGTTTACTAAGTACGGCTTTTCAATAAATAATTGATACTGTAGTGTTGAAATAGTTTCTATCAGTTTTTATTGAATTCAGATGGATATTTATGTCTTGAGGTCATGTTTTAAAGCTCTATTGGATCTATTGGGGAAATGCCAACAATTGACCTGAAATTTAATTGTACATTATTTTTGGCAAAGTGCCAATATTGAAAAAATCTAAAACATGTTTGGGAAGGGCTTCTCAAGAGATTTCAAATTAGCTATAAATACAACTAGAAACGCCAAGAAAATAAGCACACTTCCAGGAATAACGACATAACCACAAACACAATATCACCATTTTGCACCAAAACCTTTTATTAGAAGCATATTGTGTACTGTAAGTATGATATCAACAACATTATTGTTACTTTTCGGCAAACGGAAATAATGGAAATATATAGAATATGAACAAACATGTATGTTTACAAACCTTACCGCCTTGATTTGGCCAATCACCATGATTATGTTAGTAACGTGTATCTCATTTTTGTAGGATGAAGATTCATGATGACACTGTAGAAGGTAAGGCAAGTTACCTATTGCCAGTATAACAAAATCATTTATTACTAATGCTATACATTGCACATGATTCTCAGAAGCAATAATGTCAACATTCTGCAAATGGATGGTGGTACCACCGTCCAATACAGTTAATGACTGGTTCATATCAATGGCAAATCATGCACTTTAAATCGGCGCATAAAGCACTGTCATTTCCCAAATAACGTTATGCAGTGATACGGATTGGTTGGTGCTTTAATTGTCGCAAATCTTGAGACATCCTAACGAAGGGAAACAAGTGGTGAGAGACCATGAACACTGGGATCCTCTCTCGCTGAACCAAGCTCTGTTAAGATTTCCTATGCTTTGAGTCAAGCTTTTCATGAGCTTTGTTATCCTTTGTACAGGTTTGATGCACTCTCAGCGCTTTCATCAATTCGTGACAGAGTGCGCAAAATTTTCAATCTGTTTAAAAAAACTTTGATGCTCTTGCTGAATGTCCCACTATTCTCCACGCTCTCCCACAATGTATCACGACCCTGACTCTTTAATAGGCTTTGGTAGCGCTTTGCACTCCTCTTTAAAGTGCATCAATGCGCCGTTGGTGTGAACGTGGTATAAACGGAACAGTGATAAAATGTAGCTGTGTTGATATTATGTAGTCGTACTGTAGTAGGTCTATAATATTAGTGGTCTCGCATAAGTATCACAAACACTTATTCAGTGTCTGACTTGCATTCCATGCCTGGCTAATATATATGTAGACTATAATGTATACTGTATCAAATAAATCATTGTGTCTAGCATTCAAACCCCAGGACTTTGTCCCAGCGTTTTAAAAAAATAATATACAGTATAGCTAAAGGAAACTATCGAGCGCACGTTGATGTTTCTGGCTCCATCTGTTTTTAGCTGTGTAAGTGTCACGAGCATACGGTACTAAAACAGCCGTAAAAAGATTATGAACGATCACATGTGACTAGAAATCAAGAAGTAATCATCGTAAAGCGATTGTATAGTTGTGTGAGCATGTGAGCATGCTCATTTATTGCTGGATTTATATATCATTTATTTGCATCTATCGTCTGCCATTTTCCTTCATGTAAGCTGATAAATCGACAGCTTGGATAACGTTATCGTCATATGTATCTACCAATCAAAATCATTGGTGTTTTTATCCTTTGGTTCAAACTAACAACATTATTCTGTACAGTCTAAATTCTAACCAAGTCATCAGTTATCACTAACGGAAGTTTTCTGTCCCACCAGGCGCTTCTTACACTGGCAGTATATGTGGGCCTAGATCCTGGTCCATCAACATGTACATTGGATTTCTCTCATGGCAAATAGCTGCCCACGAACTGGGTCACAAGCAAGTATTCCATGTTCTATATGTTTATGGTAATGTAGGCAGATTCACGCCCTCATCCCCCTTTTCCACCAGAATGTTTCATTTTCAGAGTGTTTTGGCATGTCCTCTATTGTTGGGGATGCAAAACCCATACGATCGCCAAAGTGTGCCCCTTTTCCCAAAAAACATGGGTCTGCCAGTGCTGATACATGTATGTCTTAGTATTTCAGAAGCTCACATAATGTACACTTACTATATCAACAAAAAATACCTACGTGATTTCAACACCACATAGGAGGATCCTAACCCCATGGCATATCCAGGTTTTGGAAAATGGGCTCGCACTCAAGGGATTTCGTTGGTTTCGTATGCGCGGTCGATGGTGGACGTGTAGAAACCTTATGAAAATGAAATATTTTGGTGGGAAAGAGGGGGGGGGGGCGCACGCAGCCTGTGGCCCCCTGGATCTTCATATGGCCTAACCACAGATACTAGATGGTTACATTCGTAATATTAAGGTGACCCTTGAAGTCTACTTATCGGAGCAATGTCATTATTGAGTCAACACTTTCTGTATGCCTCGGCTTTTTCATAAAAAGCCTTTAATACCATGGTATTGCGTGTATCAAACAAGAGTAGCTGACTGTACTGAGGATAACAATATCAGGACAGTCATAGGTCAGGACAGTCTTAGAAATTATGTATTCATCATGCATTGTAATGTAAATAACGTCAGAATGTAGACACGGGATCACAAATCCCTTACATGCACGATAAACGTAAAATGTCATAAATATGTTGATTTATTTTGTGAAAAATCAATTAAAACTTACAGTCTTCATATTTTCGGACATTTTCAATGTCCATCTTCCGAGACTTCACTTTCTGTCACCAGGTGTCATGCGCTGCCATCTGGTGACAGAAAGGGAAGGCTCTGAAGATGGACATTGAAAATGTCCGAAAATATTAAGACAGTAAGTTTTAATGGATTTTTCTCAAAACAAATCAATATATCTATAACAGAAGAAATCCAATGAATCCATTCTCAAAGAAGTAAAATAAGCTGATGATTGTTATTTTCAGCCTTGGTGCGAAACATGACGGGGATGATAACGGATGTTTTGAGAGCCATCACAAGCTAATGACGCCTTTTCGCGCATTCGACACCCGCTACACCTTCTATAACCGCTACTACTTCTCTTATTGTTCTATCTATAACATGAAAAGTACGCTGCAAGCAGGAGACACGTTTGGGTAAGTACAATGAACCATGATATGATATAGTTCAAACATCCTGTTGGCAAAATAATGTATAGAGGATGTATGATGGAGACAGGCTCTCGACTGGAATTCAAGCCGTCATCAAAACATCTAGTCTTAATAAACGATTTGAATAAAATATTTGGCCATATCCTCATTTACACCTAATCCCGTGTAAAAAGGTAGGCGACTTCACTCATTTAAGAAATAAGTCCGCATGTATTACTCGCCTCCGCCAACTACGACGCCTTTTTGCCATCAGTCGTGGGCAGATAGCCTCTAATGTTTGAAGTGCATATTTTTTCTGACAACTAAGAAATCTCCGCAATCACACAAGATTATACAGTCTAGTCATTTTGAGTGGATGGTGTGTTTGAGTGGCTGTTAATGCAATGCTACATATTAGACTCATTATAAAACCACTGAATGTTTGTGTAGTTGTTCAGTGGTTTAAATGAGGATCATAGTCATTCTTTCAAATTTATACTACTTGGAAGGAGATCCCCCTATAGACGGCAATATATTCGATGGGGCAGCGGTATAGAATGAGGCAAAGGCTGACGGTGGGGAATTTAGAAAGGTTCTGTGAAATGTTTAGATTTATTATTAGATACATTATCCCCACTATTAAGAAATAATTATTACCACGGACATTACAATTGTTAGAAGGTTTACGATATATTTCCAATAAATATTATTATCAATAATAATATGCACATACATATTAATTTGTTCATAAATCAAATGGATAAGCTTGCGTGATGAATACAAAGAAGGATAAAGGTTATCTGTTTAAAACTATGAAGCAAAACAGGGCTTGGCGGCTTATAAAATAATAACTGGTTTAATCCTATTTTAATATGCACCTTTTGTTTTTCTCAACTTTATCTTATTATGGCAAGCCCTCCGGTCAGTATCAATGCTTGTAGATGTACTGGTCAAGCAAGACTGTGATTACTGTCCACTTTAGGTATCCTGACGGCGGTCTGTACCCGCGTGTGTGCACGTATGATGTACCATGTGGCCATGAGGAGGAGTTGGTGGGTTTGGACCAGCTTCCGGGTGAGAAGTATTCCGTCAACGAGCAGTGTAAACTTCGCACTGGTTACGAGGGTTCATATCTCTGTGCACAAGTAAGTATTTATCACTGATTGCCTTTAGGCGATAATAGCTCGTGTCATGTATGTACATGTACATGGCGTTAGTTCTCCGTCAATGGTCAGTGGTCGGCGCAGGCACAATTAAAATATCATTATCGGGAATTCCAATGGTTATCTTCTTAGGGACCGTTCATTATTCATGAGGAGGGGGGTGGAATTAAGCGCGGGTGTGTGTGCGCGCCAACTTTGTACATGGAAATTAAGGGCGGGCCATCAACTTTGTACATGAAAAAAGAAGGAGGGAGGGGGTGTCCGACTTTGTACAGAAATTTTCAGAAAATCCTCTGCCTCCTCCCCATAAATAATGAATGCTCCCCTATTATGCTGAGAGCTATCATCATTATTGCTATAAATGTTTAAGTACATAGATGAACTCGATGTGACTACTTAACGTTGTGTTGGGATTAAATATAAATAGATTGCTCATGTGACTGACATTGCTCCCGTTTACAAATATTATTTGTCAAATTCTTTTTCTATCTTTATATCTAGTACTCACCGGATATATGTAGCTCAATCGCGTGTTATTACAAAAATAACCTGTGCTACTACTGGGAGCGTGCTGCCGAGGGGACGCCATGTTGGGGCGTAAGTATTAATTGGTTACGCGTGACGTGCCTGGCTCGACGGAGGGGGGTTGTCTTACTATATGTCGGGTAGTACGGGTGTGCCATTTCTATGGGTCACCTTTTTAGACATCTCAGATATAGTGATGGGTCTAAATTTTGTGATTTTAGTATATAGGCTATGGATCTAAATTTTGTGATTTTTGGTATAGTTATTGGTCTAAATTTATTGATATTTGATATAGTTATGCGTTTGAAATTAAATGTACAGATATGTGCTAGTCTTAGGTATAGACATGGTTCACTTTTTCATTGTCAAGGTATAGACATGGGTCACTTTTTCATCGTCAAGCTATAAACATGGCTCGCTTTTTTATGCCAAATTAGTATATCGATGGGTACCGTTTCGACGTTCGAAATGGCACAACCGTACCCATTTTTGTGGAGAGACACCCCCCCCCCCCACCCGAGGTGCCTGGCGCATTCAATTAACTTCGTCTAATGTACGAGGATATGGATGTGCTGCGGAGGGTCATTTAGTGTATCTATCTTATCTATCATACTATCCGGGCTTATTACTTATTGATTATATCATGAACATGGGAATGAATGGGTAAGGCGTGAAACCCACGATGTGTGGGGGCGTAACTAGTAGAAATATTTCTTGTTATGTGTAACTAAACAAATGTAAATGTGTTTATTTACAGTCACAATTCACAGTTTTTCGTGCTCTAGCGACTTTAAAATCTACACCAGATCAGTGACACCCTTATCACACTACATGTATATCCTTCTAAACTCCTAGGGGAGCATGCATCACATCGCCACCGTAGCGCAGATGTGCTAATCACTCCCATTAGCGTTCGCTCGCCTGACCAGTACCTTATTCACTCCCGTAATCCCATTACCCATAGATCCATTTTGTGACGGTATATATATGCTGATGCTATTCCATTTTTATCCTACACCTTCCTCAAAATTTTTATATACCCTACTGCGTAGCATAGGACATACAAGTACCCCCATTTCACCGCTCAATAACATAGCGCCGATTGTGGCCCGTTGTGAATTCCCACAACAAATTGACCACTCACCCATACTCAACCGCACTCGTCCCTACTCGGGCTGTGTACTCGGACACCCTTATTGCCATATGCAGCTATTGCAACCAATCGGCCGTACTCGACTCGTCTTAATGTTTCTTGGAACTTAAAACCACTAAATTTAACCGTCCCAAATGGGACAATTCGGTATTTTCCCTTCGTTATGGATCGCACTCTTATATCATCTCTCAATCGCCCCACAATCGTCCCCTCTCGTCTCAACTCTTCACACAAAATGACTAATGTCAGCCGATTAGACATGACGGGGATGAGTGAAGATGATTGAAGGACAATTCAGAGACGAGTTGAAATGGTGTATAGGATGAATAGGTGCATAGCATCTGATGTCGGCCAATTAGACACAAGAGGTCTGACTGCGGAAAGAATATCATGGACGATTGCCTCTCAATCGCGGCAGATTTACTCTAACTCGCTCCAAATATATTGAACTCACGAACTAGTATAGATGTATATATTTACAAAAGAAAATATTATCATTATATATGGTGACCGAATTAATGTCTTTATTTAAAACAAAACAAAACAAGTTATTTTAATTAGTGCCCCGGGTAGTAATGGGTTTTAGTCTTTTTATCTCGATAGCTCCCCTGTTCTTGGCTCTTCACCAATTTGTGAATGTGCGAGACTGAAGTTGTAGTTTTCTTGGTAAGATTTTAGTATTCTAACCTCTCACCATATTTACCATGTGCACTCACTGTATGTTCTTCCTTTATCCTGTAGCACCTTCCTGCTGCCAAGGCCCCCCAATGGAGATATGTGCTTTACTGCAGAGGATTCATAGGTTTCCTCTTCTACCAAACGTCTTCTTCACATGCATGTGAATACTAGGATTGTGCATTGTGGAAACATGGATTAAGTCCACAAGATTAGTACACCGCTATCTACAGAATGCGGCACCCAAAACACACACCAGTCTGATGCTAACTTTGATATAAGCGAGCGCACACCGCCATAAGCTTGCCTTTGAAATGAAACAGTGAAAGCCTAAATCCATCTTCTAATAAATGTTTCCACAGCATCCTCTTGTCTTTTAAGGTTCTGTTTTTAACCTGTTCCATACATGTATGTGTCATGTGCAACTTCTTCCCCGTTCCATTCGCTCGTTTCTGAATTGTATAGTACTTCTGGTTCATTCTAAGTGTATGCTTTGCATTGACATTCAATACTCTAACTTGGTCTTATTAAATATTCTATATATTTGGGCTACAGCAGTAGGTCTCATTATCTATAGATAACAACTTGGTGCTGCCTATGAACAAAATTGCTTTTACTCGAATACATTCTTCTTAGATTATTCTTATATTGGTTCTCGCTGGTTTTCCCGTATGAATTGTACATTTTGCTCGCCGCTTCCTTCCATTATGATTGGAACACAAATTAGCTTTTCCTCCAATTCATTCTTCCGATTGGGGTTCTAGTTTTTCTTGTGTGTTCTGCTTGCAACTTCATTCGGAACACGAATTTAGAAAAGCCTCTATTGCTCTAGTCGGTCCTTAGAGTTGTAATACAGGTTCTACTTTGCAACAACCTACTTTCTTTCTCCCACATGGAGCCTTTCCCTTCTCTTGACTTGAACGAGCTTAGTGCACTGTCTTTTCTTCTCACTGCTTTTGAAGAGGAACGGAAAGTTCTCTTCGCAGTCCAATCTGCTCCATTCCTATTTTCTGAAAATGATCTCTTCTCACCTCTTGCCTATATATTGGCTTCAAGCCATCCCTGACGAGATCCTCCTCTTTGTGACTTGACTTTGTTTCCATTTCTTTCATCTTCTTTTGGACGGATGGAAAGTATTTTTTTTTCATTTCATCAGAACGGGAAATAAATAGCAATGACTCCTCTCTGGTGGGACCAGGTGGCATGTTACTAGAATCTACATGATCATTGTTCACAATCGACTGTGTGTTTCTACTCTGCTTCTACATGACTGTTCTTTCTTCTCCATAGCACCATGCGCCCAAGGGATCGTTCACAAATGACGTCACCTGATTTTTGGCATTTTTTACCCCCCTCCCCCTTGTCACCTTTCGTCATCTTTGCAGCACCCCCCACCCCTCCTGGTAAGTGACGTCATCTTTGCCTCACCCCCCCGCCCCCCCCCCCATACCCCATGCAACAAGGCTTCGCGATGACATTTAACAATGATTTAACTGTGCGATAATATGAATACATTTGAATATATAAATGTCCATATTTTAGACATAATTTTATAAATGTATTGAGGATATAAAGCGAACAAGACAATGTGGTAGATAGTACACAACTCACTTAACATGTCAGAAATTAAGTTCAAATACTGTTAAATAACTAGAACTTTTTTCAAAAGGTGACATCATCCAAGTGCTAGACCCCCCCCTGTCACCTTTCGTCATCTTTCGCTACCCCCCCCCAAATGCCGGATGACGTCATTTGTGAATGATCCCCAAGGTATAGTTGTCTTCTTCTCTTTTTCTTTTTTGAGCTGTTGGTTGTACACACACAATTCTGTCTCTCGATTCCTACCTATGATCCTTTGCGGTGGAGTACGCACTTCTTGCACTGTTCCTCGGGGTTGTGAGTATAAATTTAAAGTTAATTGCGTCGCTTCAGTAGCTTACGGAAAGCCTTGTGTTCGCTTTGTTTCTAACTATAGTTTGTACGTATCTCTGTATGTATGTCTCCAGACAAGCTAGCGCATTCACCGGTTAAGCGATTGCGTTCAAACTTAAAACAACTATGAGGTATGACGCGACACCAAATAGATTTGATTTTTTGCTCTTTTCCTGTTAAAGTGTGCGTTCCAAAGGGCCATTATTGGCCCATTTTCAATATTATCTGCAATAGCTTTGCTATTACTTGTAGGAAAACATTCAAATTTCTTACAATGCTTACATGCCTGCTAAACGTCAAATGTGTCCACTTTTGGCACTTTGCCAATGAGAGGTTACCTTCCAGAGAGCCATTTTAATTTTTTTCTATTTTATTTTCCCACTATGGTTTAAATACTGCTTGAACCATACCCGTCAAATTGGCAAAATTGTTATATTAGATAAAAAGTCCTCACAGTGCACAGCGTTACCATATTAACGTTGAATCATGGTCAATAGATATTTACTTTAGCCATGTTTTGAAAGCACCTGCAATCCAATGCCAAGAACATAGATGTAGGGTGAATTTATTGCATTTATTATCATGAAGAACTGTGGATAAAACGAAGTGTATATCCTTCAATCGGCCGAAATAAATAAAAAAGCAAATCATTTCATAGTATCTATTGATAAAGTTGACTGATTCAAAACCACTCTTCCCTGTTTCTCTTCTAATTGACCCATGTCGGCCCAATTAGACGACGTGAATAATTACGGACGATTGACGAAATAAGTACGGACGATTGTTGCAATAGTTATTAGTTCCACTCGGGCGTACTGTACTGGTGACCGATCACAGCCCGAGTACACAGACCGCGTAGAGATGAGTACTGACGAGTACAAACGAATACGGGCAAGTAAGTGGTCGATTTTTCGCGGGACTTCACAATTGTCCACAATTGCTGCTACATGTATTTTAATGAGCAGTGAAATGGGAGTAAAACGCGTGTGTGTGATTTAAAAACCGATATTAATATATGATGCTCCTTGACAGCATACTGCATAAATCTCTTTCTATGTTTAGCAATCAAATTGTAACCATAAGTTTTCAACTTTTCTTCCTCACTCTGTGTATAATTGTGGGTCCACAGTCTTGTTTTCAAAACAAACATCTGGAATATAGAACCTTATGCTGTTACAGGGCGTATGCATTGGAGGGTTTTGTACAAGCAAGCCTGACATCACACCAAGGAACATTTGTACACCACATGAAAACACTTTACCATGCGGTAAGTCGCATATATGTGTGCAACGTTTCGTATTGCTGGAGTAGTCTTTTTTGCACTTGATCATTTTAATGCAGTCCCCAATAATACCATGGTAGTTTTATTCGATTTTCATACTCGCATGATTTTAAAGGTCAATTTGCTAGTGGGGTAAAGATGGTTTGCTTTCATCCGGCTTTGGCCTACGTATATTAAACTAATACATCAATCAGTGCGCTTTGATATATTTTTATCAATCCAGGTTTTATATAATTAGATTAATTAGTAAGCCGTTCAGATATGCAAATAGACTCCATGACGTCACCTTTGAACTATGACCTCTGTAGCTCAATTAAAATGCACCATCAAAATGCACGCATGCGCTTTGTCGATATAACGGGCCAAATGTCGGCAGCCATTGAAGATGATCATTTTTTGCTAAATAAAACGATTATTTTTAAAACTAGAAATAAATGGAATGCGCCACTGGAATCACTGTCCATTTTTTCAGCAATTACCAAGAAGCTTAAAACGTAGCTTGCAAGCAACACTGTGAGTGAATTTCCGTGGAACCGAGAAAACATTTTTATGAACCTCCATTTGAAAGTCCTAGCGTGCAAATCACCCAAGAGATGATATTCAAGTTTTTTTTTGTCACAGATGGGAATGGGTAATGCAACTGGTTCATCAGATAGAGCTGGAGAAATGAAATGCTAAACCTGCTGTCTTTTTCATGACCTGTGACAAAAGTACCTAACAGATTTCTCTCCGGAATCTTAGGGACTGCGAGTAAACAGGGGTAGAACCAAATACCTGGTCTCGACATGCTAGGTAAATGTGTAGAATGCTCATGTACTGTGTGCTTGAAGGAGGTGGCAAGAAAGTACAGAAAGACTAGTATTGAGAAGCCATTAGGACTCTTAGAAGCTGGCACGATCAGCAACTAGGGTTGTCAACCTATTCTCAAAGTGTGTAAAGATAATACGCCCTAAATCATGTCGATCCTTGTGCCTCTGATGCTAACCTATGGCTATCCTCCCTCCACTTTAGCCTAGCCCCATGTAGCGCTGGGTAAGAGAATCACGAAGCAAGCGTGTCAGCACTTGTGCGAAGTTCTCCACCTGGAGGCCTTTTGTGAAACCCACGATTTCGACACCTTCCACACAGTGGGGCTCTAGTAATAAGGCGTGTGTTGTCTGCCTGTTGTACCCGTGGTAATGTTGTTTAAACAATGCGGTGCTAGCTTCAGAGCTACCAGGGCGTGCACGGCGTCACTCGACATGGGACTTCCCTTGTTGCTCTTGTGTGGCAGCGGGCCAAGTAGAACCGGGTGTACGCCTGTACACCCACTTTGATCACAATATGGCTAATGTCAACTAAAGGGTATGGCTGACAATCAACATTCTATAAGTCTGCCACTGGAAAATATAATCAGTTGATATGCGTTACCATTTCAGGTTGTACGGACGATAGAGGAGACTGCGTTGATAATCTGTGGAAAAACCCGGGATCGTTCTTTTCATCATCATGGCATTCAGAATCATCTTGGCAACAGCAATGTAAGGCAACCGTAAAAAGATATGGCATGTATTGGCGTGAATGGACTAGTGACCCATGTCCCTCAAGTAAGTTCACACGTTTTAACATCGTTATTGGTTTAAAAATGTTGTATTAATAAAATAACTGATGAAACACTCAAATCTTTTCCTTGAAACGCAATGGATGACACGGTTATCACTTTATATATAATTAATTATCTGATTATATATACAGATTATATATACAGATTATCTTGACTTGAGTTTGAAAAAAAATATGAAGATGTTAATTATTTGATTATATATACGAATAACGTACATGTACATGAAATTAATAATATTTTTTGAAAAAAAAAATGTTTTTATTTTGATACTCCTAATGTTGGAAATATGACTTGCTTGATTTGAAAAATAAAAGGAATTATCACCAATTCAGTAATGCACTTTCAATGCTGTTGTATCCCTTGTTTTGTAGTTTTTTTTCTATAGCATCTCTTTAACTAGCCAGGATAACAAAGCATCCTATGGAATATATAATCTATATATAAATACATGTACATGTTGGTGGTAGTTTAATTCTAAGGGAAAATCCACCTATAAATTTTATACTTAAAGTTTGAAAATGCAGCTATTGTTGATAGAGGATAAGACGGATTCAAAGGATATTCGTGCACACATACTTTCACAATTTGACTATTAATGGAAAGAAGATATTGTGTCACATCGTGTTCGAAAATACGATGTGAAATCACACAAAATCTTTTATCATGGCATTTCATCAGTATACATAAATTAGAAAGAACCATTTATTTGTCACTGCCAAAAGTACTAAAGATATTGCCAAAACACTTAAATATGATGACATATACACTGTACATGGGTACATGCTATTAATAAAATCACATAGAATGTATTGTTTCCAAGTTGACGTGTAGTATTTACTTAAGAAAATGATGTCTTTTTTCCAGGTGCATGCTAAGAATGGAAGACTATGAGCCGGAAAGAAGATAAAATGATCGAGAGAAGAGAATGTTAGCAAAGACCTGGAAAGAAGAACTTTAATAAAAATTCTGATTTACAGAGTATTGGACTTTGCACTGTGTTATTATAATGATTGATAATTTGTATATATGCACGCACTCACTCACGCACGCACGTGCATGCATAATGCACGTGCGTGCATGCATATATCTTTATACATATATGATACACACACGCGAGCACGCACTCACGCACGCACTCACGCCAAACGCACGCAAGCATGCATGCATACATACGTACATTGTACATGCATACATATATACTAGTCCAAGAGCTAGGGCACGTTTATCGGGGGTAAAGAGTGCACAATGTTGGCTATTATCTTGAATAAGTTTAGTGTCTGTATTTATGTATGAACATATGTATTTGCGTACATACATATGTACATACATACGTGCATACATACGTACAGATATACGTATATTCATGTACATACGCACATACGTACTAGCATACGTACAGCCATGCATATATACATACGTACAGCCATACAGACATACATACACTGCACATGCTGTTCAGCCACGAAATGTTCTACTCTCGCGAAATGGTCCCACAAAAAGTTAGCCTCTGTAAAATGTTTCCACATCCAAAATTTCCCCATCTCATGAAGATTTACCAGCATCAAGCTGCATTGTAAATGATCCTGAAACTTTCACAGTATAATTTCCATTGTCAAATATGGGAGTGTGTGCTAAATTTGAAATTGACGTGGTAAAATGAAAATTCGATATTTTGTCACTTCCCACTAGCACCCTTTTTTCATCAGCATACTGTTTAATGACTTAAATGAGCCAAAATGAGATATTTGTTGAGCGGTAAAAAATATTGATGCTAAATGTCATTCTTTTTGTTTGTCGATCAAACTTTTTATATTTTCAAACCCACAAAACTACACATGGATATGAAATGCACAATTGGAGATGGTCGAGTGACGAGAAAAAAACATATGCATGCAATGGCAAGTTCGTTCTGTAGTGATTACTTTTACATGGACATGAAATAAGCACAATAGAACATAGGCAGATCCAGGTTTTCGGAAAGGGGGGGGGCGCACTTAAGGAAAAGAGGGGTCGCACTTACGGGATTTCATGAAAAAAAACCTAGGAAAATGAAGTATTTGGGAGGGAAAAGGGGGTGCACGCCCCCTGCCCCCTGGATCTACCTATGTAGAAGATTGCAGAGTGTTGAAAACAAATGCATGTCACATCAAAAGTTATCTGTAATCGTACATGTACAATGTATGTATTATGCCAACAAAATCTGTCATTAAAATATTCGATAATGAATCTATATACACAACAGATTCAAGAAAAAAGGCACATAACAAAATTAACAAAAGAGTGCAGTTCCGTATACCTCCGCCGATCAAATGCTTTGAGGACGTCATTTTGGTCTTTTGTTTTTTGTTTTTATAATATATAATATGTGCTATGTTTCTTTGTACATAATATGTTTTATATGTATTGAAATAGCAACATGCTATCTTCACACTTCGAACATGAATGCCTATCAAGTGGCGGGTTCTAATTCCGCCTGGCCACTGATGTGGAGTGATTTCAGACTAAAATCTGCTTTCTATGTGCTGTCGCTGAGCAAACACCTCCGTTGCACCGTCCAGGTTCTAATTTTGACAGTGAGACTACTTTAACATGTGATCAAATTTGAAATCATAAATTTAAACTACACTTCAAACTTTATATTCAACCTAGACCTGGATGTCTGTAAGTGAAACACTTACATATTCAACCAAACCTAAAACACAAAATACATAATAATACTTGTCCCTTTTTTGACATAGCATTATTTTTTGATTTGACAATGGCATTATGTAAAGTAGAATTTTTAAACGATAATCCATCAACACTTTCACTCAAATAACCTTGGTTAAATAGTAATATTGAAAAATTAAAATATGAATTAATTTGTTTATGTGACTGCTGTTTTCTCCATTTTAATTTTATAGTCAATATTTGTTTGTATAGCTATAATAAAGCAGTATAGGTTCTTAGAATAAGTGTTCTTTAATTGTCACTTAAAAATAAATAGGCACAATATCACATCTGTAAAATTAGTCCTATGTAATTGCCTTTTCTCCAAAATGTTGTAAGCATCCACAATATCTGAAATTTACAGTTTTGAGTTGTCGCTAATAATGGCAGATCTACAGGCTGTCCAGAAATTATCACTTTCACTGTGACTAATACAATTCAGTATATATTCCATATATCTAGCATGAAGAATAATTTCCATGTGTAAATCCTAAATAAATAGACTTTACTTTTACAAACACACTATTTTCAAATTCATAACCACCACCATAGGATACTATAGTATTACCGGCTTAAATACTAGAAGTATCTCAGAATTACTGAAGCGTAGCGTGCATGAAAGGCTAATCCAGGTAGAAAAAATATTGAGCCAGTATTGTTCAAGATATGAATGAAACAAATTTTTTGGAAAAACCCTGCTGTTTATCAGCAGGCACATCAACGTTGTTTCTACGCTAAATCCAACATTGATGCCAACGTTGATTTTAGGTTGGTTTTGCAAACATGATCCTGAGTCATATGGTGTAGCCTACCTGAATTCAGGTTGAAATCGTATGGGATCCAGGTTGAAATTGTGTTGGATACAGGTCGAAAATAGGTTGGATTACAGTCATAATTGGGATGGTGTCATCTGTATATATAGCATTCTTTTTTGTTTTCTTTAAATTACTGTTCGAGTGATGGTAATGTGAATGCTCTCAATGAGCTTTCTTCATATATGATCATATATTTTCATATAAAAACAGGATGGAATGGAACGGGACAGTGCAGGAAGGTATGGGACCACTAAATTTGCCAATTATGTATTCTTTGTTTGCACTAACTTGTAAATTATATAAATAATAACAATAAAATTAATAAAAAAGAAATAACATATTTTTAACACGTGGGATTATATTATACAGTGTATTATCATTATAGCAACTGCAAATAACAAAAGTATCACAGAAGTCCCGTCCCCTATTGTCAAGTGCAATCATATCCCAATATTGACTACAGATCTCATCCTTATATTACTGTTTTGCCTTCGCATCCCAGGCACTGGGAAACCTCCACACAATACATGTAATGCTCAAGCAGTTGTCTTCAATCTTCAATCTTCAATTATGAAACCCAAAATGCCGGAAGGCGTACCGGGCCGTGTATTGTTTTGTGTGCCATACTGTGCAAGGATAAAATATTATGTACAAGATAAAAGATATGTGCTGTGAGTTAAAAACAAGGCTTTTGAATTTTAAACAAGTGTCCAGGTTTCTCTTAATTTCGTCCATTTCAGTGGGGTGATCCAGAGTTTTGTTTCATTTTTGAAGGAGTCTAAATTATCTATTGTTACTATATGAGGAGGTAACAGGTTCCAAATTCTTATTGTTCTAGTGAAAAAGTGATATTTATGGGCATCAGAGTGAAGTGATTGTATTTGTTGGAAGTAAATGTTATTTCTAAACGATGGTAGAACTGTGGGAGGAAAGGATATATTAACAAGTTTATTTTTGATTTTATAGAAAAGAGAGAGGTCGGTGAGGGTACGTCTGTGTTGGAGGGGGAGCCATTTTAACTGTGTATTGATCTGGTGTGTTAGTTGTGCGTCGGTGCCATAAGTGTAATTTTTTAATATGAAACGGGCTGCCCTGCGTTGTACTGATTCTATTTTAAGTATATTTCTTTGAGTATGGGGACTCCAAGCTGCCGAGGCATATTCTAGGTGAGGTCGAACTAAACTGTTGTAAGCTATTTCCTTACTATCTTGGGAGCACATGTGGAGGTTTCTTCGACATAAATTTAGAAGGTTGGTGGCTTTTTTAGTGATTTCATCTATGTGACTATTGAAAGAGAGTTTATTGTCTAGGATTACGCCTAAGTACCTATCAGATTCAATTTCTTCTAATGGAGTGAATGAGTTTGAATTTATGGATAAGGTGTCCCGGGCAACTTGGAGTACTTGCGGTGAGACATTTACATTTTCCTGCGGAATCGGGGTGGACATTACGTAGTTATAATTTATCTTATTTTTAGTTCGCCTGGTGATACGTAGGAATTTACATTTTTTTATGTTAAAAGACATCTGCCATTTTTCTGCCCAATTTTGAAGTTTAAAAAGATCTTGTTGGAGAACTATTGCATCATCTATGGAATTAATTTGTTTATAGATGGCACTGTCATCTGCAAATAACCTAATTGTTGAGCTGAGGTTGCGCTCAATGTCATTTATGTATGTTAAAAACAGCAGGGGTCCAAGTACAGTACCCTGAGGTACACCCGATGTTACTAAGTGTTTGACCGACGCACATCCGTTTACTACCACTTCATGCGACCGTGATGTCAGAAAACCTCTTATCCATTTGTTAGTTTTTCCTGATATACCATATGACTCTAGCTTGCAGAGGAGCCTCTCATGAGGTACGACATCGAAGGCTTTAGAAAAGTCTAGCACAATAGCGTCAATTTGGCCATTTCCTTTGTTCATTATGTTTGTCCAATCTGCCAGCACCTCTATCAATTGTGTTTCACATGACATTCCGTTCCTGAAGCCGTGTTGCTTAGGACTTATGATGTTGTGTTGATTGAGGTGCTGCCATATTTTTGAAACAATGATGTGTTCAAAAAGTTTGCATGGGATGGCTGTCAGAGAGACCGGACGATAATTTTCTGGCATGTTTTTCTTCCCTTTTTTGTAGATGGGGCACACTATCGCATGGGTCCAGGACACAGGTAGAGCTCCACTATTGTATGATTGAGTGAAAGGGTGAGTATATATCGGTGTCAGTTCAGTGGCTGCCTCCTTCAGGAAACGGGCTAGGATATGGTCTGGTCCACTTGCCTTACTGGGGTCGATACTTTGCATCAGCTTTTTTATACCCTCCTCACCAAAGGTTATTTCTGGCATGTCTGGAAACTGTTTATCTATTTCAGGGAATTGTTCTAAATTTTCTTTTGTAAAAACTGAAGTAAATTGGTCTACTAGAGCGTTTGCTTTGCTTTTCTCTGATGCCGCAGGTATGCCAGACTTGTTTTGGACTGTCGGGATACCACTGTCTTCTTTACGTAAAGATTTTATATAGGACCAAAAAGGTTTTGGGTTTTGTTTGAGGTTTTCACCAATCATGTTTGTAATGTAATTCCTATGATTTGTTCTTATTTCTTCCTTTGTTTTATTTCTTTGCTCCTTAAAAAGATTCCAAAATTTCGGGGATCTGGTTTTTACAGCTTTCACATAAAGTCTATCTCTTTTTTTGATGGATTTTTTGACAGCTTAATTTATCCAAGGATACTGTTGTCTTGATTTAGATATTTTTGAGGGAATCTTCTCTTCCATAATGTTATGGATGCCCTTTTCTAAAAATTCACAATTATCATTTACTGAATAAGAATTTGGGTCTCTGTCAAAGTATTTTTGTGACAGCAATACAACTTCACTCCTTATTTCCTCCCAGTCGGCTTTATCATATTTGATTTTTTTTTCTCTTTGGTAGCTTAGCTCTAGTAATTTTTAGTTGAAATTTTGCAAGAACAATCTTGTGGTCAGACATTCCTGGAAGCGATTGAACAACTTTATTGCATATAGTTATTGTATATACTGTTTTGAATATTACACATACATTAAGCATGGTGTTCATGGGCTGTAACATGTGAGTTCTAGCTGTGAATTAAGAGAATCACATTCGCAGTAATTTCACGATTTTTCAAAATCATCTACAACTGATTTTAGAAAATATCCACAAAATATATTTTGGCATACTTCTGGAAAAACATGGTAGAGATGTTGCCTAACAGTGTCCCACACTCATCAGTGTAAAAAGTTTTAAAGTGGTTAGCTGTACGTTGTGAGCAACCTCTGGTCGGGTTCTAATTCCGCCTGGCCACTGATGTGGAGTGATTTCAGACTAAAATCTGTCCAGGTTCTAATTTTGACAGTGAGACTACTTTAACATGTGATCAAATTTGAAATCCTAAATTCAAACTACACTTCAAACTTTATATACAACCAAACCTAAAACACAAACCCTAAAAGTAAAGACATATTTTGAGTTTCAAATCTTTAAAAAGTAAGACTTACCACTCGCAGTGGTTGCCAAAACAGCAAACAAAATCCAGATAACACTCATCCTGATGCAAGCCATGATGTCTTAATTCCTCTCTAATGTGCCCGGGTTATATAAACCTCTGCATTTATCATCCATCGACCGATCGTAGGCAGTCAGGACATCAAACTGATGTAATTCACGTACACGTATTATGGTCATGAATCATTAAAATATAATAACAAAGGTATTCATTAAAACGCGAAGAAATAAAAGTTGGATTGAAAACCTTTACTCTTGCGGATACAAGTCTTGTGGGCATGCATCATCAAAGTCCAATATTTTATTATTAAAAGAATTAATTTAAACATAAAATAGATAAAAGTTTGATTGAATATCTTTATTCTTGCAGATAAAAATCTTCTCTATGGCCCATTCTCCATAAACCCTGACGTCAGCGGCAAATATACGCCCCCGAATCAATTTAATGCTTGTGTGGGGTATGGTGACGGCACCGCCAGTAGCAGGGCCGGGCGGCTTCGAGTAACGATTCTGCGGCACAACCGCGAGGCTGCTGCCGCTAGGTGGAGGCGGCACCGCGTGAACCACTTTACAATGACTCACTTGGATCACAACCCATTATATTTTGCAGTTTGTAAAACAGAACAATTAAAATGCAATATTTCATATTGAAATGATTACTCTGACCATAAAATAATCATAAAATGTATCGGAAACGCACAGATAAGCTATAAAAACACGAAAACGAGTATATTGACATTTTTCTACACAACATACGTGAAATATTAATAATAAAAAATATTACTAATAACCTTCAATAGCCTATCAAATCAATCAATTCATTTTGACAAATGTTGTTTCAAAATTGGGTTAAAACACTCTACAGGAGGTCGACCACGACGAGTTATAATGTTAAATGTTTGCATGAATAATACAAAACCATTTACTTTGTTAATTGTCTTGTTATAATTAAAACAACATATTTAATCAACAAAATTACAAAAACAACAATAAAATTAATAATTTGATACGGATTTGTTACTAGTTATCACAACAATTGTAAATAATACGATTATTCTTATCCCAGTGAAATACTACTGGTAAGATATAAAATATGTATGTATGTATATATATATATATATATAGTTGAGCACTCTTATGAGGTAGTTCAGAGACAAAAAAACACTACATATATAAATGCCTGAATATATATATATATATAGGCCATATATAAATATATATATATATATATAGAAGAAACATATATATATATATATATATATATATCAAAGAAAGATACAGAAACCACTACCCAGACGGTACTGCCGCAAAGAACAGAAATGCTCATCAGTGCAGCTCAGCTCAACGAGGTTGGGAATGGTAGCAACGAAAAATAAGCCTCGAAAGCGTATTTAAGCCAACACAAAATACATGGAGAGTAATAGACTGCGGAGCAGTGAGCCAAGCAAGGCATTGGCGAAGCAGCACCGAGAGTGCTCAACCTGAACACGAAGTAAGGGAAAAAAGTATAAATATCTGCAGATTTGGTACCGTTTAGCCCCTATTAGGACTCATCAGTGCAGCTCAGAAAAACGAGGTTGGGAATGGTAGCAACCGAAGAGTAAAAAGAAGTGTATTTAAGCCTCAGACCCGTGCATACTTGCCAGAGTGCTCAAACTGCGGAGCAGTGAGCGAAAAACAAGGCATTACGAAGCAGCACCTCGAGAGTGCTCAACCGAACAATTAAGGGGAGCGTAGTATAAATATCTGCAGGGTACCGCTTCGTCCTATTAGACTCATCAGTGCAGCTCAGAAAAATGAGGTTGAATGGCAGCACATATTCTCGAAGCGTTTTAAAATCTGCCAGAGTGCCCAACTGCGGAGCAGTGAGCGAAGCCAAGGCATTGGCGAAGCGCACCCCTAGAGTGCCCAACTGAACACGAAGTAAGGGGCGTAGTTAAATATGTGCAGACAGTGCATTAGGACTCATCAGTGCAGCTGAAAACGAGGTTGGGAATGGTAGCAACGAAGAGCATATAAGCCATGAGTATTTAAGCCAGACCGTGCATACTTGCCAGATGCTCAAACTGTATATATCATTCCTGATTCCACATGCTACCTGCAACATATTCTCAACATAACTATGCAGTTTTGCAGAAAGTTGTTTGAAACTTAATTTTGTTTTGTTTCTTGAGAGTCCTACTTGCAACATTTTAAATAAATGTAAATGTGGTTGTTTATAGTCGCAATTCACTGTTATCGTGCTCTAGCGACTTTACATATTTACACCAGGTCATTGGCATCCTTTTCACACTATATCCTTCTCAACTCCCGGGGAGCATACAGCACATCGCTACCGTAGCGCAGACGTGCTAATCACTCACATTAGCGTTCACTCGCCTGACCTGTACCTATTTAACGTGTAGGTACCACGGAGCAGTGTGCAACCTGTTAGAGGTAGGTTTGCTCAACACCTACCATCAGACCCGACCTGGAATCGAACCCGCGACCTTCTGGTCACGAGTCCAACTCCCTATCCACTCGGCCACGGAAGCACAGAAGAAGTTCTTAGCAAATAAAATGTTCTCAGCAAACAAATAACCTGACTGATTAACTGGTTAAGACATTCATGAACCAAACTTATCTTTAATCTATTTAGTTACAGTGGACAAAACAAAATGTATTCATAGTGCTTGAATTCAAATGTATGAATACTTCTGACATAAACTTATGTACTAAGTACAATTTCATTGAAAGAAATTTTTATTACTACTTGAATTAGGCTTTCCATACAACCATCTTGAGCAGTATGAATAATCGAAATTTTCTTTCATTCAAATATCACATATATGCATAAAAAAAGGGTTGCCTGAAGAAAATTCCGATGATATAAAGGTTAAAGTTACAGAACGAGCTGGGAGAAAAAATTAAGAACTATGTTGCCACAACTTCAAGAGCATGAGACATGTGGTTGACAGGAATGCTTTTTGCACCAGAATGGACGAAAGGGTGATTGCAATAGAGAAGGGGTTGTATACATGGGACAGTGTGAGGTATGCAGCAACCAAGGAATAGTCAGCAAATACATAGGTGAAACGAGCAGATCTATTTTTTGTTAGAGGTAAACAACACAAAGCAGCCATAAGACAAAACAATGTTAACAATGCTTTCAGAAAACATATAAATGAATATCACCCAAGTGAAACCAGAGGAAATGATATATTTTAGAATGAAAGTTCTAAAAATCGTATCAAAGACCCTTAGAGAGGCAAATTGCTGAAGGTGTGATTATACACAATTTAGATGCAGATATAACCATGAACAGCAAACTTGATCATTATCAGTCCGCCATCAGAAGAGTAACATTCACTAATGAATTACTATAAATATTTTATCAATATTATTATGAGATCTGGCTGTTGTTTCACCTGTGTATTCTTATTTTTACTTTTCTTCTTTCATTATTATGGAAATGTATTGTTCTTAGTATTGTTAATCTCTATTATTATTCTGTCACATACATGTACTGCAAAGCATAAAATCCCCTTTCTAAGATGTGTTAACTGTTAGGTGTCTTTTAAGTACTTATGTTTTTATTGTATTCTGATGAGGACAACAGTCGAAAACAGCTCAATAAATATTTTTTGTTAATATATTTAGTGATTATATGGTGTTAATTTTGGAATGTAGCATATTTATAAAGAACGAACTCAATATGATACATGGTTTCCAATATGCTATGAACCTTGCTCAACAAAGTTTAAGTAATTGTTGTCAATGAAATTGATTAATAAACACGAAATCCACCATAAAAAATAACATTTTATTGCATTTACAAAGTTTTGATATTCAAAATAAATATGTAAAAGGAATCATACACATTAATTCATCAATAGTATATATGTATTAATTTCAAAATATGTAATACTAAGTTGAATAGTATATGGCATAATCAAATGCTTAGGATTCATCGTACAAATACACACTTGTTAAAAAAAGTCACCAATTCATTTGTAAAATAACTGTAAACCCTTAATGCAAAATGTGAAATGCGCACATTTAATTAAAGATAAATAGGCAGATTAGTTACATTGCATCAAAACAACAGCAGCCAATGTGGCAACTAAAAAGCTAAAAGACATCACAGTGGCCCCCGCACTATTGTCTGGCTTGACACATAACGACCCCTGATCAAGTGGATGCTGTTGACGAGGGGTCTCTGCCTGCGGGTGTGTGTCGTCAGGGATAGCTTTACACGAGTTCAGCATGTTTCTTATTGCTCCTAAATTTCTCTGACTTGAACCTATAAAATGGACAACAGTAGTATAGCATTGATTGTTCCTCGAGGATTGTTCATTGAAACTTGATGAGACTTGATTTTTTATTGATGCAAATATCACACCACATCTTAACTTAGGTGATTATATATTCAGAAATTGAGATATCTGGGGGCAGAGAATCTTTATGAATATTCTAAATTTAAGTGAAAATATTGATGACACCCATCCCGTCAAATCTCAGTGAAAGAAATTGATCACACCCATCTAAGTGTAAAATTTATCATGCCCCCATCGTGTCTCCTTGTGGTTGTTTAAAAATCATCTACCGCCACAATCAGTGAACTAAAAGAGAAAGTGGTTCAAGTGTGTCACTTCTTTCGTAAAATGTGACATAAAATGAAGAGTAAATTATCTATGATAAAATTAATAATACACACCTGAAAATGGTGCGAACAAATTGGCGTGACCACCCTCAAATTTCTATAATGAAAATTAATGAAATTCTTCCGTCCTCCCACCACTGCCCACCCTCAACCACCTCATAATTTCTGAACGGTCCCCATACCGATAAAAGAAATCTAATCAACAAAATATGAAATTATCATAGCGAACATGTGATTTTCATTTAGCATTTTTCATATTCTTGCCACTTTTGTTTCGACCACCATAAACACGATTTTGCATATTGATAGGATTAAAATGAGTATTAACAAGAATATGTACCTAATATGATAGAGAAGAACGGGTGCTGCACACACGGGTGCTGGTGCACCACATCAGTAGCTTCCTTACAGCCTGGTTTACACTCGTTTCCCGTTGGGTCGCATACAGCTGCAAAATACTCTTCACTTTGAGAAATGATTTTACATACACGTAGGCCTAGAGCGGAATTCATAGTCCAAAATGTTATGTGGCAGTCATCTTGAATTTTGGTGGCCATCTTGATATGTTTGTTGGAAGCTGCTATACAATACAACTGTTTAGTTAAAAATTGTAGAACATTTTTATATATTCAATGCAACACCACATTTTCTTAATATGTCGGCTGCCTCGCTGCCTCTGCCTTGTTAACATTTCTTGGCATTGAAATTGTGAGGATCCAGGACATCATATGTGAAATAATGCCCAAAACACATTATTTTGAAGAGAGAATGTGCATGCCTACCACTGAGCTGCTGAGTATGCGTGCGGAACATCTGGCTCATGTATGCCATGATGTTGGAGCAGTTCCCCATCACCATGTTCTCACGGCTCCCGCACACAGCGCTCTCCACTCCGCTCCCACCGCACGCGAAGGAAGTCTTTCCCACAGGGTAGTACCTACACCACAAACACAAGGAGCGGAGTGAATCAGTAGCAGAAATGAAGAGTGTAAGGATGTAGGGCCAGGGGAGGTGGTGGCGAGAAGAGACGGTGACTGGTGGAGAATGGGGACACGTCCTCTGTTGGCCAGGTTTGTGTACACGTATACCATGCCACACATCCCAATAGTCATTTCGTACATTCAAAAATACCATCATCTAGTCAAAAGAAGTGCACGGGGTGGAAAAGCGATTTAACTTACATAGGTGCAATGCATCCATAGTTACATCAAAACTGCTCATACATATAGAACACCATTACTACCACCACTATCAAAAGGTTTTGTTTATGTATTTCATAGTTTTCATGTCAATCCATATCACTGGCCCATTTCATATGAAACTACACATTTATCAACCTGTTCCTAATTAAAATCTTAAAAGCACCCTCGACGAGTTCTTACGAGAGAAATGCGATACACATTTCATCATCTGTTGATTGGCCAAAGTTTGTCCAGCCAGACTTTGTCTTGGTGTTGAAAAAACAGCGGGTCTTGATTTCGTCACTTGGTAACACCTCCACGGCTGGCTCGAATCTGACAATAAAACAGTAGCATGTGAAAAAGATTGCTAATATTGTAGAAAACATATTTGTTCAAATAAGCGCACATTGCGCTTACAAAAAAATGAAAGGAAGAAAATAAGCGCACCCCAACAATTTTTCGCGGTTCATACCTATTTCCATTTATCGCTCGCATTGACCGGACAGAGTTTGATTTCGCCCGGCGTGATGATGCGATATTATCCTAATAATACCGGCGTGTTAGTCTTACAATATCAATATGAATATGGCGCAAGGTAGGTGAAATCTTTGAAAAAAAGAGCAAGATTGTTTTCATTTTATCTGTGTAACCAGTCGGGTGTGCTTAATGGGGCATGTGCGCTTTTAAGGACGGATATGCTACATACATTTTCTCTCGAGATAATAGAAACTTCGAGATCCTTTTTTCTTTATTTATATGTTCAGTTGATCCTTGCGATGTGGCGAGACTTTTCTTCACTGGTAATTTAATGAAGGGTAAATTCTATAGTATAAGGATTTGAAAAAAAAATCATTTATTCTACCTACTTCACGACGTTAGAGGAGACATTCCCTCTGCATCATTTGCTAAAGGAATGCCCTTTGAAACGTTGCAAAGACAAAATTAAATATTTGAGTAACTGAAATACCAAACTCAGTGATACTATAAAGTACATGTACATGATATCAATGACCTCTATAAATTTACAACAGCTGGGCCCACCTACCTGAACGTGACAGGACTGTCGTATCTGAAGTCGTCCTGACTCACGAGGTCGGCCAGCTTGCGGCCCTCGCGCCAGTGCTCCACACGGAAGCGTCGGCCTGTAACCATGTGCAACAGTCACGATGTCTTATAGGGAGGTGGCAACATCACCTTTGTATTCATATGCCAGGATTTTGATTGTTTAATTTTAGTCAGACACGCACATGTTTTCCCATCATAACTGCCCATTATCCCAATTTCCTCGTACCAATACCACGTGCCTTCCATCAACACTACCAACACCAACCAACACTTTTCCCCATTCTACGAGATTACCAACTATGCCATACTGTGAACTTTTAAAGGGACTGGCGATTTTTACGGCCTGAAAATCTTTTATAAAACTCAAAACATTTTGAAAAAATATATATAGCACAAAAAGAAAACATAATTCCAAAAATAGTTAGTGTATATGGCTTTGACATATCTTCCTTTGGGTTTGTCGAGGCCGAAGACATACATTTAGACCCCAGTTTCGTGCCTATAGAATCAAAAGAACGGGTGACATTGAGTTAGCATATCCTACCCAAATAGTGCATATGTGGATTTATTGAAGAAATGTACATTTTCTCTCCCAACGTCTCCATGCAAGGGGCCTTGCAGATGTGGTATTCCTCCCAGTCGGACTGCCCTGGGGGAATTTCCAGGACCATGTCAACTGCAATAAAAGCATATCGTTTGGACTTGTCATATAAAACCACCTGCAATGCTGTAGTCGCTTGGAACCACGAAATATTGTGTAACTATAGAGTTGGTCGATAGTGTAGACTATTCTTATAGGGATGGAATTGTCAATGATTAATTAGATGGGATAGTTTATTCAGACTCTGAGTTGTTACACAAAATTCCAAGAGACCCAGGGCTGGTGCACTCCCTGTATTTTCTGTGAAGTTATTTTTTCTGCTTTGTATTTGTAAAAGTGATTACTAAATGATGCTACAGCTCCAGTATTTGGCCTCCGTCTCTGCTCATAGTGGAAAGTGATGCCGGAACTGTCAAAGTAGTCGGCTCGCTGCTCGGGGTTGTTCCAGTGGAACTAAAATCACAAAATAATGCCAAATTTAGAAAAAAATGCACCTGGCCATATTTGAAAACTTTATGAGTGGACGAAAATAAGTTTGCAGAATGATCTAAAGGCCTATCAACGACGGTTGGATTATCGACCATAGATACTTCGTCTTTATCCTATCAATGAGACACATCAAGTCAATAGTATTGAACTTTTAATCATAGTAAATTTGAACTTAGAGTATTCACATAAGGTGTATTACAGAGAGTATTCCATTGGTGTTTCTAGTGGCAGATCCAAGGAGCGCGCACCAAGTCCCAATATTTTTTCACTAAGTACCATTACCCTTGCTAGATTTGTTGTCAGTATCACTACAACATACACTATACAGCTATCACAGAGCTCCACAATCCACACCACCTGAACCATTTCTAAAAATCTTGATCTGACAGTATTCTATTGTATTTTCCCAAAGTTTCCTTGTAGATTCATTTTTAGTGAGTTTGAGTCCCGTCAGGGCCACTTGATATAGTCAAAATGGAAGCTTAAGATTGTAAACCCTGTCTTCAGCTAAGCCTGTACAGTGGTAGGAGCTTGCTTGACATAGACAACAGTGAGAGATAATAATAAAACTGGATCTGAAAGTGCTGCTCTATGACCTGCATGAGTACGATGGTCTTGTTGCTCCTGCCGCCCACTTGGAAGCCGTACTGCTCGGGCAGACAGTCGCCGTCACTGCCGACCGTCCAGCCGCCCAGGGACAAGCGCTGTTCGTTCATGTCACACGGCTGGGGCCCGTTCGAGTACTTCTTGAACGCGTCGCTGTCTGCAGTAAAAGCGGGCAGCTATTCTATTACTTGCTCGATTGGCATAAATAGTGTAACGTCGTTTGTTCTTTGTTTCGGTTTTGGCTTTTTTTAGTGCGTGTGGGGTGCGGTTAGATAGACAGTGATTTGGGTTTCTTGAAAAATAAGTTTGTTTACAAGCTTGTAGTAGGGACTGTGAGTTAACAAACGTGTTAATCAATACTGTTAGCAAAATGTCAGCTCCAGTGGGGGGGGTGGGGTGGGGTGGGGGGGGGATCATATCATCGCCGTGAGTACCAACGTGCCCCATAACTGGGTGTCTTTTTTTCATTTTTGGTATAGTTCTGGTGTTTTATGTCACATTGTTATCAGATATTGCTATTTTTGTCACATTTCTCTAAGATATTGATATATTGTGGGTCACGTTTGCTCAAAAATAGGTATATTGATAGGTGCCATTTTCAACCTGTCCGTGGCATGTCCGTACCCATTTTCCGACCCATGCAACCCCCCCCACCTTTCCCCTCGAGCTGGGGAACTGACAACTCTTTCATGTATGCCTTTAACATTTACGCTGGACCCTACATATACTGTAACTAGATTGTTTATCTTATTACGCTCTACACAACTGATTGAAAACAATATCGTAAATATCAATTCATGGGCATCAGCATCATGGGAGCGGTATATAATGGTCTACTACTGTGATTTACAATCATACAGTATACAGCATGTATGTTATAGTGTTTTAAACCATGGTAGTAGACCATTATACGCTCCCTAGTCATATATAATGTATGATGTATGGTATAATGTTTGTAAACCGTAGTAGTAGACGATTATACACCCCTCCCATGATGCTGAGGTTTTGCATCAATTAACAGCAGTGTTCTTAAACTCATTCTTTTGCAAAGCAGTCCCGTACCTGGAGTGATGTCATCCACCGTCTCAATGATGATGTGGTGCATGACGTTGACGTTGTCGATGACGGGCGTGAAGCCGACCAGGTGGACCTCTCCCTCGAGGTCGCCCACGTCCAGCTCCCACATCATGCACCGATACGTGGTTACCGCGGCGGGCACCGGCGTCCGTGGCAGCCGCAGCGTCACGCTGCTCACGCCTGGCAGCAGACGGTATAGGCCAGTCAACGAACAGTTGAGGCTGGACAAATTTGTATGCAAAGGTTTTTCAGCTGATTTCTGACCTACTGTTTGAGACCAGTCTTATTATAGAGATGGTCTCACTAGAGAGGGGGTCTTATTTGCAGATGCTGCTGTATAATGCTATGTCTTTCTCACCTTCGCGCTCGAGCTGGGGACACGAGAACGTCTGCTGTTTGGAGCAGAAGTCCCACGAGTTCACGGCGGCGCACGCGGCGCCGTCGTGAGGGTCACAGACTCCTGCAAGTAAATAACAGGGCGGGTTCAGGTGTGTAACATGTGTAAATGTACATCTATGAGCTATGCATATGCTAAGTTGACTAAGACGCACTGCAGGTCATTGGCATCCTTGCCACACTATATCTCCTCAACTCCCCCGGAAGCATAACATACTTTTTTCCATACGGCATAGTGCTCATCACTTACATAAGATTTGACTTGTGTGAAAACTAGATCTATCTATTTAACCTGTAGGTACCACGGAGCAGTGTGCAAGAATGTTTATAGAGGATTTTCCTCAAAATCCACAACCGGACCTGACGCTTATTTGAAACCACAATATTCTGGTAACGAGTCCTACTCCCTATCCACCCTGCTTCAGAAGCACATGTAATGTACTCACCATTCTCGCAATGTGAACAAACGAAAGATATGCGGATATCCATCACTTTCAATGAGCGACTAAGTCCGAGACTTCATTGGTCAGTGATAAAGAGGCCATGGACATGATCATAGTAGTCAGGACAACAATTCAGGCACCCCCGGGTGATGTCAATGCGCGAAGAGGACATAGCCATGGACACAGTAGCAGGACTCATGACAACAAGTACGAGATCCTCCCCAGGGTGTGAGAGTTTGCTGCCACTGACCTGGGTGTGAGAGTTTGCTGGAGGCAACCACCTCGGGCTTGCTGCCCGGCGTCCACACACAGTTGGGGTCTCCCAGCTCCTCCCCGTTGGTTCTGCCATCGCCGTCAGAGTCCCGCTCACACAGGCACTTGTCCCACACCTATACACAAATGACAGATTGATTGGCCATGCAGGAATACATGTACTAGATGGATATGCATTAACGTCTGTGTTAATAACTAAAATAAATAGCGAGTGATTTGAATGGTTATGTCACGATAACACTAGCACCTAGCACCCCTAACATTCGGATGACTGAACTTACAAATCCGTTTTTCTCGAAGTCCTCCCCAAAGACGTTCCTGGCGCCGCCGCCCTTATCGTTCTTGTGGCCGACCCCGTGCCAGACGTAGTTGGGCTTGCAGGGATGCGGGATCCGCTCCCCGTTTGGCAGTCGCTGTTGGAAGTAGGCGTAGCCCAGGCAGGCAGGGAGGCTGACCGCCAGGACGAGCAGTGCGAGTTTCTGACAAGGGAAGTAACGCACAGTAGAACCTCCAAATAAAACCAACTAGTAGATAGGATCAACTCAGTAATAAGAACAGTAGTGTCCCAATCCTTCATAAAGAGACCACCCCCGTAAAAGACCAGTTTTTCGCCGGTCAAGTCCTAATAAAGAGATCACTGCAAACCACCATTTAAAGAGACCACCTCTCTATTGAAACCCCGCGAGACCAGTTATCCTTTTTGTCCTAACGAAGAGGTTTTACTGTAGGGTTTTACATTCCAGTGTATTGTATATGAAAAAAATATGAATTTATGTAAACAAAATGTGATGTTTGTCTTGATTTTTTTTTTGTTTTGGTTGGTTGTTGCTCTTTTTTTTTTCTTTTTTTCCCTTTTTTTTGAAAGATGTTAGTCGTGATCGTCTACGAAAATGCAACATTCCAATAGTACAAAATTTGCTTAGAATTTGCTCATACTTTATCTTAATTGTAGGATTTTACCACGAGATTGGTGCGTCAATCGTAAAATTTCCCATATTGAGGTGCGTTTGGCATGAATTAGTATCAGCATGATAACACTTACGATCGTCATAACAATCGAGTGGTCAAATACCATTATACCATGAAAAGATCCACACCAAACAAGTGTCTGCATCGTTCTTATTTTTAAACAAATCATATCATACCGGTCTCAGTGTCAGTTTGAATGGTGACCTACTGTAGTACGGTAGGAGCGTGCGTAATTTAGCGTGCAGTCAATCTTATAATTGAGCACTCCTTTGGACAAATCATAGTAGAGTATTGGCGATGATTTATGCACGGAATGATAGAATATCCGCAATCACTTCGTTCGTGTCAATCTCACCCCAGCATACTAAATTTTATGATTAACATTCCAGTATCGCGGTCAAATCCTACCATCTCCACTAGACTTTATAAGGGGGGGGGGGGGTAGATATGATTCAAATCACTTTGTTTTGTTATTGGCTAGAGCCTGGGAATTCCAATGTTAGAGTACTATAAAACTCGTTTATGTAGTATAAGTATGGAATTAAAGTATCAAAATTTGGATAAAAAATCACAGGCCAAAGTTAGTTCAATAAAAAGTGTCTTTTCGTGCAGTAGTGAGAATGTTTACAAATCAACGATAACATATATTGCAATTAAGACTCTGCACTGTTGACAAAGGTAACATGTGTCTACCGAAAGCTTCCGGTCGACCATATTTAAATTGAATTTTATAAGTATTAGTTAAGATTTCTTTAGTTGAGATATTCAACATATTAAACATCTAAAATGTATTATTTATCTCTAAATAAGACTATATCAACCAGTTTAAGAACTCACCATACTGATTCAGTGATTCCTCTACCTTCCGTGTATCAAGTGACCTTTGAATGTTGCCTGTCACACCACCTCAACCTGCTTATATACACAGGCCCACTGCGTAATTAGCAGCCGTGTCCAATACATGAATGCTCCCTTTATTTCTGCGTCTTCAAGGGCATGTTTAGAATTTCCAGTGTGTCGTAAAACCTCACAAATAAGGCTCTATTAGAGGCACTTTTTATGTGCATTCACCCGCTTGGTACACATTTTCACTAAAGTGCTTCACAAATAGCTCACCAGGGACTTCAAAAATGAACTGTTTCTTAATTAAATACCCACGAAGTGTCTCTTTGGCTTTACTTTAACTTCAATATATATATGTTAAACCAAGCCTCACTTAAATATCACAAATGCACCTAACATGGCACATCCGGTGGTGAAGGCTGTCCTCGACCGGCATCCAACCCCTTGAAGAAAGCTGCACTGTACCTATTAACCCTGCAATCTGCCAACACGGACAGGCTGTCCCATATGTTGGCCCTTAAATTGATATGATAATAGCAACGAGAGTAGCATAAAATATGTTGCCAAGGATATACACTATCTACGTCACATGTCGGTCTGTTGTCAGAATCTATTTCCCTTTTTCATAGATTGAAAAGCACCCGCGTGAGATTTTGCAACGACTGAAAATTTGACTGGAATGTTAAAACCATTGACGTTCATTAAGGGACATTATCAATAAACACTGGCAGCAGCGGCAAGAAATCGCCACCAAACCAGTTCAGTGATATTTTAAAATGGTTTTATCTATACTGCGGCACTGCACCGCAGCACCGCAGCCGCCTCGTTCTTTGCTTCGGGAAGGGAATCTGCTGTGAGCAGCCAGCCTGCCGCTAGGCGGGGGCGGCACCGCCTGAATCAAGTATGGATAATGGCCTTTAAACAAGTTGTTCTTGAACAATATCGGTGTATATCCCTGGATGGAGGCGCGAGGCCTTGAAATTGAAGGGAGTGCCCCCCTTCCCTCTGGCTTAACAACCGGGGGTCTTAAAATGTGTGAAAACAGTGGGGTCTTTAGATTTTTTATCCTAAAACGAGGAATCTTGAGCGGTTTGCAGAAAAATGGGATTCTTAAAATTGTGGTCAAATTGGAACATTTAATTTCAAGAAAGGATAGGGGTGTTTAAATAAGGACATAACTTCTATTGCAATTAGTTACTGATTCATTCAAATCTTATTAGCTGTACTCGGATCAGGCAGCAATGAGGGGCCGGGCCGTCCTATGTTAACCTGCCCCAGGGAAAATAGGTCTATTAAAGCCATTATTAGGATGTGTCCTTGTGAAAAAGAACTGAATCTTTGTACATTGGCAGGTATAGTGTAAACTGTTACCTCATTAGTCTCTAGTCATGCTTTACCGTTCATTATTCTATATATGAAAGCATTTTTGATGTTTGACACTTTTATTATCTTCTTCTCTCTCTCTCTTTTCTATGGCAAGCAAGCTCCTACCCACTATATTGACATAAGTGAAGATATTTGCTTCCATTTGACTATACTTGCTGCTTGGGATGATGGTAGTTTTTTTTGTTTTGTTTTTTGCTTTTTTATAGAAGAAAAAAATAAAAAGAACTTCATGGTACAAACCGCCCATTCTGCCCACCAACACCAAGAGGTGAACTGGCGTTGGGAGTTCGGAAGGTCGAACGGCAGGCGGGGGGAATTGATGTCCGAGTAGTGGATAGGGCAGGAATAAGGATAAGTGCCTGGATTGAGCACAACAAAAAGATGTGATGAGATGGACTGCATGGTGCATAGATCTGGAGGAAAAGGGAACTGTAAAAGAGAGAATGTGGTGTACAAGGGCCAGAGTCTGAAGTGTAAGTAAGAAGGGAAAAAAGCCATTTACATAGGAGAAGCTACCCGCTCCGACTAAACAAGAGGAATACAGCATCTAGCGGCCATAAACAACCCCACTGTATATAAGCACAATGCGTTTGCAAGGCACTTAACTGACTTCCACCCCGGAGAAAATATAAAATTCAAGATGGACGTGCTACAGGTGTACAAAAAACTTGAGAGGCAAGTCGCTGAAGGAGTACTAAAAAGTAAACACCAGACAAGCGGTAATATACTGATGAATAGTAAGACTGATCACCACCATCCAGCATTAAACATGATAGTATTTGTCAGTGTATTCCCAGACTAGAGGTAGCACGATAAATATATGTAGTAATCTGATTACGTCGAGTGTGCGCTACCTGCGTGCTCTGTTTTCACTTTCTTTACAGACTCCCCCAACTCCGTACTCCTCTACAACCAGCCACAATCTGACGATCTCACTTTCCCAATGTCCCTTGGACACCGGGAGAGCCTCGGCTCTTGTCGAGACACTCCTTCTTTCTGGTCCAGATTCCAGCTATCAACAAGGGATCCTGGTTTCTACCCAGAGTCGCCAACGTTTGTCGCACTGGCTGCTTTGGAGAGAGAGATAGGAAGTTCTATACCGTCAGTGAACCAGGGACACCGGGGTTATCAGATCAGGAATTCTCACGGCAATGTATCGTCCCATAGTCAGCTTTCGGTGACCGAGGGACCCGTAAGAATTCTCAGATCTAATTTTCCCATCATCCGTCAGATCACACATACCCAACTCGAGTTCGAAATTTCTCGGGCCGTAGCTCCCTCCCCCATTATCTTGTATACAGGGCCAGCCCACTGAACTAATGGACAATTTCACAGGGAACTAACCGGAGGCTTCAACGAAACACCTGGCCAATCTTATTCCACCAAGTGAAATGGAATTTCAGAGACTAGGTAAAGTTATTTTGGAAGATCGTGGATTCGAACTCACGGCCTCCCGCCCATGATTCAGACCAATCATATGCCTTAGGCGGACGTGCTACCAACTACACTAATCCCCCGAGACACAGTACGTCTACTTTATTTAGCACCTGCATCAACTGTCTGCATTATTACTAATTTTAGGCTGTAGCCTTTACTAGCCTAGGTCACTATGTGCGTTGAGCACGTTGTAATCTTGGCAGGATGCATTGTGCATGTAGTGTGTCTATGTCTCTGAAACTTGCTCTATTACGTCGAGTGTGCGCTACCTGACGGAGAACCGCGTGCCCTGTTTTCACTTTCTTTACAATATAATCAATTGTAATGACAACAACTGTTACTAATATATAGTGATGTACAATGTTTAAAGGCCAATATCTCAAAACAAACTTTTTGTAGTTAATGAATATTTGGTACCAAATTTCCATTTAACTGTAAAATGCAGTGTTGATTTGCTTGAATATTTATGCCTTGTGAGAACAACCTTACTAGGGATTTTCATTTTTCTATTTTGTTGATGAATAATCAACATTTTTATGTTGACAAGAACTTTCAGAAATTTGGTGGCGTTCAAACTTCAAATGCATGTATAATGAACAACTGAAGAGATATGAAAAATGAGTCAAGGTTTCCTAGATAATTACATGATTTTCTTTATTGGACAGTGTTTTTTATCATTCCAATGTTATTCTCTCAGTTATATTGTATAGCGGCAAAGTTGTAACATGTTCAATAATTGCTTCATTTTTTTTTATTTAATTTGTATATTTCAAACTATGTGATATCATAAGATACGATCATGACCCTCACAAGGTATAGTTCGTAAGAATTGAAGTAATAATAACAAAGAAAATTAAAGTTTAGTAAGAGCTTAAGATAACGTTGTGCATTCATTAGTGCTTTGGTTCCTGTGGCATGAAACACAATGTATTATATTATTAATGAGCTAGTTCATTGTATTAGAAAAAATACACATATACTGTTATGCTTTTTTTTAAATTGCATGCAATTAAATGCTATTTACAGACTGTATCTATAGACTATATTGTTTTTAATTACAAAAAAGACAAAAAACAAGACACAATTCATTTTGCTCTGCTATTTATATTAGTCAAATTTGTTTACATGACATTTCAATTTCGTAAGTTAAGATCAAAACTGGGATTGAGAGTTCATAATCGTGCTGCTTGGAAGATCACTGCAGAATGTAGAACATGGCCGAGGTCACCTCCAGACCACCACTCCTCACTGACCTCTTCTTGCGCTTTGCTGGAGAGGGACATTTAACCTACAACAAGAATTAAGTAGATATTATATCATATCAACATAGACTTATTAGCGAATACTAGCTGCAGGTGTTGATAACAAACATCAGCGGTCAATATAGTTTTTACATTGAAATAATAAATTCTACACGGCCAGGCATGCGTGCATTCAACACACTGATGGGTTGTCTGTGGATTTGAGAAACCCACAATTACAATAATTATTGAACAGTCAGTATACCACTGAGAACACACCCACTTTATACAGACCGTCATATTGAAAACATAACCACAACATGGACAGCTCCTTTCAGAAACACACACAATATAATACTAGTGATTGGGAAGAAGTATGCGATAATGCATGCATCTAAAAT
This sequence comes from Streblospio benedicti, assembly GCA_019095985.1. Taxonomy (NCBI): domain Eukaryota; kingdom Metazoa; phylum Annelida; class Polychaeta; order Spionida; family Spionidae; genus Streblospio; species Streblospio benedicti. The sequence goes on from CM032665.1 coordinate 20,958,823, forward strand.
AGCTGAGCAGGTTTTACATATGGAAATGAATAGTATACCACACATTTGTCAGACAAATACATTCCTAAATAACAGTGTATAATGAAAATAGTGCAAGTAATTGAAGATATGGCAAACCAAAATGAATGCAATGTGTGGTACTTTCGCATATGGTCCAACCATCAGTGTCAGTGACACCCACCCCCTGCCCTTTCTTGAAAATAAGGATCTGCCAGTACTCAAACTCACTTGTGGTTTTGGCCAGTCTGCTGCTTCGTTGTAATCAAACACGTCCACTGTGCACTTGAATACGATGGGGGCATTCTTGGCTTCGGTGAAGGCAAACATCTCAAATTGGAACTCGTAGGAGTAGTTGGTCTCTTCCGAAAATGCGGCAGTGACATCGGCAAAGCACCCAGCTTCTCCACGGCTGGCACTGCAAATCACGGTTATTGGAATAGTCACGGGATATCTACCGAAATAGAAACCTTCATGTGGTGCTTTACATGTGTGTGTTTAATACTTGTATATAATATTTTAGCCAAAATGTTTCCATACATCAACCATTTTTACATGCCTAGATCTATTGAATACAAAGAGAATAAGTAGTATTAGGTAATTTTATGATAATTTTTTTTTATTGTTTTTAAACGATTTTTAGATTATTATGGCAGATATCCTGGCATACACTGACAAAATCTCATTTTTATATATACATTTGTAAATAACCCCTAATTTTGATTATCTCCTAAACCTATAAACATTCAGCTTCAATCATGTTGATATCCGATAGAGCAAAACTCACCGAGGTTCAATGATTGTGTGTGTGAGATTCCCTGTGCCAGTACTGTTCACGGTTTGTGCATAGCAACCAGAGACAGACTATAAGTAATACATGGGATTATTAAACTTCATATGAAATGTAAGGCTAACACACCTCATCAATTACTTCTCATTAGAAAATGAACAAACATCAGAAAAAGATGAATGTCTTGAATATTCATCTACTTTTTTAAAATCACCCTATTCTTTAATATTCATGACAGCGTTAAGGAGGTGTGTAAAATGGTTCTTATTCATTTCAAATTCATACTTTTGAGACCATGATTTACAAACTACAACTATGGAGATTTAAAATTACAAAATATTGTTACCCATTTTCATGAGATTCAAATATACAATTTACTATCTGGTAAAATACAGTGACTAAATAAATTGATTAGTACGTGAAAATACTTTAGTATAGTGATAGATACATGCATGACATACCATCTGAATGTGGCTTGGTGCGGTCATCGCAATGCTAGCCTTGATGAACTGGTTTGTGGGGATCACTTCTCCAGAGGTGAACTCCTCGTTGCTCAGTGGACGGCGAAGGGTGAAAGTGAACTTGAAAGCTCCATTTTGTTGGACGTGGTTAGCAATTTGACTGTAAATACACATAAATACACTTGCCAATGTCTGGCCACGTGACACGAACGCGTACTGTCAATTACATGTCTATGTACTGGTATCATTATATAATAGCTGTGTACAAAGAAACTGTGAAATGTGTGCTTATGTGAAAGGGGAATGCTTTGAGGCAGAGTACAATCCAGATGATATGATATAATACATCACAAGATTATCACCCCTTAGACAACGCTGTAACATGTGAAAATAAGCCAATTAGTAATGACAACAGTACATTGATTGATTCAGCTTTTACCATGACTGCATAACCATCCATAAAAATTGCACACCAATCTATATGTGTTTCCCAGTGCTTGTGGATATATTTATATACTTCTCTCTCTCTCACACACGTCTTTTTAGCAAGCATATTTCTACCAACGATAGATATAGCTGAAGACAGGTTTTACAACCCTAAGCTTCCATTTAACTATATCAAGTGGCCCTGGCGGGGCTCGAATTCACGACCCCAAGGTTGTGAGACCAGAATGATACCATCATCCCAAGCAGCGAGCTGTTAAAAGGTTACTCGGCTGAACCGATGTCTCTGTACACCAATCATTCTAAGACAATTAACTGGACATCATGTGATAGGTTGGGTTCGTGACATTTCATATTCAGGATTTTGATGGAACTTAGCTATGAAAATCTAGCTGTGCTTGAGAATATTAAACCAAATTCAAGGAGTTCGATCACTATATTTGGCATACTATAAGCGAAAATAATGAGCTGTTTCAGTTTCCAAGTCTAAACATTGCTCTTCATTAACAAACGGGTGCCGATCGCAATACAAATCAGCGAAAATGTTTATTTGAACAAAAAATGTAGTCAAAAGGCCCGATTTTTTTTTCATTTTATTGTACTCAATTGCATAAAGTTTAAACACAGTAAAACAAAAATAGGCTTTATTTTCTACTGTTGAAAGCTTGTTTGTGCATTATACATCCAGAATTTGCTACACAATTTACATAAAACAGTCCATCCATCAACCATAATTTTGTAGCAAACACCAGAAACATCTAAAGTCTACAATCACCCACTTTACATAGCTCATTAACATAGCGTCGATTGTGGTCGATGGTGAATTTTGACGGACAGTCGACCACTCGCCCGGACTCTTCAGTACTTGCTCGGACGCGGTCTCTTAATTGGACTGCGATCACGCACAGACAATAAGTGCCAATATTCGTCAATTGACCGTCAAGTTGCCGTATTTTTCTATCTTTCGCGCAACTTCAAAGATTGCGTGTGGTCGGGTGATTTGGGACAAGATTCGAATATCAATCCAATATCAATTGTAATCCCGTTGTATCATCTGTAAATCGTTTGGCTCTCGTTCAGTCTATCCCAAAGTGTTACCTCGGGCGGTCTCTCCCTTCGGACTTGTCTACTCTTCCTTAATCATCCCTCCTAATATGGCCAAATAGACACTGAATGCGCCGAGTGATAAAATTGATATGCACTCGTTCTAACTTTTTCTGTGATGTCTTGCTGTCTCGGCACAATTGAAGATGCTAATAGGGCATAACTAAGCGGAGCATAATTTTTGTTTACCACATGCATGTATAGCTGTACCTGACGTCAGCCGATAAGACATTATATGGGGCGAGAGCGAGTGATATAGAGGGTTGAGTCAAGATAGCAGGAAATGTTCCACCTAAAGCAGGCAAAAACCACAAACTCGCGATATGATTGAATATTTAGAGAAGTCTGCACATTGAAGCCACTGGGAAAGGCATCATCCAGAGGGTCAAAGAAGACTTCAAACCCTTTTGAATTTCTTATAGTAGGAACACTCTATATTGTGGAGTGCATTTTGACATAACATATATCATGTATCCCATACTCCTGAACATCTATTATCAGATATTCGCAAAATCCTATGATCACATTTTGACAAATTTGATTAAGAAAATCTATCACTATGATTGTTTAACTATCATGTACATGTAGTTAGTGTCAATTAGTTTAACACAAAAACAAGAACACAGCTATTTTTTTCAAGATTTTATTTTTGTTTTTATGAGCTAAATTGGACATCGTGATATACATTATTAGTAGAATTGGTTGAAAAATATCCACATCATTCAGCATTAAGTACTTTCAGACATGATACATTATTGTATGAAAAAAATCTCAGAGTACATTAAACATCAACACAAAGAATTGCGAATCACTGACGGTAATGTAGCAAACCATTTAAGACAATTTTACTTATCACCGATAATCAATGTTTGTCATAATGCATACATAAATTCTCAGAAAACCTGTCCTGTACATCCTTAAATTTGGATGTTCTAACAGCAGATATAAAAGATGTGTTACCGGTATTTTATTCATCTTGAATATGAGAGTATTTGCGGCAGCTTAAGATTTAAAATGGGCAAACACATACTCAGAATAAGAACATGAGACTATCTGCAGAAAAATTCGGAATCCTACCAACTTTTACATAAACATTAGCTCTATCAAAAACGTGGTTATAGATTGTACACAAATCACAACCACCTTTTATCATTCCTTCCGTCAAAACTGAATGCAATGAAAGTTAGGTTCTTTGGTGCAGAATTGGCGATGCTAGTTAGAATGCATGGCATAATAACTCAAATGGTAAAAAAAACACGGGTCATGAGGTTTAACAACCTCAATGATGTTAGGAAGCCTTGCAATTTAAAAGCCGTGTCCCGTGTAGAGGACAGTCACCCCTCTGCATGCAAAAGAACTCACTTAGCTTGAAAACTCGTAACCATCACATCAAATCAAATACTCATATGTTAAAGGCCCTTCACACATACCGATTTTGGTACCACCGGTCGAGCAACGGATGAGTAACGTTTTGCCATTTCGTATGCTATAGGCTTGTCATCTTTTAGTACCTGTCACTGGCCGTTTTACATCGGAAATTGCACAAAACCACCCAAATCACATTTTTGTCACCGTTTACCTGCCAAACGGTCATGCACCGTTCTCACCGTCAGATAACGGCCAGCCACCGGCAGCTACCGGTCGAGAATCAGCCCCCTAGTGGCTGGCAATCGGAGGGCGCCGCATTTTTTTTTTTCTCAAATCTTCATCCGACGCAAATTTTTGAACAGTTTAAAATCCTGCGGCCGTTTTGGCGACGTTTTTTCCCACATTCACCGTGATCTGCCGTTCTTGCTCGTCAGATAACACCAGCAAACAGTTCGGGACGGTTGGCTGACGATGCAAATTGGACAAGATAATTTTTAAATTATTTTTAAATTATTTGAACGGTACTAGACTGGTATTACCAAAAACGGTATGTGGGAGGGGACTTTTAGTGTATTTGTGTTAAACCTAAACACTGCAGTATTTTACGTGTCATAGGGGATATAGTGTTCCGTATGTCACAGCCATATGATATTTCACTTACATAATATTATCTAAAGGTTTCAAAGCTCACTGCATTATTGTCATATACAATGCATGCCTTGGCCCACAGCAGAGTATAAGTTCACATGTTCTTGAAAACTACTATTTCTATGGTATCAATAATAATGAAACAGACTTAAAGTTCCAGCTTACACCAGGTCCGCGGTGACGTTGCTGGATTGTACTGACTCCTGCCGTGGGTACACGCAAGACGCAGTCAGCTCCAGTTTTTCACGCACAATGGTCCCTTCGTGTTCACTGACGATGGAGAACTCGTACTTGAGATAATCATCATCTGACTGCAAACAACCTTCGTGGTGCAAAGTACAGTTTGAACATCATTATACTAAATTCCAATTGTATACAAAAGTCTGTTTATTTGCTATACAGCATATGACAGGGGTCTACGGTAACACTGGATATATCGTTGCAGCTCTACTTACCGTGAAATTGCTGCATTGGTCTAGTTTGGTGTAGAATGTCAACGTGGTGTTATTGTCCTCCAACACGCCATCACAGCTACCACCCAGCACCAGGGACTGGGGCCGAATGGCTGATGCTGAAACAACAACATTAATTAGGTGATGTGTGACCAGAAGTTTTAAAATTTTCACTGAGTAGCCCGTAGCTCTCATGTTTGGGAAAGTGCAGTAGAACCTCCAATTAAGACCAAACCTTCTTAAAACTACCAACATGAACCTCTGTATGGAGACCATCTCTCTATTGAGACAAACTAAGCACTGGTTCCGGAGGTGGTATTAATACCAATCACTGTTGGAAAGCGATCAATCGGTCCAATAATTTCTGTGTGATAAATAAACATGCATGTATCATTACTCGGGCCTGCTGCAAGTTGAAGAGGGTTGATGTGGATTTAATGACTGACTTATAGAACATGAACATATAGCAACAACAACATGCGGTTTGGAAGCAAAAATTTTATTGGTATCTATGAAGTAGTTTACATGAATGCGTGGAAGTTACATAAGAAATGCCCCAGGCATTAATTACAAAAACAAAACATTATCAAAACACAACTTTATGACAAAGAACAAGATATTATGGCAAGAAAAACAAAGAAAAACAAGACATTACTATACAGGACAAACATTCACGTGAAATTTTTGCAGGGGTTGGATCTGGAGAACTACTTGTACTTGTGGTTTGGAAGGGAGTGTTGTAAACACGGCTTAACTGATTCACATATGTATGTGGGAATGAGGGTAGGTAATGAGTACTGGGTGAGTTGAGATGACGTATGAATAAAGGGTGAGGGGTGGGGTTTTTAAGAGAGTCCTCGGCAGCTCAGAATAGAGTGATGAGGGAGCGGGGCCGTGATGGTTATGGGCGACCCGAGGGCGGAAGTCACGTGCTGGGTGTGGCGGTCGTGTGGTGGAGCATGGGCGGCCTTGAGGGGATCCAGACGGAGCTGGATCCTCCTCGGGGAGCCAGGAAGGGTAATGACAGGCGGCGGCGGCGCGGCCTTGAACTGGCGGGGCCGACCGAGGTCTGGGTAACGTCCGTGACCTGAAGTGCACTTATTGCACCGGGGCTTTGATGTCGCCGCCGAGGCCAGGGAGTGAGGTGTGATGAGAGACTAAGTGACTTGATGCAAGGCGGATGGTCTGATCTAGAATGAGTACAGATAGACGGCGGGGATGAATGACCATCACCTGTAGTTTAATTAGTGCACCAGGCAGAGTAATGCAACAAAATTACACGTTTGAATTTCCAAACAATGTGTGTATATGAATATATTTATAAAGATAAATGTTTGAGTCAACGATTCATTTTTTTCTTGGACATTTCGTGTCTTGCACATATCCTCAGCAAATGACAAATTTATACATGGAAAATTGAGTAGTGTTTAATATATTATTAGGTACAAGTACATAAATGATTCAGAAACAATACAAGTGTTTTATAGTCAGCATAAAATGTAAGCGGGATTATAGATACAATACAATGGTAAACTAAAGACTAAAAGTGATCATGGTTTATATGATTACAACTTATTTGTTAGGTATCTGCTCCTGTACTCATCCTTAGTGTTTTTAAAGGTCTATACTATCTTATGTACAGTGTTTCTAGAGAACATTTATGGTTAATTTTACTCACGTATATCAGCCACAGCGACCTTTATGATGGCAGATTGAGCCAGGCATTCCACTGCAGCTGCAATACATTTTATTAATCTAAATGGCTACATGTAGATGTGCTTATTTACCGTCGCAATTCACAGTTTGTCTTGCTCTAGCGAATTAACATCTACACCAGGTCATTGCCATCTTTGTGGCACTTTAACTTTCTCAACTCCCCGGGGAACATGTGCCACATCACGCTTGCCTGACTTGTGCCTTTTTAACGCTTAAGTACAATGTACCACAAAGCAGTGTGCAACCTCTTAGAGGTAGGTTTGTTCGATACCCGATGTTAATGTAAATGTAGTGGTTTATAGTTGTGATTCAAGTCTTGCTCTCACGGCTGTACATTTTACGCCAGGTCATTGGCACACTTATTGATCATCAATTGATCATTTCTCACATACTTGCAAGGCAGCACATTCAGTGCTAATGCTAATCACTCACACAATCAATCATTCACTCTTTCAACCCAATTACCTTTACCTAACTAACATATAGGTGTCACGGCGTTGTGTGCAACTGTTTGGGTATAAGTTTGCTCAACATCCACAACCGCCCGACCGGACATCGAACCCACTACCTTCTAGTCATAAGTCCAACTCTCTATCCTTTCTGCCACAGAAGCACATGTATATAGTATTATGCTGATTATTGCTATGCGCAAGGTATGAATTGTAATCCCTTATATGTTCAGATTTTTGAGCTAACATGACAAAACTAATAATTGCAACAACTCGGACATCGAGTCACTTGAACTAATGCAATGCCAACTTGTTGTAGTGGAATACTACAGCTTGTCCTCAGCTACGGCTATCATGGAAGGGGTAAGTTCTATAGTTGTATAGTGGTAAAGGTGTGAGAAACATGGTGAGAAATAATGTAATGCAAACTGCATGGATGTTTGCACTAGGACTCCTCACCTGACAATCCTGGGACCTGACATGTTGGTGGATTTTGAATAGTTCCTTTGTTAACTTCATCAACGGAGACGTTTTGTCCAGCGATGATCAAAATGTTTTGGGTGCCCAAAGCTGCATCGACAAGACCTTCTGGAGGGACGTAGCTTAGAAAATAGGAAACGAAACCATTGAACATTGTTGGTATGAATGTTTCCCTCGGCTATGTTCTGTAACATTATCAGTCAATATGAACGGTTTATTCAATCTATTAAATAAGTTATTTAAAGGTCTGTATATTTGGCAAACCGCATATGGTCACATTTGGTTTGATGTTCCTATCTCTGATGTGATACTTAAGAACAATAATATGAAAAGGACATTATTGGGGTTAAACCATGTTAATAAAGATCTATTGGACAACTCGCCGGCGACGGATCGGATACTTAGCCCGGCCAATCAGAGAGCAGAATGCATCGCCTTTTATGCAAATGTGTTCCCCATCGCCGGCGACGTAAGTCACCGTAATCCTTTGTCGCACGCGACATGTTGAACAAGCAGTCGCCTAGCCAATGACCTGGCCTATGGTGGTGCTACATTGCTAGTTGAGTGATCATATTGATACGGCGTGCATTTTCTCGAGTTTTTAAAGTGTGGCACACAGTACATAATGTTTAAAGCAAAAAATTCCAGCCAAATGATTTTTCTCGTGCTTTGCACGTGCATCACACTTATTACATCTAAAACTTTCATACATGATTGCAGCATTCAACCTATTAACATCAAGATCAGGACGTGTAAAAAACAAAATGCTGGCATGATGTACAACTGTTGAAATTCAAGTGGTTGTACTGAAGAGACATTTGTATGTGAATATTAAAGTTGTGATAGTTTTCTTTCTTTTCGAATTCAATATTAAGTGATATGTTGCAAATGACGGGGAAAAGGGTGGGGGGATTTAAATGGTGTGTGTGTGTGTGTAAATTTTTTAATGCAGAAAATGTGGGGGTGGGGTGGGGTGGGGGGGGTAAAAATACGAATGCAGAACTTAATTATAGCCCCCTAAAGGTGTCACGGTGACTTAGAAAACCAATCAGATGGCAGTATGGCGAGGGTAATCCCGGAGGCCGATGACATAGCAAGTACCTTTACAGTGAGGCTGGCGTATGTCAACATCTCACGTTGATACCAAGGTTGCATAAACAACCAATAGCATTTACATGGATAATAAAATGAAACAACATGCTCGACACATAGTTCCACGACACAATTCTCCGTCCAATTCACATGCACGATCAGAGTGACAAGTTTCACCGTACCGCTTACTATTTACGTTAACTTTTCAGCCCTCGGTACACTTTATTTCCTGTGGCTCTTTTTTACAGTCAAGCTCTGATTACACATGTCACCACAACCTCTAACACATGACATCTAAATTTCACCATAGAATTGCGTTATACCTACATTGTACTTTCTATTCATAGTATTTTCATTATTGTGTATGAAATAAAGCTATGGTTAGTAAATAATAGACCCGAGAGAACATTTTCCTGTGATATTGATAATCTCTTTTAAAGGGGGACCTACTGTATCAATGAAAGCCCCCTTCTGTGAATATCAAAGGATTTTCAGCTTCATATTAGATTCATATTGGTGGGATTGATATGAAACAGCGTGGTTCACATTAGCTGGATTTACGCGACTTGGAAGGAGCCGTGTCGACATCATTTGCTCAAACTCTGTTACTGGACGTCTTAATATTTGCTCTATACATATTTTCTACTTATATTTTCCTGATCATTCACATTCTCTCTTTTTTTTCTAATGTGTTTTCCCAAGTTTCCTTGATGATACAATTATATTCTTCTCTCTCTTCTATGGCAAGAGCAAGCTCTTACCCACTATATTGACATAGCTTGAAGATACATCTTCCATTTGACTATATCAAGTGGCCCAGACGGGACTCGAACTCACGACCCCAAGGTAGTGAGACCAGAATGATACCATCATCCCAAGCAGCGGGCTGTTAAAAGGCTACTCGGACGAACCGATGTCTCTGTAGCCCCCAGCCTACATACTTGGTCAATTATCATCTTAACCCGGAGGTCGTGGGTTCGAATCCCACCTACATGTATGGACGGAAATTTTGGGAGTTCTAATTTCACATTCTCGTACATGAAATAAAAGTATGTGTCTAAATAATGATCGTAAGAGGGATATTTTGCCTTCATACTGGCAACTTCTTTAAATGGGGATTGAACTGTAACTCTGCTACCATGACTTAGAGAACCAATCAGAGGGCATGTTAAGGCCACATTAATCAGAGGGCAGTATTTGTCCCCTGGTGACTTACGTCGTCGGCGATGGGGGACACATTTGCATAATGGTGACGAGTTCAGCTCTCTGATTGGTCAGCCTAAGTATCCGAGACAGTCGCTAGCGATGATGTGAAAGATGGTTAGTTGAAATGTAAAAATTAAACCAAACATTGTAGCTTGTTAGTCTCTATTTCCTTCGTGCAAAAGAGAGCCTAGACCTGCTACAACATTTTGGCAAAGAGGATACAATACAGTGTACATGGCTACTTTATACACAGTTGC
>CM032665.1:20969386-20983397 GCA_019095985.1 Streblospio benedicti
ATCTTGTAATCTCTATGAACATCTTTCATTATCAGTCATTACATAAGATTGTACATAACTCTTCAGACGTAAATGTTGAACGCAAATAAAGATATGAAAACATATCTTTTTAAACAATTCACCCTAAAAAACATTTCAAAAAGTAAAATATCACACTGTATTAGTAATATGTAAATCCAAACCAAAAAATGATTAGATGATTAATAAATAAACTTTGTTCAATCATGGGTAAGCCTTGATGTGAAAATGTTAAAGTATGTTAGAAATACTTCAAAGAAATACATATTTTCATTTCCTCAGTGAAAAAAACCATTTATGTGGGTCTCTGTAATAGTGTACGAGGAAATTGTTTATCAAGTTATATATTTATGTGCTGTCAATGGCAACATATCTATTCTTTTTTTTATAAAGAAAGATATCATCTAACAAAAATGTGTATTATTTTTTATCAATCTACGTATAAATGTCTATTTTTCAGTATTAGATGTGACATAAGTCTAATATAAGTGGTGGCCAAATTCACAGAAAATTATTACATTTTTTTCATAGAGGATGCTATAAAGCATGCATATTTTACCAAGACAAATATCATTTGATCTGTTTAATGTGAGTAAATCTATTTTGAAGTATTTTGGTCAGTAAATGACACCCTTTGCCACTCTGAGTATCAGATGTCAAATTCATCTTGATATCTGATCTAAATTACGATATATTCAATAAGTTTTGTGAAAAAAGGGCCTGTATATTGTTTACATTATATAAAATAGTGGACTCACTGTGCTGTAGGACCGCATCCACATTCGTTGCATTGGGAAATCCGGATAACAGTTCCGTTATGAGTTTAGGGTACTCGGCGTCAATAGGATAGGGTTTGCTCTTTCTATCTGTTGCACCGTATTTTGTCACCATAAAATCTGTAAATGGATAAACAGATTATAGATATTGGAATTACTATGACTTACATTAATTAATGATCTTCAAGAGAGGGAGAGACAGAGACAGAGACAGAGAGAGAGAGAGAGAGAGAGAGAGTCAGGGGCAGGTCATAAATTTTTTATTTTATTTATTTATTTTTTTTGGGGGGGGGGGGCGCACAATTAATTGAAACTGAGGCAGTTAACCACAAAGATAGGTTGTTGTAAGGGTGTGCATGTGAGCAATGTGAATAGTATAGTTATTGAAAAGAATCGAATATAATAGCAAAACATTCATACATACCATTTGTGAAGACATACATATCATACATATTTATGAACATAGCTGTCACTGTCTTTTCCTCCAGGCCCATGAAGAATTCACTCCGTGTATAGATCTCATAGGACGCACTGTCTAAGAGAGTTTGGTCCCAAGTTCTATTGGTATTCACCCATACGTGTTGTGGGAACACCAGGATGAAGTCCAAGGGGCTAATCCCGGTCCACGAAGCAATGGCAACGGGGTCACTGCACTCGTCACCCAATACTGCAAACAGTTTAACAAGCCCTTAGAAAAGGTTCTGGTCATACCACTTCATTTTTTTTTCAAATTTGCCTTATAGTAGCAGACTTAATCAGACAAAATAGGTCTGCTAGGGAAGTACCTTAGACGGAAAGAAAACGATTTGTCCACAGAAAAAGGCAGATCATCCCTTCCTATTCAAAATTTGCGCGGTTTTTTCAACATTGCCACCAAAATACTTCAAACATGATATTGCCACCTATGATATAGCTGCAAACTTATCTTGGTGTCTAAATGTATGTTTCCGATGTCAAATAATCCAAATAAATACATTTCAGAATATTAAAAAATGACTGAATATATACATTGCCAACACAATGAACACGTTCAAGTATATCAGAATGTTCTTTACCATACGATTAACATTGTTTTCTGTTTTATTTCCTTTATTTATATCATCAGATTGTGTTGTTTTCTACAATAATTATTATTATCTGAATAAGTAATATCATTACATTAACAAGTATATATGGGCAAAGCCATCATTAATTAATTAGACAGTGCATATTAGCCCTTTGGCTTAAAGCCTTTCTACAATCAGTGTACTAGAAATTATAATATTAGACAGCTATTGAAAAAAGTATGCGTTTTGTTGTTCAACGCTCAAATCAAGCGGTTAAGTGTTCTCAAACTTTTATGCTTTTTCGATATACATAAACATTATTGTTTTGAAGCTGTAAAGTGCTTTAGTGGAGCGATTCGAAGCCTTTACAACCAAGTATTATTTATTAAAAATAAATGGTGGAAGCAGCATCACACAAGCAATTTGATTAACATTTAGTTTTTTCAATATTACTATTTAACCAAGGTTATTTGAGTAAAACTAATGATGGATTATCGTTTTGAAAATTCTACATTTTACTTAATTCCAATGCCAAACCAAATAATAATAGTATGTCAAAAAAGCGGCGAGTATTAAATATAAATAGTTTGAATAGTTTAATCAAGTATAGACAAACAGTTATGATTCATCATATCGCCCCCCCCCCCTCTGCCTTAATTATGGCTAGCCTGGTGACAAACACACTCAAGCATAACACAGGGGATTAGCAAAATGTTATAATCCATCAACTCAACTACTATTCTACAGTAAAACGCCAGTATCTAGTTTGAAATAGTATATGCAATCGACAAACAGATTTTTCATTATAATTAAGTTGATTTTATAGCAGCATTGGAAAGGAATACAATTAATACATGTAGGTTGAAAAGACATGGATACTGATTTGCAGTTATGTTTTTGCGCCACCCTGTAATGGTGGCAACTTCAAACCTCTGAAAAATTGTGATGTTCATTTTTTTTTAGAAATATCATTTACACAGCTCTAATTCTTTGTCTTCATTATTAATTATATGTATGGTTTATAGATATATAAAGAGCATATAATCTTAAGATCGGGAATTCTTTATTATAGCTATACAACCCAATATTGTCTATAAAATTAAGAATAGAACTGACAAAGCAGCCTAACATAAACAAATTAATTTAAAATTTATTTTTTCAATATTGCTATTTAACCAAGGTTATTAGAGTAAAACTAATGATGGATTATCGTTTTAAAAATCCTACTTTTCTTAATTCCAATGCCAAACAAAATAATAATAGTATGTCAAATTATCGGCAAGTATTATATATAAATAGTTTTAACAAGTAAGTGCAAAGAACTATGATATTTATGGGCAAAGCCATCACTCATTAATTAGACTATGGTTTCAATGTTGGAATTAACGTTGAAACAACGTTCGTGTGCCTGCTAGGAAACTACGGGGTTTTCCCCAAATTTTGTTTCATTTATATCATGAAAAGTACTGGCGCAATATTTTTTTTCTAAAAACAATTTTGGAAAGTGCTATTTAAAGGCTTTCAAATTATGCGTCACACGATCTGAAACTCGAAAATGGTTCTGGTCCAACATTGTTAGCTGCATTTTCGTTTGTGAATATTGTGTTTGTATGTACTTGCTAAAAATCTATTTGTTTAAAAAGATATCCAGAAACATATTGGAAAAGGGCTCATTGATAACTTTCAAATCAGCTATCATTTGTCAAGCAACTCCTAGATATAAAACTTAAAGGCACGGGTGACATCCAAGCGAGTTTTTTTCTCCACATTTTGTTGCATTCATATCTTGAAAATTAATGGCTCAATATTTTTTTCTAAAAACCGTTTTGGAAAGTGCGATTTAAGGGCTTTCCACTGATGTATCACTATATCACTGGAAATTCAGAAAAATGATTCGGGTCGGACAATGTCAGCTGCTGTTTATAGTTCGCGAATATCATTTTCGCACGTAGCTCAAACACTATTTGCTCAAAAAAATATCCAAAACCATATTCAAATGAGACCTTTTAAATGACCTATCACACGGCCAGAAACTAAGGAATAAAAAGGTTATAGGAGACTGCATACATTTTCAAACTACATGTATGTCCATTGCTGTCAATATTGTACATCTACCTGGATTAGCCTTTTATGCACGCTACACTTCAATAATTCTGAAGTGCTTCTAGTATTGCAGCCGGTAATACTGTAGGAATTGACCACGAGATTAGAGTGTCAATCGCAAAATTGAGCGTGTAAAATCAGACGTCAGCATGCTCAATTTTGCGATTGACACGACAATCGAGTGGTCAATCACCATTCTATCATGACTAAAATCCATTTTATTTTAAAATAAATCATATTATAACATTCTCATTGCCAGTCAATTTCGTTTGTTTTGAGCACGCGGAGACGTCAATTTCGTTTGTTTTGAGCGCGCAGAGGCATTAGTCTAAACTGTTGCTCTCCACTACACGGAATACGCCTTGCGTCGTCAGCGGCTGTATTGATATTGTGAGGAGTTTAGACTAGCGCCATGGTTTTTTTAGCGTGTTTTCCATCACAAAATTGAGCACACTGATTGACCAATCAGCGTGGGTTATTGGCGGTGATTTTTGCACGGAATGATAGAATGTAGTATCATATGGTGGTGGTTATAAATTTGAATATAGTGTGTTTGTAAAAAGTAAAGTATATTTAGTTAGGATTACATACGGATATTATTGTTCATACTAGATATATGGAATATATACTGAATTGCATTAGTGACAGTGAAAGTGATACTTTCTGGACAACCTGTAGATCTACCATTATGAGTGATTTCTCAAAACTGTGTAAATTTCGGATTTTGTGGTTGCTTACAAAATTTTGGATAAAGGGCAATTACATGGGACTAATTTGAACGATTTTGTATTGTGCCCATATATTTTTACGTGACAATTAAAGAAAACCTTTTTTAAGAATCTTAAATGCTTTATTATAGCTATGCAACCAAATATTGACAATAGAATTACAAGGGAAAAAACAGCAGTCACATAGACAAATTAATTCACGTTTTAATCTTTCAATATTACAACTTAACCAAGGTTATTTGAGTGAAAGTGTTGATGGATTACGGTTTAAAAATTCTATTTTACGTAATGACATTGTCAAACCAAGTAATAATACTATGTCAAAAAAGTGGCAAGTATTATAAATATCATAGTTTAAATAATAATAAAGCAGGACTAAAGATTTGAATTAATTACAATTTATTCAATGTATATTTCTTACTTGAATCATCATGACCCTAACTTTGACATCAAATATTTTATTTCTTATGAAGGGGGCCAAAATACACTTTTTATATTTAAATTCACCTAATTTACACATCTAGCATGTAATATTAGGCAAGCAAAATTTATATTGAAGAAATATACCATGTTTAGTAGTGGTATGTCTGTTAATTCACTGCCCGAATTTTTGCAATATTCCCCTCGCAAGCTTGGGGAATATTGCACAAATGAGGGCAGTGAATTAACAGATATGCCACTACTAAACATGTTATATTATCGTTATACCACTACAAACCATGAAAAATGTCATTTAAAACTTAAATCTGGGTGTATTCGGTGCAATACGTACATGTACCTATCATGGCAGCAACAGTACTGTATATTTGATTTGATTTGATTTATTTCGTTTATCACAGGCATATTAATTACAAAGTAAATAAAAGATTACAAATAAGTAAAAAAATATAAATAGAAGTAAAATTGAATAGAGATATACAAATATAATAAAAAAGAACCATGTGACAAACAAGGAGCACTAAAAAGATATCCATTTAAAATGGAGAGTCTTATTTCCATAGTGGACCTCAGTGAAAAACATGGAAAAACAACTGACTAGAATTGGTGCCATAGAACATAATAATTACGTTGCTAATGATTAACCTTTTAACAAATATATTCTTATTACTCTTTTTTTAAATGGTCCATATAATATTTCTTACATTTTGATTTAAAAGACACCAAACAGTTTGACTTTTGTATTGGTAGAGGCAGACTATTCCAATATTTAATGCTACAATATTTAAATGTTTTTTGTCCATGGGCCTTAACTTTTGGTACAATGTACGACAACTCGTTCTTCCTAGTGTTGTATGAATGACTCACAAGTTTAACATCACATAAATATGCAGGAGCCTTTTTGATATGTATTTTATACATTAAACATAAAGACAAGTATTCAAATCAATCATTTACATTTAACCATTCAACTAATTTAAAATCCTCAGACCAAAGGTGGTGCCTTCCATCATAGTTTAAAATGTATCTAATTAGCCTATTTTGTGATGTTTGAAATCTTGTTTTCACTTTTTGGGGCAACCCTCTAAACCAGCTGTTGACGCCATAATCAAAATTAGATTGTACTAAAGTAGAAACTAATAGTTTTCTCTCTTTAAACCCCAAATACATATTATTTCTATACAAATTTAGCATTGATTTTTTTCAACATTAAGCTAGCCATAGACAAACCACTAAAATCCTGATCAAAATTAACACCTAAATATTTTATACTGTTTTTTGACACAATTTCTTTGTCATTGCACATTATATTCCATCTATTGCATTTACTCAATTTCTTTTTAGTAGCAAACAAAATACTTTCCGTTTTCCCCAAATGTAAAGATAGTTTATTTTCTTCCAACCAATAGCTAAGTGATTTTAAATTTTCTGCCAATGTTATTTCAATCTGCCTTGGATCCGTCCCACTGACAACTAAAGCAGAGTCATCAGCATACAGAAAAAGATCACATGTGACTGCCTGAATCATATCATTTGCATACAGTGTAAACAAGAGTGGACCCAATATTGATCCTTGTGGAACACCACACGTGACCCTCCCGTATGCTGAGACCCTGCCATTGACACTAACAAATTGCTGCCTGTCTGACAAGTAAGACTGAAACCATGAAACTACTGTGTTATCCATACCAATGGATTTTAATTTAGTGGTCAAAATTTGATGGTTTACTGTATCAAATGCCTTTTGAAGTTCAATGAGAACTACCCCAGTATAGAGGCCATCATCCATATTCAGTCTCACCTTGTCAGAGAGACTAGTCAATGCAGTGTCAGTAGAAAAAGCTTGACGAAATCCAGATTGAAACTCAAATAACAGATTATTAGAATTCAAATAAGCAACCAGTTGTTTATGTACATTTTTTTCAAATATTTTAGAAATCACAGGTAATATTGATACAGGTCTATAGTTGCCTTCAAAGTTTGAGTCACCTTTTTTTACAATGGGATTACCTTGGCTGTTTTAAAGTCATTTGGGACAGTAGCAGTTCTTAAAGACAAATTTACAATATGAGTTAATGGTGACGAAATGACACTGGCAGCATCTTTAAGAAACCTGGCTGAGATGTTATCACATACTACTGCTTTAGCAATGTTCAGCTTACATAACATCTTTTCAATTTCATTAATGCTAACATTGTGAAAACTAAAACTGGACAAAATAACATTTCTATTCTTATAAAACTGAAAAATATTGTCTTTGTTAAACTTTCTAAAAGCTCATTTTTCCAATAATTTATTAGCCACAGTACAAAAGAAATCATTAAACCTATTAGCCACAAAATCTGAATCAAATACCACTTCATTCATTTCATTCCTTAATCCAGTACTTTTAGAGTTATTTTTAGCCTTAGAGGATATGCCTAGACCCTTAATAGTTTTTCCACAACTTTTTAGGATTTTTGGAAACCCTGATTTTTCTTCAATTTCATTCTTGATGTAATCTTTCTTTGCCTTTCTTATTGACATTTGAACTTTATTTCTTAGCTCCTTATATTTTAGAAATAACTCACTACAGTTATGTCTTCGAAATTTTATCCACATTTTATCACGCTCACTAATCAGATGTAAAATATACTCTGTCTGTTTGAGCCTCTCAACCAATCAGAATACACCATTTAGGGCTGTGTTACATTTTAATTAGAGTGGTATAAATGCTCAGGTTGTATTTAACAAAATTTCGTTTATATGCAAACACACCCAGACTAACAAGTCGCTAGCTAGCTAGACTAGCAGCACCAACTGGATCGGTTTGAGGGACAACTTGGTCAACTTCATTCATGTTTTTAGCCACGGATATTTCATTTCACCCTCCCACCCAACCTGTTGTTGTTCGTCTTGAGATTCAGGTTGATAAACTTGTACCAGTCAATAAGACTGTAGATACCTCAATGTTTAATAACTATAGACCTATTTCACTACTCACCCACACTGTATTCTCAAAAATATTTATCAATGTGCATTCCGTGAAAGATATTCTACTGATATTGCATTAATGTCGATGATTGATATTATTGTAAATTATTTGGACTGAAATAACGAATTTGGATTAGAGATATTTATAGATTTGGCAAAGGCATTTGACACTGTTAATCTGTTAATCATGATATTTTAATAAACATAAATTGAACCACTATGGTGTTAGAGGTGTAGCAAATGACTGGTTTAGAAGCTGCCTTACTGATAGAATACAATTTACAGTTTTTAATGATGAATTTTCAAATAAAAAACAGTACTACACTAATGGTGTGCCTCAGTGTCTTGGACCGGTTTTATTTCTGCTGTACATAAATGATTTAAGTAATGTTTCAGATAAATGTTTTTCTTACTATTTGCTGACGATACGAATATTTTTTTTTATAAAAGCTGCTAATCTGAGCGACCTCAATTTTATTATAAATGAGGAACTAGCAAAACTATATGTCTGGTTCTGTGCCAACAGACTCTCACTTAAATTTTCTTGGTTTCATTGTTGACAATGTATTATTTTGTAAATACCACCTGGATCATATCTGTAATAAAATCTGTAAACGTTTTTGTCTAGGAAATTACTGGACATAAAATCCTTAATTCAATTATATTACTCTTTTGTGTATTCCTATATTCAATACGGTATCGTAGTCTGGGGCACTGCCAATGCCAATATTCTAAACAAAATTATTGATTCTAAACAAAATTATTGTTCTTCGGAAAAAGATAATAAGAATGATTTGTGGAATAAGGAGAGACCATACTGCTCCATTATTTAATGGACAAAATATTAAAGTTAGAAAATGTAGGGAATCTATATAAATTTAAGAGGTGTACTATTGTATTTAAGCTAACAATAGATGATTTACCAAATTTTTCGTGGGCAGCTGCATGTTCATGTAAAGGTACCGATGTTCATTCTCATAATACACGACATAAAAATGATTTTAGAATTACACGTAAAAATAAAACTATATTGAGAAAAAAACTAAAACTATATATGTTAAGGGTACATGTACATTCTAATATATGTAAATGCATCTGCTAATAGATGGAAAATTTTACCAAATAACATCAAAGCAGCCAAAACTTATGTTACATATAAATATCTATTCAAGAATTATTGTATAGAAAAATATAATTAATTAAGTTGACATGTAATTAGTTTGTATTTTATTATTGCTTTCTTTTTTTTTTTTTTAAATTGCGTTGTAACACTCTTAGTATATTACACAAAAATGTTTGAATATAGTTTAAATGACTGTGAATATAGTTCAAATAACTATGATTAGAACATATAGATGGGGTGCAACTTGAAATAATTCATCCACATTTTTTCCACCCCTGCCATCTACTACGGTCATTTTAAATATTCTAATGTTTTTAAAATTATTTTTAACTGTCTGTGTTTTATATCATAACTTTTATTCATAAATATGGCAAACTAACCATATAAATGAAAATAAATAAAATATATATGTATTATCTTTATCTTATGGTCTCCTCTCCTGATGATACGCTCTTTTTGGCATGGAAATTTAAAAACCCTCTTTGCTCATATCTATAAAGATATTCTTACTTAAGTTTGTTGAACGGAAATTCACTGTATCTAATATTTTTCGAACTTATTTCCATAGTTGTATTTTTTTTTACATTTTTTTTTTTAAGAAAAAACTACTAACTATTACAAATATGCGTCACTATCGGTTGAAGTGTTGTGTTCTCAGTGTTCTGAAACTATATAAAATTTTCTTCTTAAGTTTTGAAAAAGTGCATTACTTACCAACATACTGTGTCAAAGCCACGATGAACAACACGCCTAGTATGAAAATCTTCATCTTGGGAAGTGTGACATGAGTAAGATAGCCTAACATTATATATGCTTCGTCTCATTATTCTGTATTGCGTTACTTTCTTTCACAACCTGCATTTGTAAGCAAATTAATCAAGCTTTTCATGTTCAATTTCTTTGGTTTCCTATTTAACAAACTTAGTGATTGATCGCTCACTTTTTGTTAAAGCTGATCCTTCATAATTATATTGGTTCTTCGTCATCCAAATCATGAATTGATGATTCAATGAATTAGTGATGTGTTTACTGCTCGTTAAGGAAAACATGTGAACACGTCTGCCAGCGCTATATGCGTTTATTAATTTGTTTTTAAGAAGGGCGTTTTACATCTGTTGCTCATACGTATTTTCTTCTGTTTGAAAGGTGTATACGTTTGCATCTTCTCTGATTCTAAGGACAGTTAATCTATGAGAAATTTATTAGGTTGGAATGGAGTAAAGATTGATGGTAAGGTCACAAGGTTCACCGGATGTGTGCACCAGTTGGTTGAAATGAACAGAAAACTCTTGCATCAGTTACACTACATGGCCACATGGATAATATAATATAGAATGGGGCTTTTACGAATCACCAGCGTAGGCCATTACATACAACATTCATGTATGAGATAGAATGGTCAACTTATTGTTTGATCTTTCACCCCCAACTCGCATTATTTTTGCTCATGTTTATTTATGATTTAAGGTCTTTACCAGAGTAGTGTCGGATATATCATTTTTTCTGCTCGGTCTGTAAGCCAATCAGAATTAAGTATTTTCAACAAACATGAGAGATCATGGGATTACTGGTACACTATGTTTGATGATAACAGCACTCGCACTCACGCAAGCACGCACCCCCCCCCCCACACACACACATTTGAATCGAGGTTAGGCATAGATGTGGGTTTTGACGGTGATTTTAGCCAAATCTAAATCACTAAAATCAGCGTATCAGAATCCCTCTCCAAGCTCACTTCATTTATCGTCATACTAATCTTTAAAGCAGGCGACCATTTAGACAAGCGTGGGGGAGTGATGGTGTTTGCCCCCTGAGGCTATGGGTGGAGAGTGCTGTTTAGGTTGTGGGGCCCCTCCGGGTGCTCATTGCGCTGTTGTCAGTTTTCACACTTTTGTTGAATAGGTCCTTATCTGTTCTTTGTTCTGCGTTTCTTCAGTGAGGGATGGGATGCCAGCTGAGCGGGTGTGGGGTGAGCGGGGTGGGAGTTACGATTCTGCTTGCCTGAGTTTTGTTGTCGTAGTGGGTCGCAAGATGTCTCTCTGTGTCACCCTGGTGCATTGGTATCAAAACGCTTACACACCCAGGATAACAGATTTAGTGTTTAATACTGTCATCCTCCTGTCTCCACCATGCATTAAATATGCATGAATTTCAACACGCCTTTTTTTTTTTTTACCATTTGTTACAACATTGCATGCTGCACCATCAATTTTCTCAAAAAAGCCGTTGAACTGTCTAGTCTCAACAACAAATGATTTGACTACACAAATATGTAATTTCAGATATCTGCATCCAAGCTATTTATCATTACAGCCAACGCAGCACCTAAACACGCCGTGTATCTTTCATTTCTGCAGTCGAAAATGACAGCTTCAAAAGTCTGACTGCTACAATCTTGTAGGGCCGCCCACTAGCTGCCTTACGTTGATTGGCTATTCAGCAATTGATTGACGTGTGCATCCCTCATCTTTCTGCCCGTTTAACTGTAGTGTCGTCTGCTGCATTAATTTCCACAATTGATGTTCTGGGCCTTGTTGCATTATAAATCTTTGATTTTCGAGTGTTAGTATTTTTAAAACATGTTTATTATGCTGTTTCCCAGAGCACACGTCCGTCAAAAAGCTTGAGCATATAGGCATTCATGGCAACCTTCATTTCCTGGATAGATTCCTTTATGACGCAGAGGACCCAGAGCGTGTTGATTGAGGGGCACCGCTCACAGGACAGAATCGACTCTGCCGTCGCGCAACTCTGTCCTTGGCCCCCTGTTGCTCTTGTGCTGCATAAACGACTTGCCAAGCGTCCTTGACCCAGATACAGCAGTAAGATTGTTCGCAAGATGATTTGCCTTGTATACAGATCTATTACCACCATTCAAGACCAGGTGCAGTTACAGAAAGACATACAAGTAGATTCCCTAAGTTTGTGGGCAAGATGCTGGGGCATGACATTTAACACCAAGAAAAGTCATACCATGCACATCAAGAACCGCAGTGGACCCAGATTTTATCAACTGGACAACACCATCATCAGCAATGTTCATGGGGCCAAATACCTCGGAGTCACACTTACCTCCGACATGACGTGGACATCCCACATCTCCACGGTATCCAAGGCACACCAACGTCTTGGGTCCATCAGGCAAAACCTGAAGGGAGCTCCATACAAACACTGGGCCACAGCATATATGAGCCTAGTCAGAACTCAGACGGATTATTGTGCAGTGATATGGGATCCTACCTCCAAGCGAGATAGGGACAAACTGGAAGGAGTGCAAAGACAATCAGCACATTGGGTTAGAGGCCGGCATGGAATCGTCAGTATCACCCAACTCCTGAAGGATCTACATGTGACTGAGTTAGCGACTGGGCCAGGATCATTGTCTCACCCTGTTTTACAAACTTCTGAATGGCTTCATTCAAATCCCTCCCAACGAGATTGACATTGAGCGAGCACCAAGACCGGCTCGCCTCCCACTCAACCAGCTTGAAAAAACCACCGGCGAGCCATATGGCTTCCTCTCTCAGACACAGCACTGTGTACAGGGTCATACCACAGTGGAGCAATCTTCCTGCTACAGTAGCAGAGGCCAGCACTTCAGTAGCTTTCAAAAGCAGGCTGGCTGCTCTCACCCCACAGAGTGCGCACCGCCCCGCGTGTTGCGTATGGCTCTACGGGTATTAATCCAAGATCAAGAAAAAAGTACGTAATTATTATATAATACGATACGTCTGTGAAAGCCAAATGTACATTGCACGCGATCACATACACGTACAGGCATGGGAAGAGGAAGCTGGGGATGGTGGTGATAGCAGAAAGGGTGTGTATGTTCATAATAAAGGGGGGGGGGGGGATAAGATATGGTAGTTGGTGAGGAGGGGAGGAGCATTTACTCTGCTCCAGATATCATCCGTTTCAACCAGAGCAGCCGCAGGGGGGAGTTCTGGACCTGTTTAGATCTATGCGTATGGGGGTAGAGCGGGTTGGGGAGAAGAAGGGGGTGGCAGTGGAAGGAAGTGTAGGGGAGGGTGGAACATTTAATTTGCTCCGCACATGTTTACCAGGGGTAGCAGTAGGTGGGCTAGTAGTGTGTATTTGGCTGTGACATGACGATGGGAGAAGGTGATGGAGGTGTATGTTTAACGTGACAGACCTGTATTCTGACGGGAGTTGGTGTGACGGAGGCAGGGAGATGGTTGTTGAGGTGCTTTTAATCTGTTCCAGCCTATTTTGTGGGTCGGTAGAGGGGTGAGTTCTCATCCATATGCTAGACAGGTAAAACGAAAAAGGAACAAGGAAAAAACTGTTCACGTGAGACAGGCGTCCTCACACACACACACACACACACACACACACGCACGCACACACACACACACACACACACACACACACACACACCCACACACACACACACACACACACACACACACACACACACACACACACACACACACACACACACACACACACACACACACACACACACACACACACACACACACACACACACACACACACACATACATACTCACATGTCGGCAGGTTTCCACTTTTGAATCACATTCTTATGTAGACAAAAGTTTCATGTCAAATATCAGAACTATTGATGCAAATCAAGCAAATCAAAGCAAATCACGGGTTTTTACATGAATGTGTATGCATGTTTATGTCGTAATAAAGCAATCTGAAAGTCAAGTTAATTTGAAAGAATGTATGAAAAAAAATGTTTACATATCATTCATTTTAAAGCTGGTTGTATAACACTAAGAACAGTGTGATAACAATAGATAAATATAGTAATTA
>CM032665.1:20991707-21103318 GCA_019095985.1 Streblospio benedicti
TTTCACCGATGTCAACGTCTGCTTCAGGCACTAACGAGATTTGTTTGCAAAAGAAACATCTTATCCCCGTTGTACTTGCGGTGAAGCAAGAAGCAACGATCAAGATCGCCAGTGCCAGATTTTTCGTCATTTCCTAATGTCCCATTAGGGAGGGTGTACGCCTAGCACACCCACCTAAAAAGCTCAATTAGTGGCATTTGTTAACGCCAAAAGGGTTAGCTTTTAAATCAAGCATGTTAATTATTATTTTAGTTTTAATCACCATCTAAACAAATGCATGCGCATGCGTTTGAACGTATGCGTTTAAACGTACGACGTATTTGCAGTTTGACGTATGCATCTATACGACAGACGTATTCACCTGCCTAGCCAAATAGGACATTGTGATTAATGAAGATAAGATACAGGCCAATGTCAAGCGCAGGTTTTGCCGATGTTCATGCTGTCGGGCACCTGCCGATATTAGAATACACGACAATAACAGACCTTTTATGTTGTTTACATTCTATGACAACCTAAATTATCACTGAACAAACATTGTACATCATAAATTATATCCGTTTGCATCGATTTGAAAGTTAAAAAAAATAATTATTCATCGACTACGTGAAAAAGAAGCATTTTCCAGCACGCACCTGCAAGCACCTGCAGTATTCAAACACGGATGTAAACAAAGTACACATTTTCGCAGGAAAACTATTTTTTTTATTTCTTAGAAAATGTGATATGAAAAATCAATGAATGGCAACGTCAAGCGTGTGTATAGACCTTTAAATTGATACCAAACTTGCCATAAGTGGAAGAAAGTATAGGCATGTACTGTCACGATGAAGGCTGTGTTACTGCAGTATTTTACAGTTGATGTTTGGTCAGCAAAATGTGTTTGGCCGGTTGTTAATCTTTTTTATACTTTTATAGGTGGAAATGACACTTCCAGCTGCGATAATAGGTGAAAAGCGGAACCATCCCCGTGGGCTGAAGATAGTATCGATTAAGCAGACTCTGTAATGGCGTCCTACGACATCAGGCCCTGGTTGAATGAGGCTAGGCTGTTGATTGGTCATTAATCCTGCTTATGTACGTCAATCCGTCATAAAATTATCGAATACTGCCGTACACGGTTTCTTTATAGAGATGGTGTTCATTGGTGCCTATTATATATGATGTATTATATTTAACGCAAACGATCTATAGCGTTTCATGTTTTTTCTTGTTTTAATTGGTTTGTTTTTGTCATATCAATGTCCAAATTTATTGCGTCACTTCCGCAGTTGAAGCGAAGGCCTTGTGTTTTGTTTATTTGTTTGTTTGTTTGTTTGTTTGTTTGTTTGTAACCAACCAACCAACCAACCAACCAACCAACCAACCAACCAACCAACTAACTAACTAACTAACTAACTAACTAACTAACTAACTGAGTCTCCGGACAAGCTATAGCTTTTACGGTTGACCAAATTTTGTTCAAACTTTACACTATGAGATATGAGGCGACACCGAAAGGATTCGATTTGGGGCACTTTATAATTTAACGTGGTACTGGACAGTAAAGGGGTGCATTATGTTTACACTCACTCTAACGGCTATAATCAGCTGGGATCAGCGGTTGTGAACAGTGTTTGTTACCCATTTTAGTAGATATTTACTTCCTGTTTTATTTTGTTTTGTGAAAATATATAATATTATACTTAAAATCATGTTTCGTATTTTACTCTGCTTTGATAGATTTTAGGACCTAAATTATCAATATCTTTTTCAAATGGAAGTTAACCTACATCAAATCTATACTTTTTTAAAGGCTTTTGATAAGATCTTCCCATATGATACAAAAATATTACTCTAAAAGCATTTTGGAGCAGAATTTTTAATGGTAATAGTAAAATCTTGTAGATAACTATGTAAATCGTCTGTTTACACGTGCCACACATTCCTCGCGTTTTGACTCATTAATCTGAAACGAGTGAGGCGACATGAGTATTTTTTTATTATTATTATCGACATCTACTTACTTTCAACTTAACAATGGTAATCATTAAATATCAAAACACATGGACTATTGAAATCGTTGAAAAAACATGTTGTAGCCGCCCAGATGTTAAACGTTTTTCAATGTAATAGCGTAAAATATATGTGATTTTTGAGTTGGCGAAACAAAGCACATAGATAAGAAAAATGAGATTTCTGTTCACACGCACCTGCACCTTTACATAGTTAGCCATACGTGTATATGATCAGGTGGTGATATTCATTTACCAATTGTGTTTCTTTCAATGACAGCAAGTAAATACTTACAAACTCAACAGTGAATCAAGCTTGTTCAACGTTCTATACAGGCGCCCAGGAAGTTGCTACGTAGCTTTCATGCGCACATCCTCGTTTACGTTCAACAAACATTCTTTTCCATAAAATATTGTTCAGAAAGAACGGGAACAACTTAAAACGAACACATCTTGGATTTTGGGATCTATTATAGGTATGAACATATGATTATTATGCGTAAGTCACACAGCCCGGCAGGTGAGGTTCCGATGAGTTAGCGATGATATTTTGGTCAAAAGCTACTGCTGCTGAGCTGGGGTGTGGTGTTGTGTATAAAAAGTTTTGCAGAATCGCACATGGTGCGTGCCCATCGGACATAGGATGCCTCACTAAGTTTGCAATTGCGAGCGTTGTTAGTGATGCAGAAAGATTATCGCAAACGCAAACTTTGCTGGATATGGGTTACTTACGCTAGATGTAGAACACGTAATGCAGAGATAATGCAGTATATTTTTGCAATGGCAGCAGATTCTACCTTCAGACAATTGGTTTTTACATTCTTGGGAAGATAGAATTCGTACAGAGACTGTCACCCAATAAAAAAAGATTCTTGTGGCTACGTTTCTCATTGGCCGGTTATCTGAATGTGATCAGAAGCCACATCAAAGATTGGCTGATTATCATCTGGTTATTTGTCAGGCATTGTGCATGTCTGGCCGGCCACCAGCCGGTAGTTGCTTGCACGTCTCCAAAATAATTTCCCCCTTTTGACGCAGACACTTTACGGTCATCGACCTACATTTTGACGGAGCGCGTTCACGTCACCGCGGGCTATATTGCCGATGACTGGAACTCAGTAACAGCCACAAAATCGCTGAGCTCCACTGATGTCGGACATCTGCCCGGCTGTGGGACTTACCCATAACTCAATACTCTTTACATGGATGCAATTTGTTATGTATTCGAAGTTCGAAGCCCTTGAACTGAGCAATATAACATATTAAGAATATCCTTCGGTTCATGTGCAAATATTTATGAGCCGTGAGATATTACAATGTTACACCATTTAAACAAAATGTTTCGTGTTGGTAACAAGAGCTATCCCGCCCGTCAAAATAAACCTATTTTGTGGTATACAACGGACTCGAACTTGACCGCCGCTGTGCACCTGCTTAACATAATAAATGCTGATTCCATTATGGTGTAAGCTGTTTAAGCTTCACTGTGATTGCAACTTCAATGTATGGGGTAGAAAGACCATTTGAACGTGAGCCTTGTGAGACGCATGTATAGTTCACCATTGTAGGAGACGCAGTTGTTGCAGCCCACGACCCACTCGTCATGTGAATATTTTTTTGTCTTTTTTTGTGTTTTATTCCAATTATGATAATGCCAATTGCTTGCTAAGACAAGTGTAATTATTTTCTTCACAGAATGAAAACAATGAAGTGTGATCATGATCCTTAACTGTGATTGTAATTCAAGTGTGCATAATCACCATCTTAGTGTCCTGTATTGAAACACAATCTTCTTCATAGATGATTACGGGCATGGCTAAACAGCTCTTATAATGTCAAAATACGGTGAGTATGGGTAATTTTCTAAGTAAATCACTATGTTGTGAATAGATTTGTGGGTCATTTTGTATTAATCGTGGTATGAAAGAATAGAATGACACGTGTAACTTTGGTAAACGTTGTGTAAGTATGTTGTTACACTTCGCTTGTTCTGTCATTCACATGAAATGGTTCTTTAGTAAATTTTGTATACAAAACAACTTACTCCAAGTAATTGAACAGAGAAGAGTTAAACAGTGTTTAGTGAATGTAAATATTATATATATAGGTATCCTGATAGCTTGAGCACTGCCCATGACTTGAGCACTTGCACTACTTGTCCATTCTATTCTAGATATTATGCTATTTTATGGTGACGCCCTATATGAAAACAGGTAGAACGGTACACAGTGAGTTAATGTGCGCACCGATCTTGTGCATTATTTTTTAATAACGAAAATGAACAATGTGTAGTAAACAATCTTCTTCTCTGCATATATTTTAATAACGGATGTCACCATTGATAATGTTTCTTTTGAATTTTTCAATTTCCAACTGTTTTATTACGAATAATTATTAGTCCTAGTATGTATGACTATATGCAATACACGGGCTTGGTTTGCAGTAAAAATGAATGCACGGAATATGTGCGCTGCTCTAGATCTAATAGATTGGTCTAGTGGTGTGTATTTAAGACAGTGAAGGGACATAGCTAATCTGAGGTCTTGTGTCTTCAACAAGTTTTTTCCATAGAATCTACTAGCCTGTATCTTGCAGTATTCTACGTCATGCACATATGCGTCACGAACTACATTGATACAAAGGGCCAAAGTTAATGTTCAAATAAATTGTATTGCTCATGACTGATGCATGTGCATTGAGAACTATTATAAAAAAGGGCCACATTATCAAAAACATTTTTGATAATTTGTTTTCAACTATATGAACATTATAAATATATATTACACAGACTTGATTCGAAAATCACTAACACTAGTGTTTATAAGAATAATATTTATGTGTGGCAATGTTATTTTCTGTTTAACGTAGCAGGACTTAAAAAAACATTTTACATTAGTAGGACTCTATGTTAGTAGTTTTACATTAACTAGTAATACCCATGGGCACCCTACTACTGGTTCAATTTAATCTGAAATATACACCTCGGTATACTGTCATTCTTAAGGTATACGCCCACCCTAAATTAACTTTGAATTATATAACTGCTGAAAAAGTCTGCATTTTTATTTTCGTCAAAGTATCACAGAAAGTGATTCGTGGGTCGTCTAATCAAATCTACCAACTCATGTTAGTATATTACACATGTCACATTTATTTTTATGCGTGATTTGTTTAGAATGAAAGAAGATGCTTTTTCAAATTTTAGACCCTAAAGTTTGAGTAATGATTCCTTCGTAGCTATCAATTGCTTTTGAGTGAAATGGCTGTAGCAAGATTGTATGATATGTTACCTTTACACTCACATCAAAATATACTTAACATATTGCTTTATTATAGCCATATTTTGGAGTCAAAGTGACCAACCCCCATGGCTATTTACTTTTTGACGGGAGTGTACATGTATCATGATTCTGTGATTTTCCTGTAGCAGATATGCCATGATTCTGTGATGTTCCTATAGTAACGATTTCATAATCCTGGTGCTGCTGTAGTAGATGTGTCATGATTCTGTAATGTTGCTGTAGTAGATGTGCCTCATTATGGCTGCCACTGTGTTATTGGCGCGGTCCATCTCCTCGAGCGTCTGGGGCATGAGGCCTTTGTAGCGCGGCTTGTTGTGGCCTGTGATGTGCAGAGAGTACTTGTTCCACCAATCAAACGTGCCCACATATAATTCATGTACCTGCAAATCGAATGCAAATGCGAATTGTTAGTGTGCAGAGTGTTAAAGCCAATTTCAGAAATGTAAAAGATGGAAAGACTTTGTCATCTAATGCCCATTGAAAGTGGACATTGTAAGTATAGATATGACGTATGTTATGAATTTACATGTATTCAAACTAACTTAGAAATTGGCACAATGCGTATGTGTAGAAATTGATAACATTTCTAATGCATGTAAATGATCAGTATTGTAAATTTTAAGGTCAATGTAGTCCCTGCCTTAGAATTCTCAGGTGATTTACCATGTTACTGTGCATTTGTTTCATCAGGAGAAAATGTCATCAGGAGAAAATAGCTAATCATTTTTATACTGGCATCCTAACAGTCAGCATGTTGAACTCCCGCTACCTGCTTCAATAATATGCTGTTCGAAGGTTCATTAAGTGAATATTTCTCTCGCTGTCTTTGTCACAGTTCATTTAAATGAACCAGTTTGTTTTCTTATAACCAACTTGCCAATAATGGAGGGATCACACCTATAGTTTTCAAACCACATCCAGTTAGAGACCTCCTCACACAACACGCCTTTCAATTCCGACCTATTGGCGTCGCTGCGACTCTATGAACACTGTACCGGTGGCGACGCTATTATCTACACCATAGATCTAAGTAAGATACGTTTTAACATACGTAACGTAACGCTAAAACTTGTACTGCAACTCTGAAAAGTTTAAAAAATACATGATATATGAAACTATGCAAACGTATTTGAACCCATGCATTAGAAAATATCATTTATCCTTGGCAATTCGCGAATGCCTCGACCTGCGCGTCTCGGCCAATGGTTTGGTTACCTGTTACTTTTATAGAAATCCGTTTCGGCTAAAGGAAGTCATGCCACAAAGGGTGGGTTTGGATAGTTAAAATCTAGACTATACTATAGTATAGTTTGTGCCTAGTCTGACCTTGGGCCAGGGCGGGTAGGCCAGTGTGTCGTCCTCCACGTGGATGAGGTGCGGGTACAGCTTGGCTAGGCTGTTGGGAAAGTACATGTCCTGGAACTTCCAGTCCAGCAGGCCTGTAAACACGGCATTTAAGTTTTAGTACGGCTGTTAGTAGTTATGCAACAGCAAGTACAATAGTTAACACTTCATTGCAAAGAGACATACAATATTATTTATACTCTTTAAAAATTCTTGTTTTCTAAAATCGTGACCGAGCATCCCCAATGAACCCTTGAATTTATATTAGAAAGCTGGTTCCTAACGGCGTAATTTGAAGAAGGCTGCAATGGCAAAAATACGTGGAAAATTGAAAATTACATTCTGAAGACCGCAAGGTTGAAAATATTTTATTAAAATGTGAATAAAAAAGATGGTGGTTCTATCATTTATAAGAAAATTGTTTCATCTCAATTTACGTTTGGTAAACTGTTAACTATTATGGTTACCCAGTGTGTATATGAGACAGACTTACCCACGGCAGCTGACTTACCCAAGGTGTGTATGGTGTAGTAGACCTCCGCCCACAGGCGGATGAAGGGAGCGCGCGGCACAGAGACAATCACACAGTTGATGAGGTTCCTGGCGACACAGGGAAATGTTTACTGCATCAGTTACAACAGGAACTGGATCAGTAAATGAGACCACACTTTGACCACAAAACTAATAAACCCACCCATTACATTCAACCATTTGAAGACCCTCCATACATTGTACATATCCAGGGCAAGGTTTTCCCATTGATGACAGCATTTGTAGCCGCCAATGCAGAGAATATACTTCAGCAATAGAAGAAAGACATCAATGCAGAGTAAGTGTTACGAATACAAGAAAATTCTATGGGAGAACAATAACTTTAATTCAATTCTAATCATGTCTCAGTGGAGTCAGATCTTTATAGTAATCACGGTCCTAACACTATATTGACATGGTTAAAGTGGTGTAAGTAGAAGTGAATATAAAACTCAAAGGCAAACTTGGAAACACACATTAAATAACTTCAATACTCGACTGACGTAAGGCACAAAACTATCACATCCGCCATCCATTCTTACCACCACCAATGATTTCACACTATCATCTTCACTGTCAGATCCAGGTTTTCAGAAAACGTGTGTGGGTGGAGCACCATAATTGGATTTTAAAGATTTTATATGCACTAATTAAGGCTTGGGTGCCAAAAACTCCTATGAAATAGAATTTTGGGGGTGTAAAGGGAGGAATGTGCCCCATGGATCCGATCATGCTCTCGTGAGGAATACGCAGTTTGGTGGCACACTAATGAGAACTTTGCACGGAGTTGAAAGCTCTCAAGGTTTCGCTCTAGCTTTTGCTCAAGAGTAAGTTTACGCTAGTTAAACTAATACCAATCTGGCCACAGTAGAACTCACAGGTTGATCTCCTTGCTCATGGTGACCTGCTCACGGCGTCTGAGCGGCGCGTACGAGTTGAGCACAAAGACATCATCGTCCAGGTAGACGCCTCCGTGCGCGTGCACGATCTTGAGGCCTGCAACAACCAGCGACACCTAGTGACCGTTTGGAAGTAGTGTGTGTGTGTGTGTGTGTGTATGAGGGGCGTGGCAGTGTTAAACAAACACCAAGTACTGCTTTGTCTCAACTATGGTCACAATGGAGCAGGCGTCTCTTTATGTAGGTGGGTGGTGGTCTCAAGTGGTCTCAATGGAGAGAGGGGGTCTCTGTATGTGGTTCATGGAGGTCTCATAATGGGGGTGTAGAGGAGAAGAGAGGTGGTCTTATTCAGTGGTGATTCTGCTTCACAGTTGGTCTGTTAGTAATGTCTATGATACACTTGGGTGACGTATTTGGGTGCCTGCAACTAGAGGCTCTGCAGCTTCGTAGTACATCTCATTGGCCACAGCATCAAAGGGGGTGGGGGTGGGGTGGTTACATACAATTTTTACTTTTTGCAGCACAATCGTATGAGCAGCAAAAGTAAACAAGCCACTGGTACAATTCACATACTTCAGTGGCATACCACCCACTGTCATATAAGGACCACAGTAATTACATAAATTTATATATACCATTTTTTATATATACGCGTAATATATATATGTATTATTCTATAAAATTAAACAGCGTAAACACCTAATATCCATAATATATAGATCATTTGTTGACTTTGACATCATTCGATGGACTGTAATTTCTGTTCTTAAAACATAATGTCTGAGCACACTATTTTAAGTATCAAAATCAAACCGTCCTTTTAATGTACTGTAGAACAACATTTGGTCATTGTCCTCAGAATACTATGCTGTTCTTGTACATAAATTTACATCTCCATTTATAAACCCCAAACACGTACATCACCTTTGAGAGCTCTAATCTCAACTCATGAATCTTTACAGCTATGAAATGCTTTTTTTATAGATTTCCCATTTCACTTCTATTCCCAATATTTCATAACGCTGCCTATTTTACAATTTGTGTTTGTCACTGTGCGTAGCGCGTCAGCAAAATACAAAAACCGTTTAAAAATATAATGTATACTGCTGCATGTGTGTGTATTGTTAGCCAGATCCGCCGTCATTGGATGACAAGGACACTAGCAACGGCATTGCGCAGGATCAGTCTCAGATGGTGCTGTCAGGTTTACTATCAGACACACAAATTTCTGGAGTCCAAATTAAAAGAATAGTTATATAGATGGCCATGAACATGGTAAATGGAAAATCATAGTTGGTAGTTTAATAAGACGTTTCGTGAGGGGGTTTACTTTTTTGTGTAGTTCATTGTTTAATAAGCATGAAATTCCATATATATACATCATCCTAAATTCGGTAAATATGTTTACATCCCATAGATTTTTTGACAATTTTATGTTAAAATTTCTAATTTACTGTAGCTATTATGTGTGAATCACAATTATTCAAAAATGTATGTTAATTTTATATAAATAATACATTTTCATTTCATTATAGTAATGATATAGTCTTGATTTTATATCATAATCAAACCACAAAAAATATAACAAAATGAAGATTGTACATAAATGCCTCAGAAAACTACAGTTCTTTTTTAAATTTTTGTTGTGAACAAAAATACGGCAGAAATAAAGGGCTATTTATGGTATCACGTGTGAGTTGTCAATTTCCCATGTGTGTCTATTCAAGCAAGCATAAGGCTAGTCCTCACGTGCGATGTCGGACTGTGCGTAGCGCACGTTCACCGTTTTTCCGTGACCTTCCAGTCAAGCCAGCGCACATAGTACAATGTTAATTTTCTCCGCCGTCAGCCTTTGAACATTGGTTTTTCTTCTGCAGGCGCAGGATCAGACCAGCAGAAGCAATAGCTGCGGCAAGCAGTTACCAGCAGTTTATGCAACAGCAGACGTCATTGTCAATCCAGCAGCAGAAAGTGTTGACAGCAACATTATTCCATTGAGCAGGAAAAACCAGTCTCACAAATAAAACAGGAAAATTTGCAATTCAAATTTCTATTGGGTTCCAGTATGCAATTACATACAAAATATTATTTTGTATATTTTATGTTGTTCTTCCTATGCTATAATGCAACCAATCACAATTATTCAAAAATGTGTTCATTAAGAGGGAAGCCTAATACATTTTCATCAATTAGGAAAAAAAATTCTGTATGTGATTTTTACATCACTCATTTACAAAAAATGGGGGGTGTATTGGAGAATTTTATTTTTCTTAAACAATTTTGCAATCTGTTGAACACAGAAATTAAAATCTTTAGTTCATGTCTATGGACAATTTGGTCACGTAAATTCTGTGGTTCTATCTTAGGATATCAACGTCTAGCTTCTTTTTTTTCTCATTTTGGCCTTGTATTCAAGCAATTGATGAAAATTTTCCATCCATATTTTTTGTGTTTTTCTTCTGCACATGATCGTATGAGCAATAGGTACAAAATTTTACCAAGTATGCCATAATCTGTTGTCAATCCATTTTTCTTCAGTGTTGACATATGAAAGATCTTTATTCCATATTGGATCATAATCAAACCGTCCTTATAACAGAATGATTCAACAGTACATAGATGCCTCAGAAAACTACAGTTCTTGTATGTGCATTTACATGTCCAATGGGTCGTCATACATACGCACGCATAAAGGGATATGCATGGATGATCACGTTTCTCTTGTAAATTTCCAATGTGTACCACTATTTTGAATGCATTTTCATTTTACAGTCCTCACGTGCGATGTCATTGTACTACTTAATGGCCTTAATAATCGCCAGACTATTCACCGAATAATACACAAAACCACAAGCGTCAGTCCGGCATTAATAAAGTCGCATGTAGTACCACGTTGGCCACCTCCGCCGGTCAGCCTGCAACATGTTGGGTTTGATAATTATCATCCTCCAGGCGTATTGATCAGCATACTAAACAAAGTTAAAAGATTGTGCTTGTTCCTTGAATCAACTTATCATGATACATATAATTTTGTTATATTTTTTATCAGTATGATGTGATGTTTTCTGGAGCCTAGCAATCTCGTTCTATGAATATTCACACACATAATGAACTACTAATGAGCTGTGGAAAGGCCATTTTGTAATATCTGTCATAAAAGCTAGAATCATATTTGAAATTAATATTTTTGCATTAAAAGGATATATTTAAAAATTCTAAGGCTGGGGCGATTTAAAAGGACAAAAATGTATGCTGATTTCTATCAGTGGTTCGTTCCATTATGCATGATTTATTTCATACAAAATGCCTTTTTGTAAACTTTTTTTTAAATTTCACTTCTGAAAAAATTATGAAAATTCTAAATCAATACCAATGATTATTCAAAAAATCCATATTAACTAAAAATTAGAAAAGTAAAAAAATGTTCTGGGCTTCCCCCTTAAAGCTTTTCGGCTCTACAGAGCCCTAATCATAACAATACATTATATTATACACAGCGGAACTTACATATGGAACGGCAATTTATAAATATGCATTATGACTTTATATTTTCTTAAACAGAATATTATGAGATAATAATTGGAACCAAACCTGTCATTTTGGACAGGCTTTCGTTGTTATTTCAACACCTTCGACAGCTGAAGTTAGTTGTAGTTTAGTTAGCTAGTTTTAAAATCTGGTGAAGCTCTGAAGGCATGTAAATTGAATAACAAAACGCTGAAGGCATGTAAATTGGAAAACAAAAAATAAATCTAGTTTACCGGGGATGCTTTTTATTCCACATGGATCAGTAGCAGTGCCATCGAACAAACAGCTAAGCAAGCATTTTATTTGCACACATCATTATCAAAATTTATCATATCTACTTTTTTGCCCTCTGCACATGCTGGTCGGTCACGATCGATGCTGATTTCATTTTGTTGATTGTACAATCCCGGTAGTTAGTGACTCCCCACTGGCAGAATGGCACGTTCTGATAATTATCCTTTGCAAGAACTCCCAAAGACACAGTTTGTGTACTAATAGATTTTGAGAGAAAGGAATGTCATAGATGTTGTACATGTAATTTGGGGATAGATAATAAAGCAATGAAGCACTCACTTGTCCCACGTGGACCCCTTCGGCTTCCGCGAGGAGAACCAGAAAATGAACCTGTAAATATACATGTGCAGACACGTGGGTTTGAAGATGGATATTGTCATGTTTTGATCAAACTCAACCTCCCCCAAAAAGCATTCATTATGACCAGCAATACAAATGGTGCACCCATGCAATACCAATAATTCACACATGTTTGGGGAAGGAAGCCCAAACTCTTCAATTCCCTACTCTTTAAAAGCTACCACGCTTAATTCAAACAATTGCCCGCATATTTTCAATTTTTATCCTCCTTATCAGTTCCCTATAGCAAGCACGTTCCCATGCATTATTCATATATGTTTAATATTTTATCTCTATGAATTTTACTTTTATGTTTCACTGTTAATCCCATACTGTATAATGTGTAATGTATTCTATCTTTTAAAGTATATATTGTGATAACCAGCTCGGAAGGTGTAGTTTTGATAAACTTATTCTTGAATCAATATATGTCAACAGCTGTAGTCATGAACTATTACAGTATCCTGCCCCGACTCACCCTCACTTAGGCTGATAGGCTGAGGGAGGTTTTATCCTCACCTGGGCTGAGAGACCTTTTATCCTAACCTGGGCTGAGATAGATTTTATCCTCACCTGGGCTGCAGGTTTTGGGCGGCGGCTCGCACGGCCAGGTATTGGCGTAGGCTCAGGTCGTAGGCAACGCTCTTGAAGAACACGAAGTGCACGATGTTGGGCACCGGGAGATCGTCTGGCGGCCGGGGGACCAGCCGCCTGCAACAGCCGAGGAGCATGTAAGCAAATAGGAATGTACATGTATTACAATCCCAACACTAACTACGAGCTCCATTGGGGGATCAAATCCACGAGGGGATTAAACCCATGGCCTTCTGGTCGGAAATACCAATCCCTTATGCGCTGTGCTACAGAATCACTGGAAACAATGTGCAGTTGGAATGAACATGTACTAGTGTTGGGTTTTATTCATTGTTTTGTTTTGTTTTTAAAATTTAAAATAGAGATCTAATTTGCAGGTTTGGAAATAATTTGTAACAACGGTGTACGGCTCTCAGCAAAAATGTATAATCTCAATATAAGAATACAATTGCATGATTATGTGCAAGGTATTTTATGTATTGGCAATTAGAAATTCTCGCATGAGAAATATTTGTCTGTGATGTGTTTTCCGGTCACGGTCTGGTTTTTGGCTGGGTTGCATGGACACGTACATTGATGAGTCCATCTAAATTGCATTTCCTACCCAACTTTTTACATTGAACGTAGTCATGATATATGACCTGACATGCTCAGAAGGATTTTGACAATGACTACATTTGTTAAATCCGTCAATCCAGTTTACGTAAAGATGTGCGATGCATATAATACCATTCTATAATATCTTTGATAACACCTAGCCGTACGCATTTCCCATTGTTTACCACGAGTAGTCCAGTCAATTGCATGAGGATCTTATTAACACATCTTTAATGCAAGCGGCCATATTGGACGCCATCTTGAATTCAATATTGTCCCAATAATATTATCTTAGTAACCGTTTGATATGTTATGAAGGAGACCCTTAGCTTTTCAATGATATATGATACATTACTATTGCAATTTGTAGTGGTTTATACATTGTGATGGATAAAAATAGGAGTTTGTGTTCTAAGATTTATTCATAGCATTCTCCAAATATATACATACATGCATCTCTCTATATAGGTAGCAGAGCCCAAGCCAGCCAGAACCAGTTATAGTAGGACAGTGTATGAATGGTACACCGGTTATAACTAATATGGTCAGTCTGTAGATACAAGCATATGGGTGGCCCGACTTGACCTGAAGCATACCTTTCACCTTCTAATTAATGTCTACAGTAGAACCTTGTAATATAAGGTAGGACAACATATGGGAGGTCACCAGTGGACTAGACTATAGGACTACAAACAGACACATGGTCCTTCGCACCTGCTACAGAGCTCTGGCTGGAGTCCGCACGCTCTCATGGATCCCAGCGGGTCGTGGCGATCCAGCGTGTCCAGGATGGAGTGTCTAGGACTTGACATATCCGGCCACACGTAGCAGTCCTTGTGACGAGCTATGTCCGCCTCCACGGCGGCAGATCTGAGAGCACGAGGGTAAATAACAAAAGAATACCGTGTTCATTGGAGTGTTGTGTAAGTGAAGTATTTCAAAAGGCGTTGTATCAATAGCCTTTGCTCATTGAATAAATCCACAGGATAGAGGCCAATGAATTTACCTTAAGTGCTGCGAGAATTGTGACTACTTTCAGCTCTAATATGTATAACTTATTGTCTGAGAGAAGCTGGAGCAATACTTTACCAGCTTCATTCACGATGTTGGTTTTGCACGTAAGGCCTTCAGATAGGCTAGTATAGGTAGTATGCAAAGTATGTCTATTGTAGTTTTCATCTGCTCAATTTATACATACTGATGACTGATTACCTTGTTTTTCACCAACTTTTGAGCAATTTTCTAACGACCTTAGAAACCATGTACAGCTTATTAGCTCTATTGCTTTGATCGCCATACGCGTACGTCCTGTAGAGCCAAGGTAACTGGCAGCCAAAGAAGCATTCGTGTTCCCATTACCCAGTAGCACACACACACACACACCTGGTCAGTGGCCGGTCAGGGCTATCCCCCAGCTGCTGTTCCTCGGCTACGCGTTTCTCCCCGACGCCGGCACCCAGCAAGCTGGCCATGACGGCCTCGGAGGGCCCCCGGCATTCCTCGCTAACGCCCAGAGCCCGGGACGAATTGTCCATGCAGCGCGCCAGCAACAGCAGCCGCTCCAGCTGGCGGGATGACAGTGACGATGCCCGCCGACCGCTCAGCCACACGTGAAGGTGCATGACGCACAGCAGCAGGTTGACGAGCAGCACAATGCGCCCGCCGCTCCACCGGGACAGTCGCAAGCGCATAGTGTTTTTGTCGAGAGCGTAGCTGTGTGACTAAACAATCATCTGAGCAGTCTCAGAGTCTATCTGAATAAAGAGCTAATTGAGGTCTTCGCGATATTCTGTGTGATTAAACCGGCGTATGGACAGTCCGTCCATATAACCATTTAGAAATGTTTTTTCATGTACATCATGATGCTCCAACTTTTTAATCTATTTCATGGAAGATTATGTCCATTTTCACTATCATGTACATATTCTCACACGTTTTTTTTTGTTTTTTGGTTTTTTTTTGGTTTTTTTTTGCCTTAAAACAAACAACGTCCTACAGTATGTCAAACCGTATTAACATCATTGTGTTTTCAAAAAAGTTAACTTGTGCTCCATTTTTAGATACAAATATTGTTTATCCAGTAGATTGTACCCACGTATACCTAACTGCTGTATAGTTTGACGTGCATTCTACATTATATCCAGCACCGCACGACAAAATAATAACTTAATGAATGGCCAATAATCATGGTAAGTATCTTTTATAACACAACACATTAATTTGAATATGACCCAAAACGATAATACTTTAGTTTTAATTTTATTTGTTTATTACCGTGTAGTAAAGATACTGTCCCAAATCCACCCAAATGAATCATGAATCAGACAGCCCATTTTTATTATCCATATTAGCGTGGGCGACCTTTTTTACACCATTATGACTGAATGGTCCTCCATTGGGCTAAAGCATCAAGGGACGGCACTGGGGAAGGTGGAGTCAGTCTTTGCGTCTGACATTTAAAGTGGACACATTTGAAAGTGTTATTATTTAGGGACATAATGAAACGGGTGAATTCTCCTATATCGTATATTTCTAAAACAATATCTAGTGGAAAACTATTGAAATGAGATTTGTATTTGACAAACGAGAGATGCAGCAGTGTTTAACAATTTCATTTTTTTTAATAATTGGGTTGCTTGATTAGTGTCTTGGTGCAAATATCCTTTATTTATCCATATATTAGATTAGAAGGATCTGGTGATATTCTACTAAATAGTATTTCAATCTCTTATTACTTTAATTTTAAATCACCATTGTATCTATATCAAAATACCCAATCATATACCCATTGATTAGTTAGCTTTTATCTTACACATTTAGTATATACATGCATGTACTATATGTGTATTTTATTTTCGTGAATATAGACGCATGTTAAATATCTTTAACAAATGTGTTCCCTATCATCCTTATCTGTCACCACGAGGCTGTGGTGGACCCCGTTCAAGGTAACACGCCCAACTGGGCGCGGCGGCGGCGGCGCGGACAATTGGATGTTAGAGACATAAAAACATACACAGACGAATTTGCGTGCCTTTTGACATGCTTGTATGGCCACCCAACCAAAGCTGAGGTCGTCACATCAGTTTGTGGTGGGCTTCTTACCTAGTCATTTAAAGCACTTAGACAGTTTTAGGAGTACAGTTTTCATTACAACATCGGTTGTTATAGATTAATGTGGGGATTTCCAAGTTCCCATTATATCTTACATAAGTGATAGAATACAAGTGTTTATTTTTACCAGCAAGTATGTAAATGAGCTGTTTTGCATGGCTGCTGTCTGGTTGGGGTGTACAATGCCACTGCGTGTCAAAATATCGATGATTCATTCAAGATAACAATATAAGAATAACGTATATTTCGCATGGTAAAACATGCATATACATGTACAATAAAAATGTGTCTAGCGCTTGAAAAATAAAGCAAATGACATATTAAAGAATAAGTAAATGGCAATTTCACAGTCTGTGATTCTCGAGTGATGATAAACAGAAAACTGAATTTACAAGAGTTCAAATCAAGGAATTGTCCGAATTAAAGAAAGCGTCTAGAGGGAACGCTATAGTATGTTTTTCTCAGAATAACATTAAAACTATCAATATTGTTTTGAACAAAGATTTCACCGATGCTTTGACCACATTTATGTTAAACCATGCCCTATATACATTAGTAAAAGCGACCTTTATCTGTTGGAAAACATATTTCGCATAATTACACCATAGCTGGCTACCATACATATTAAATAAAAGTGATTTTAAAAGAAGTAACTTAACAGAGTTTAAACAAGTCGAAAACGTATTGATTGGGAAGTTACACTTCGAAGATAATCTGAACGCATGTATAATACACGTGTGTCTCGTGCTCAATTTATATTACTCTATATCGCACGAGCTTGAACCTGCCGTAAGGGATGGTTCGCAAATGACGTCACCCAGCGAGGAAAGGGGGGGGGGTAGCAAAAGATGACGAAAGTTGAAGGGGGTGGGGTGAGGGTCTAGCACTTGGGTGACTTTGAACTTACTTTCTGACATGTTAAGTGAGTTGTTATTTATCTGCTAGTTGAAATTACATTGCCTTGTTTGCTTTATACCATAAATATATTTATAAACTTGTGTCTAAATTTTGGACATATAGACTATATTCAAATGTATTTTTATAACGGCACAGTTAAATCAATGTTAAATGTCATCACGATACCATGTTACGGGGGTAGGCAAAGATGACGTCACTTACCAGGGAAGGGGGGGCTGCTGCAAAGATGACAAGGTGACAAGTCTGTGTGTGTGGGGGGGGGTAAAAAAGCAAAAGAATGATGTGACGTCATTTCTGAACGATCCCTAATGACCAGCTCTCCAAAAGCACACCCTGTCTTGAACCATCTCAATATAGACAGTGTAACCATTTAATGTTTGGTTTTTTATTTCTAGTTGATTACATGGGTGGAGTGAGGATAAGAAGGAATCTCGCACCTAGCAGATCATGCGAGTGAGTGCTGGCAAACGATTGCTTTCACCTCATAGTGAACACTAACTTTAATAATCTGTTTGGAACATCACGTACCTCTCAGTGCATAGTAAATTTTCATATCAACAAACACAATATAAACCCACTTCAATGTGCTGGTGACACTTGACAAAGATTCCAGCTAGCATATTGAGCTTCCATGGTTGAATGGAGCTCGTGGCCAGAAGGTGTTCAATTCCCGGTCTGGTCTGGCGATGGGTGTTCAGCAAACTAATATCTAACTGGTTGCAGACTGCTCCGTGGCATCTACAGGCACAGGTCAAAGTGGTCAACCCAGTGAACGCATATATTGTTTAATTAACGAACACCATGCGTTGCAGTAGATGCTCTGTACTTTCCTCTGTGAGTTGAGAAAGATAATAGCACATAGTGTGACAAATAAATAAGCCAATGTTCTGGTGTAAGTGCAACGTTAGCCGTGATGACTAAATACGCACATCTATAGACACCAATAGCCATTTGCAGCCAGTCATAAAAACCCCTTGCAAATGTCTACAAATGTCGCCATCGCCTGTCGCTGTGGGTTGCCGCTGTCGCACGTCGACTGTAGCTTGTCATATCAACTCAGGCTTTATAAACATGCAGAGTTTTTCGCGAATGGAGAAATGTGACATGAAAAAACAATGACGTAAATCTGATACCAGTAATTACGCGCGTTTGGCAAATAACATACTTTTTGTTTGCATTATAGGACACTTTTTTGTAATTAGATTACAAATGCCAGATTACATGTGAGATAGCGCATTGAGCCGTTAGTTTATATTCACGACAGCCTTACAATGACGTGTTGTCCATCAATCATTAGCTCACACAATCTATATTATATTGCCCAACAACAACTAAACACTGATTGTGGATACACGTATTTTATTGACAAGTCCTTGCAGCACAGAATGGACAGAGCTGGAGTCTAAACGGTGATCCAAAAAACCAACACTAAGCAATGTTGACGTTCAACAGATCGTGATAATATGTCAATTATCAGAGTAATTTAGTCAAACAATGACAAATTGTGGCCAGGCTCCCCCCTGTAATGCTGAATGTACGTTTGTCTTATCACGTCTGCTGATAGGAGAAACTGCCCCTTGTGGCTTAGCACTGACAGATTAGGATTAGCGGCCACGGTGAATGGAGACTAATGACGTCTTATTGTCTTCTGTTAAAGTGGTCGAGTTAATTGATGAGGCTTTAATACATCCGTAGGTAAGTGTTCAGATGGGAGATAACCGATGGGAAACACGTTTATCAATGCTTTCTTGTGTGATGCTATGTCCATTGGAGTATCAAAGTATAGACTTTAAATGGATTAAATTAAACCTTTCCACCTTTACATTTAGGATGATTAATGTTGGATAATAATGTTGGATACTTGATATTAATATGGACGTCGGCATTCATTTTTATTTCTCTAGTGCAACCAGGTAGATGGATAAGGTCTTGGGGTCGAATCCCGGTGGGATCTGCGGGCGGTTGTTGAGCAAACTCATCTGCACACTGCTCCGTAGCAGCTACAATTCCCTTGAGTAGCAAGTGCTGTATACGCCCTAGGGAGTCGAGAAAGACTGTATGGTGTGCCCTGGTGTGGATGTAAAATGAATAGGATAACAGTCAATTGCGACTGTAAATAAGTACATTTATATGTTTACATTTTCATTATATCTACATGATGTTAATGTACCATTAGACGAGACAGCCTCAAGAACAGTAAAAATCAAATAATGATATAAGATGCATTGACATTGGTTTAGAAAAAAATGTTACATAGATGGTCTCAGGGGAGGTTTTACTTTATATTTGTATACAATTATTGTGCACTCACAAACAGCTAACCTCTAAAGTTTGGTATATTTTTGTAGCATTGCACAGTTCCATTAACTTTGATTTTGACCAGGCTCCGTGGAGTAGTAAACCCTGGGATCCCAATGGCAGCTCTGGGATACTCTCAAACAAAGTAAGTTCACTTTATGATTGTCTCTATCACCCTTTCAATTCTTCTTCTCGTTCTAACTGCTTCAGTATATATAGTGCAACCCCCCCCCATCCCCCCCCACACACACACACACCCTCAGTGCTGAAACTAATATCCAACATTAACAAAACACGTAATGCTGCT
This sequence comes from Streblospio benedicti, assembly GCA_019095985.1. Lineage (NCBI taxonomy): Eukaryota > Metazoa > Annelida > Polychaeta > Spionida > Spionidae > Streblospio > Streblospio benedicti. The sequence goes on from CM032665.1 coordinate 21,011,767, forward strand.
CCTTTGAAAGCAGACTTGTTTAGCCACAAAACGTTTAACCTTATAGACCCAAGCTTACAATTAAACACTCCAACCCAGAAGAACTGTTCAGGCCTCTGTAGACACAACCATGTTACCACCCCCACCCGGTGGCGGCCGTGTGTGGCTTTGTCAATTTGCTCTCCACTGGTTTTCTGCTGTTGTTCTGGTTTCAAATGTCAGCATTATCCGTCTCTATTTCGCGCGCCCAGGTTTTACGTTTGCCGTCTGTTATTTGCGCAGATTATGTTACTGTTGACGCCCGTCTTCCAGCGCATGCGCAGGTATCATTCTTCGCCATGTATTCCAATTGGATAATGTGCTCCAGAATTGGCTTTTAGAATAAGTTGTAACTGTACTAACCATATACTTTGTAACAATATGGCTAGTTGAGCGTCGGGTCATATTTAACCCAGTTTCAAGAAGCACTGATTCAAATGGTGCATTCTCTTAAGCCAGTTTGTTTGAAAACAGTGTTGTACATGTAGTTGTTTAAAAAATAATGATAAATACAAAAGCGGGTTCGTTGTGAATTATTTTTATCGGGATTCGTTCTTGTGGCGCATCAGGGTCGCCCTTTGAGCTCGCCGTAATACTCTACAAGAAATCACCTAATAAAAAATTCATGTTATAAACTCACAATTTTTTCCCATTGGTCACACCGGAGTCCTGTGGGCAGCGCTGCTCACCGGTAGATCCAGGGTTTCTTGGGGGTAAAAGTAGGGGGGCACTCATAGGATTTCAAGGACTACGCGCGGTGTCTCACGGAGATGCAAAAAATACATGAGTACAGTAGAAACTCCAATTTAGACCACCTCTATAATGAAACCACCTCAATGATGAGACGATTTTGACGGTCCCAATCCTTCATAAAGCTGCCAAAATGAGCCTCTGTATAGAGACCACCTCTCTATTGAGACCACCTAACACTTGTGCCAGAGGGGCTCCTAATAGAGAGGTTCTATTTTATTAAATTTCGGGTAAAGAAACCGTGTGGTGGGGGGGTGTCCCCTGCGCCTTCTTGGATCTGCCTATGGCTGCTCATTGTAATGTGTATAATGCTGGGTGCATTCGTGGGCCAATCGACAGAGCGTTGGACAGAACGGCGTTTGTTTGATTGCCGTCGGTTTTGTTGGTGGGTGTTGAGCCAACTTATCTTTTAACCAGTTGCAAACTCCTCTGTGGAGCGTTTTGGTGCCTGCGCAAGTTCATCACACATTAAAACTCATAGCGTATCATCGAATCATTTTAGGAGAAATTGTACATGGTAGCCCACCCTGGAAAAGATCAATAGCAAATGATAACCTATACGGGACATTTAATACATAGATAACTGTATTATGATATAGTGTGTAGTGTATACATGCTAGTTTTGTATTTTTAGACTGCTGGAGAAGGAGCTGATGTGCCTGACGTTAGAGCAGAAACACCGCGAGAAGTTACTTCTGCTCAGCACGGCCAGGACGAGACAGGATTACTCCAGACTGCTGGATAAGGTGGGGGTGGGGCACTTAGTTAATTATTTTCCTTCTTTATCGCACACGTGCGGGCATTTGAAAATCTGGGGTGCAATTCCCATACAGATAAGATGGCATGGGCGAGTGGGTGGGCGTTCAACATACTTATGGGGATTGCAAATCATACCGTAATCGTTTTATCATGTAATACTCCATTGGCATTAATAAGTTGTAGGACCCCTAAGCTTTTACTCACAGACTAAGTGCGGGGAGTTAAATGTGTCAACTTAAGAGAGGGAAGTGCTCACAGGAACATTTTCCACTGCATTGGAAGATCCAGCGGGCATCAGGAGTTGCACTCCTCTTTTTTACCAAAAAGTTCATTTACATGGGGCTTTTGGTGTCTTTGTGAGCATTTGCTTGTACAAACCTGTGACACCCAGGTGTCGCCGCAACCCCCTCCCAACCCACCCATGGCGCGTTTTTCAAGAATCTGGATCTTCTAGTGGACTGAAGAATTACACAACTGCAAATGATATCTGTGCCTACTTGACAGGTGACTGTATTGTGACATTAATAATGATAGACATGTCAATGGTGGAGATTAGGTTCTAATCACGGCTTGAAGAGAGTTTGAGGGTAGGAAGATGGATCAGTCTATAGCATTTAAATTAGAATGTGGAGTTGCTTTTCACAATAGATTGTAATGATTATAAATGTTATCATTAATTCATGGAGTGGTGCTGCAGTGATAAATGGAGTATTTATGACGTACAAAGTGAATACATTGAGCTTTTGCAATAAGCAAACAGTATGTAGTATTAACAATATGATCTATTAAACACATTTTGCTCACAAGGCATGATTTTACTATAGGGCTATTTGGAAAACTATGGGAAATGCTTGTCCAATGTTTACAAAACTTTTACAGGTGTCAGACTACACTACACTAAAATGTCATTCATTTACATTTCATACTTGCGGAGGTAGCCCCAAACTTCCGTTCTGAAAAGACCATGAGGGTGTAGTCAAAATGATTTTCACAACTCACACATTAGCTCACTATCAGAATTCTTGGTGATATTCAAAAGCGTGTGGATAGGTAGACATCCGAATGAGGAATAACAATTAGAGCCTGCCCAAAATAATCATAGAACGTAATTGATTGACTGATGACCCAATAAAGAAAACACTAAATGACCGTGCAGTAGGCGATTTCCTATTGATATCCACCTCTGTATACACTGATCCTAACTCGCTGATTCAAGGACCCTCCACTGAAGGACTAATGTTTGCTGTTTGTTTTTCTGCCTCTTGAAACGTAGTGATAGACAAATAATGTGATTTTCCAATGCCAGTAGCCTAAGAGGTATTACACGGTGTTTGGCAACTTTGATAGGAACAGACCTTCAACAGTCGATTAAATGTAAATAACTTATATTGATTGGACTGTTTATTGAAGCACATGTCATTTTTATTGCTCCATTACAACCATTATGCAATGTTTATTTCGTCTGTATTGGTACATGTATATGGCTATAACACGATAATATTCATGGGGGTGTTGGTTGGGGCGGGAATAGGGTATACAGGGTCCAAAAATCCATCGCAAATGGTGGAAGACGGGAGACGCGAGAAGTGGAATGACTGGAGAATGACTGACCGACCCCCCCCCCAGTAGAAAAAGTGATGCAAGGAGAAGTGGTGGTTGGACCTAAGCTTGTGTTCGGTCACCCACAACCAGGGTAAGAAATAGAGCCAACCCGGCGGTCCGGTGCCGGTTGATTTTGGCCCGGACCGGCTGGTTTTAAAAGTTCACGGTAGGTTACTTTTGGGGTGTTCTAAATATGAACATTATTAAGGGCTGTACACTTTTTATCAGGGCCGGCTACTTTTTATAGTTGCCAGCCCTATGGTCCGTTAGCAAATTTTGATGAGTTTCATACCCTGCCACAAGAGACAACTACTGCACCTGATTCACTACTCACACCATCCCTGACCAACTACCTGGCTCTACATGCCTTTGTGGCTGAGTCTGACCACCACAGCAGGCTCCACTGCTCGTCAGTGAATTGATATCTAGACATATCTCTTTGTCAGCCTTCCCCCCTTTTCTTGTAGCCCACCCCGCCTTCGTTTACGTATAAAATATAAACTTGTAATTCTTCTTATGAAACACGATCTGACGTATCATAATATCCTTATCAATCAATAGGTATCTCAAATCAAGTCTCATCTGACTGCGGAAGAGATTGCAGACCTGCGGCTAGCTGAGCTAGAAGGCACATACCGTCCTTCTCCAGCACGCATGAACTCTGCTAGCTTCAGCAAAATCAGGGCCGCAGAACACAGATTAAACTTCAGTGAGTGTTTATATGTTGTAATTAGCAAGCTTGACATAAAGGATTCTTTCTCCGGATCTTTAGGGCTATATCACATAGCTTCTGCCCTCACTCAAACCCTAGACCACTACCACTGTGGCTATAAGTATTAACATAATGTTTTTCACTCTCTGGACTCAAAACCTGGACTATGTTCAGCGATGGTATTGACAGAATCTTCTGCCTTATTAGTCAAATTCATTTTTATGTTATGTTTTTTTCATCAATGGGTTACAAGTGCGGGAATGGTTCATGATAGTTTCTTAATATCGGGCACATTTAAGGTTCCCATAGGTTTTGTGAAACTGAATCACAAATGAGGGGTAACAATCTTTGCCCCTGTCTGGATCTACCAATACCATGACTGCACCAATGTTGTATCTACATGTATACTGCACCCATATTTGCAGGAAATTCCCACGGGTATGCACCGCGGTCTGAGCGCGTAGCCACCCGACCCGCCACCTCAGTCAACCGCAGTCACCGAGGTGCCACAAGCACGCCAAACCACAGCACACACGACCCACGGTCACGGCAACCAGCCAAGCATGAGACGACGACTCCACTGCCGGAGAATGCCCGCCGTAAAGACGACGATGCAGTGGTGACATTTTCAGTATCAGGAGCGCCTGCAATTCCATCAAAGAGCAGCGGGGGTGATGATGATAACACGGACCCTGTTGACGACCCGTTTGTGGCAAGCTCTTCAAATATAGACTCGGCTTCAAACAGTTCGCGGGGCGGCAGGGTGTCCGTGAGTCCGATGAGGCGGCGGATCCAGAGTGAGCCGCTCATGCTGCACTCGCGAGGGAGCGAGCAGCCGACGGTGGCGGGAAGCAGCGTGTTGTTGAGCAGACGACGCACGTCAGAGAGTCACCCCAGAGGCAGCGTCCACGTATCGGCGGCGTATACCACGGTGTCAGACCTGCGAGTGCAAGCCACGGCTACAGGGGTCAATAGGGAAACTGCATCCGACAGTAGCAGAGACAAGCTGGCGGCAGCGGCGGCAGAGGACGCCATTGACAAGGTAACACTGCGTGCAGACAATGTAAATTCCAGTCATGTAAAATATTGAGCTATCAATACGGTTTATAGCATTGTAAATTGCCTTGAAAGCAAATCGCTCGAGTCCTATTTAACGCATCGGAATTTGTGTCATTCATAGCGTTTAGCAGAATAAAATTGAAGTTTGCATTGTGACTTGTGCAAGATTGATAATTAGGCCCACGTTATTTGAAGTCTGTTTTTCCGTTTGGTGCCTATAATATAATGCTTGTATCACCTCATCAATTGCTTTTCAATGACTATATTACCCCGACAACGGAGTTACAATTCGCTACGCAGTACACGTTAAATGAATATTGAGAGAATTGATATCTCTTGTCCACCAGGTGGCGCGCTGTCAGACCGCCGGTCTGGCTCGCCGCCGCCCAGCCACCAGAGCAGCAGGGACCTCGTCGCCTCCGCCGCCCCGGCGAGCCCTCACCGCCCGCCGCGCCGCCCGTCGGACGTCCCCGCCAGCACCCCGGCCTCACACCGCCGCTGCCGCCGCCTTCTCCTCCCACGACCGAGCCACGCGGGGCAGCACGGCGCCCGTCCTCGCCCGGATCGGGGCGGAGCACGCGGCGGCGGCCGGGGACGGCGGCAGTTGGCTGCCGGGTCACGGCGGCGGCGGAGACAGCAGCAAGGATGAGGAGGAAGCCAGGTGAGTCCTGCTGCTGCCGCCGTACAGCTGCCAGGTGTGAATTGTAAGTGAAGGTGAGGGGGCTGATATTTTTGGAACACCAATATGATTGCTGAATACTATGCATTACAGTAACGAGTGTTGTAAGCTCCTTGGACAACTGCACTGGTATATATCAAAATCTTTAGTAAAGAGGGGGGTGGGGGTGGGGGCGCCCACAGGATGGCTTGCGTTTAGTATACGGGAAGGCAGAGGGGGGTCGAGAGGGGACTGAAGAAGGGTGGGTGTAGGGTGTGTGATCAATAAATGAAATAGAACTACAACCTTTATTTACAACCTGAAATTGGTCTCTCCCTTATGTCGAAACCATACATGACACCGATATTGCATATTAGAGAGTTCCTTCACCATGTCTATAGGGCTGTGTCACACAGCCTCTGCCGGGACTAGCCTCAGCAGGAAAGCTATGTGAGAATGGCCGAGTGGTCTAATGCGCCCGCCTTAAGGTGAAAAGGTGCCACAGAGTTCAAGTCCCGGCAGAGGATATGTGATGTAGCCCTATAGACATGAGACATGGAGAAAGAATCGTCGAATATAAATTCTTAATACTTAAACCCAAGTCAGTTAATTCCACTCTATCTATGCATAGATGATATCTTTTGCTGGCCCCCGCAGACAGGAGCTGCTGCGGCAGGAGCGTTCCCAGGCGGCCGAGCTGGCCACGCGGCAGGCCGACTTCTGCGCACGCCTCAAGGCCTTCGTGAAGGACAGCCCCGGCCAGGCCAACGCCAGCATCATCAGGAGGCTCGTAAAGGTCAAGCAGTCGCAGCGAAAGAAGAAGGTATGTGTCTTTCATATCACAGGGATTTGCCATGGTTAGATGTATTTTCTGCTGCCTGCGTGTAAATATCCCATACTCCCTGATTCACTTACTTGCCGCATGTGTACAATATGTTTATTACGTTATGTTTATATAGATGTATATATTGACAGTTTGACAACTGTGCTTATTGGTGGACAATAGGAATTCAAAAAATGTTAATCATACTAATGGGTTTCTTTTTTCACATTATGCTAGAAACATACCATATTTTGTTGATGTTAATATTTAAGTATTATCAAAATACATGTATTCCTTGTATTAAACATACATGATGTAAATTTTCTTTGCCTTTTGTGTCTAAAATTAGTTGTAAAATACAATAATAGTGCTGAATTAATTGTATATATGTTCTTTGCCTTTGCGTCTCAAATTAGTTGTGAAATACAATAATAGTGCTGAATTAGTGGTATATGTTCTTTGCCTTTGCGTCTCAAATTAGTTTTAAAATACAATGATAGTGCTGGATTAGTGGTACTTTAGATACATAGAATATATCTAGATAGGATTGTGAAGGTAATGTCAATAGGCTTTACCAGTAGGTCGCTTCCGGGTGTAAGGAAACGATCATAAACAACGCTACCGGGGGTTTGTCCATTTTTGGGGGCTCGAAAAAGACGTTAGCCGACCCCTCCATCAACATTTTAAAAAGTTGAGTGACCCCCACCACCACCCGCACCACCACCAGCAGCTAACGAAAAAGTCCTCTGTATCGCCATTGCAATGCTAAAGGAAAATATTTGAAGAAAAAATACCGTAGTGTGATAAAAAAAAGTTCAGCGATCCCCCCAAAAGGAATCAGAAAAGTTGTACGACCCCCCCCCCCCCCAGATCATTATTTATGATCGTTCCCTAAAACAAACAAAAAAAGACCCATTGCTTACTGCTTACTTAATGTATTAGTACTAATATGAACATATTGTGGTGTTTTGTTCTGTTTTATCACCACCGCTAGTACCTTAATTTCTAAAACCTATTATCATGATAGTCTAATGCTTTGTTGAATCACATTCACTGCCCTGCTTTCCTGCTGTACATTTTCCTGCTGTGACATCACCTGCTTATTAACGTCTGTATATATTAACCTGTCAGGGAAAACGACACCAGGACACTCGCCTGTGAGTCTCTTTGAGGAGCAAGTCTCGGTGTCAAGGAGTAAGTCTGAATTATGAACTTATAGGTTACAAGGTGGGTGTAGTTTAGGGTTACTTACATTGAAGAACTGTATTCCAAGAAAATTACATCTATGGTTAATCGAAGCATATAACATAAACACGCTATGCAAAAATTGTCTAAATTCCAAATCTTTCGTGGAGGACCACTTTATTGTACCACCTGGAGGAACAAATGCTCATGGTGTTTTTATGATAGCCACATCGGTAGGTCTCAAAACTACCTGGTGCACTGGTCCGCTGTAGGCCATCGTGGATTTCTCGCAATGCTGATGCCCAACAATATGCAGTCATAATCGAATTTCATGTTGTATCCTAAAATCATTGCAAGAAAAACTAATTAAACTTTGGTGTCGTAAGTGTACAGGCTGTATCAATAGGATTATATTCAAGTATTGGAATGAGGGCTGGAAAATTCCACTCTGAGTATCAGATGTCGAGCAAATTGACAAATTGTCTCTTCAGGACATCTGATACTCAGAGTGGAAAATTCATGGCTTTTAATTGCTCATAAAATCTATGAAACGCAATATACATTTTTTACTTTTGTCTGCTTGAGATAAGAGATTACAAAGTTGTCATACATTATTATTTATGATAATATATTCTTTGTATGATTTTTAGGATTAATGAAAATACTGATTTGATGACAAATATGCCAAAATTATGCTAATTTATATTAATTAGGCCTGCTATGGGGGTGGGGGGTATGCCGCAAGTCCACCGGCTATTTCTGAGACCTATAACGATGTGGCTTTCTTATAAACGCCTTTAACCTTTGTCCCTCCCGGTCGTACACAAATTTGAATTTTTGGTCTTTGACTTACGCACTACAGAAAAGTTGGGAGCCCGTGGTGTTTGCCAGCATTCATCTGGCGAACATATTTTGCCACCACGTTTTTCCAATAATATGCCAATAATATAGATATAGCACTATATATAACATCTTTGATGTAAGCCTATTGTACCATTGCGTCGCAGACTGCCTCCGGTGGTGGCGGCGGCAGCGCGGCATCATCTCGCGACCTCACGGACGTGTGGAAAGACCTGCACAAGTGCCGCTACCTGCGCCTCGACGACGCGCGCCTAGACCTGACAGGCGGCGTCAACACGCTGGTGCGCGACCAGATGCGCCTCTTCGAGATGTTCCGCAGCCAGGCGCGGCGCGTGCAGCTCCAGCTGGAGGAGGCGGCAGCGGTGGACAGCGGCGGTGGCGAGGGGGATGGCTACGACCCCGGATTCATGGAGCTGGAGGAGCGAGGCGAGGAGCTCGTCATGTGAACAGCGGTCACTGAGTCCCAATATTTGTTTACTTATAGACCCCCCCCCCCCAAGCCCTGACCTAACGTGGATACTCCGTATAAGTCGTGGGTGTGTAGATGTAAACAAACATTGGGACTCAGTAACTGCGATGTGAACGAGGGACGTGCGGCGATGACGTTATTGGTGTTGTGACGTTTCACCCACGTGTGTGTGTGGATCAAAGAATCTAGCATAATGGTGTCTACACTATTAGTAACTTATTAAAATAGATATGATATCATGATAATGTATCATTTCTTCTTTTCAATGATATACTAAACTAGTAGATGTGACCACTGATGCTGGTGGACGTGATGTCAATGTTAGTCTGTGTTATAACACATTTTGAGTGTTGAATGTTTTGTAAACGTGTTGTTCACTGGTATGGACGATTTGAAAGGTTGTCAAACTGGGGGACAGAGCACATTGTTTTGGCCTTTACAAAATGTAAATTTCATTTTGACGTGACACAATGTGTGTTTATGAACTAAAATCGTATAACAATCCCCTCGTCATGCTCGTTATATATTAGACTGAATGGCTTTTACTAGGCAGGCTGACCAATGGGTGAATTATAGAGTTCTTATAGTTTTGCTTCTCCATTGCTAGAAAAATATTCGTCTTAAACAAAGTGGGTGTAAAAAGAACAGCTGGACAGATACACAATTTTTAGCCAACGTTTTCTAGATTGTTATATGAATGTTGTTATTGGTTATGTGGTACACACGCAAAGTTGTAAAATTTTCACTGCTTGGTTCATAACAAATTTTTTAATTGATTTGTATATTTCAAACCAGGTGATAGCAATTGATAAGATTAACTCCTGCAGGGCAAGCGGTAAATTGTTAAAGATTGAAGTAATAATGAAAGAGAAAATCAAAATGTCTGGTTTTTATTCCATTCATACCATCTCCTTACCACATTGATCTCTGAGATGAGTTTACAATATTTACATACAATTTTGAATTCATTTCCCTAAAAATCAATTAGACACAGAATTACTTAATACTGCACATGATGCACACACCCAAATGTTGTGTAAAATCGGTCCCTGTTATAAGGTCAGTCTATTCTCATTTCTGTTGATAACAAAACAAACGTTCATTATACAAATAGCCTACTTTGTTCTAGGAAACAAGGACGTTCAAGACAAGGTTGAGTCACCATCACCGCCATTAAGTTCATCTCATAAAATACTGGATTATCTCTCAGTTGTTTTGTCAGCATTCGTTGATGCTTTGCTTCATACTAGCGATGAAGGTCATAAATTGAGATCTCATTGAGGGACATCCCATGACTATGTTGGATTTTTGACCCATTATACCTCTCATTCCTAATACTCACTTGATTTCTCAATATGAATTACAAATGTGTCAGAGAGGTGTAGAGATATGACTGTATCCCAAAATCGCTTCCTCATGTTAATACAAAATATTACATTCTGTAACACACGTGGTATATATTATATATGACAATAAAAACACACACGTAGTAATACCATAAATATAAAGGTCTCTTTGAAATGACAAATATTATTAAGATATATTTTAGTACATTCCAGTTATATATAACAGATTGAATGAGGTGTCCCCGGGGTCAGATTTTACTCTATTGCCGTTGCAGCAGAACTCCGACTTAACTTTGACCCCAGAGAGTGGATGTGATTACACGAACCTTACATCATAGTTTTATTAACTGGCACCACATCACCAACTATTATAACTGTTGGTATATGTTTTCATATGACATTATCAATGTCATATGCAGTGTATATTTGTTTTTAGGGGGACGTGAACCTGTAAACACATGTGACCAGACCATGTGTCAATTAACGATGGTAACAATGCCAACACTAATTTGTCTTCATTGGAATTTGAAGGTAAACTGTGCAGGTAACAAAACCGCGTTAATGTATTGGTGACTTACCCCACACACACACACACACCCACCCCTTTTACACCCCCACCCCCATTTACCATTTTACATCGGTCGGAATCTCAAAAAATCCCTCGAAAAATGGCAGCCAGAATCCGTGGACCATTACGGCCGGCGATTTTCAGGTTCCGGGCACTGAAACGGAGGCTGCAAAATCCACTTCTCATGCGAAGTCGTTTTTCGTATGCCAGCCGGAAAGAGAAATATCGAAATATCGATCCCCTCGGATGATCCTCCTCCGGACATGAAATGCTCCGGGCGGCTCCGTTTCAGCTCCGTTCCAGCTCCTTGAATTCCGGATCATACCCGTGAGCCCGGCATTCTGCTATGTACCCGACTGTGGCAGTGTTTGTTTGTAAACATTAGCGAGAAACGGAGCCTAAATCCTCCGGGCCCGTCGTCAAAATCCTCCGGTTATTAGCACCGGAGCCAACCGAGGCTGTCCCGAATCTCGCCAAACCGTTAAATTACATAGCTCCTGGTGACGGGATGATGCAACCGAGTCTAAACCGTTACGGCCGGAGGAAAGCGCCCGGCCTTTGTCAGAACTGGTTCCGTCGGTTTGAAACGGCTTGGCTTGAACAAATCCCCAAAAATGTGTGTTTTGCAGTTTTAACCTTTAACTTTATTCACTATCGTAATTTATTTTTTAATTTCTTTTAATTTAAATGAATTTTATTATTTAGTAAAGTTTACATTTGAAGTCTTATTTTTAAATTAAAATAAAAAGCAAGAAATAAAACACTATTTATACACATCTTTATTTCTTGTTTTGTCGACGCACAACATTAATTTCCTGGTAATCACCAAAAGCTTAAACTAAACCTAATTTTATCAATCAGCACATTACAATTTGCAGTGCTTCACAATTTTATTTCGTAACATACAATGGCACTCACAATAAAAATTACATCAGTTAAAATGTAATCAATCTTTTTAGAAGTACATATGGCCACACACAAATGAAAATTGTTTTTAGTCCACAACATGACAACCGTGTCACACAAGTTTATATAACACTTCAGCATGTTTATCAGTTTATTTTTCACAACTATGGAATGTCCTACCCACAGTGGCACCTTTTTAACAACTTTTTTCACACAACACTGGCTTCATGTCGTCACAGTCTTGGTTCTTTTTCACACAAAATTATCACAAGTTCATCAGTTTATTTTTCGCAACTATGGAATGTCAAACCCACAGTAGCAAATTTTTAACAACTTTTATCACACAACACTGGCTTCATGTCGTAGTAATAGTCTTTTCTTTTGGTCACACAAAAATATCACAACTTGAGAGACTTGTTCAATGTTCAATTTTCAACAAGTTTTACCACACAATGAAACACAACTTTCTTTTACACTTGAGAAGGTTGCTCTTGAGTGTCCATTGTTTCATCCTGAGTGTTTTCATCAATTGGAAGATGAACTTGCATACGTGCTCGGACGCGCGCTTTCTTGCCATGGGACCGCACCTGCAGGGGAGTTGAAGTAGGCCACCAACGTCTGGCGCTGCCTCTTTGCCGCCTCGAGTTCCCTCACACCTTGGTGCCTGGCATCCAGTGGCTCAAGATTGGCGTTCTCTCGCCAGGAGATTGGCGTTCTCTCGCCACGACGAATGATGTCGTGACCTTCATCCTCACGATCAGGTTCAACTCCTGGAGCCAAATCTGCCACGTTGTCTCTGGCCAACCTCATCCTGATGAAGTTATGTAGACAGATGCCAGCATGAACAATCTTCTTCACGTTCTCAGGGTCCTGTTGCATTGTGGTTAGGAAGCACTGCCAACGCTGGGCCAGGATACCAAAGGCGTTCTCCACCACCATACGTCCACGAGAGATTCGGTAATTGTATATTTGTTGTTCAGGATTCAAACTTCGCTGGCTGAAAGGTTTCATGAGGTAGTCTCGGAGAGCAAATGCATCGTCCCCAAGGATGAAGTAAGGCATTGGCTGATTGTCGTTGGTCATGCTGTCAGGTGGAGGCAGGCGCATCAGACCGTCATCTAGGCCTTTCTTCAGAGCAGAATTGTTGAAGAGCTGCATGTCAGACTGGTGGCCAACACCACCCACATCGGTAAACATGAAACAGTAGTCTGCATCCACTAGAGCCATCAGGACCACAGAGTAGAAATTTTATAATTATAATACTTGCTTCCAGACTGTGGAGGTTTTCTAATTCTGATGTGCTTACCATCTAGGGCACCAATGGCGTGAGGCACGCCCACTTGCGCCGAACTTGGCTGCCACTTCTCTCCCGCCCGCCTTCGCCTTCAGGGAACTTGATAACCTCGTCTGCCAGTTCCTGGTGTATAGCAGTACAGACTTCTGGGATGATGATCGCTACTGAGTGGCGGCTGACTCGAAAACCATATTGCAAAGAGGGGTACTTTTCTCCGGTGGCCAGGTACCTCAAGGTGATGGCCAGTTTCAAGCCTGACTGTGTGGTTTCCGCATCCTTGTTTCTTTTTTCTGGATTGTGGGCGTGATTCTACCAGTAGTTCTTCGAACATTGCTGGTGACATTCTCAAGAAGTTGAAGTAACTGGTTGGGTCATCTACCCAAGTTCTTGCATAAGATTGTCGTAGTGACCGTATTGCAAGCGGCGATCATATGTACCGAATGGACGAACCCACCACTTCCTCTTCTTTCGTGGCCTGCCCCCTCTTCTTGGCCTCCGCCTCCTCCTCCTACGCCTACCATGGGCATCTACCCTGTCCATCAACACCTCGCCTCGTCTTCGCCATCTCCATCGGCAGCTGGATCATCTTCGATGTTGGCAATCACATCATCAGGAACTTGTTGATTGAAAAGTAGTAGATCCATTGTGTTTTCGCTCATCGCCTTCAAAAGTTCAAGTGATGCTCGTAAACGCATGAGGTCTTCATTGAGTAAGCAGACAGCTATTTTCATTCACTTGTTAATTTGCGGAAACCACACAGTGCAATTATCTTCAATTTCTTTTACATTTTACATTGTACATAACGTTGTGCTTTTTGGTCAAACAGAAAATGAGTGATTTTCTTCGACATCTGGTCATTTTTATAGGGATTCGAACCGTAGCCGCCACCATTCCGATCCACGACGGCAATCCTCCCATCCATGACGGACGGATCCAATTTGGCGACGGAGAGCGCAGACCGTAGCCTAGAATTCGACAGATAATCGCCAACCTATTGGAAAAGTCGCCGGCCTGACCCCATATTAGCGACGGGCCTCGTTATAATACACTCCGCACGGAGTAAGATTCACTCCGGCCGGATTGTACCCCATTAAAAGTCATTATAATTTGTTCCGAACAAGTCCGCCTGCACCCACTATCCGTAGCCTGATATGCCGGGCCGCCATGGAAAATGCCCGAGAGTACACGTATTATGTCCATCCGCTGCGCATGACGGGCAGTCGCTACGGCCGGAGCCTATCCGAGAGAAAATACGACGGGCGGAGCCTAAATATTCCGGGGCTCGCGGCTTGAACCCGAACGCAAACCGGAGGATTTTATGACGGGCCGGAGTTGATCCGAGTTGAACCGTAGCCAAACGGAGCCGAACCGAGCTTTTATTCCGCCGGAGGCACAATCCGAGGGGATTAGCGCCGATCGATATTTCGCGATTCCGCCGGAATACAAAATTTCACTTCTCCTGAGAAGTGGAATTTTGTGCCTCCGGTTCATTGCCCGAACGCGATTTACGCCGGGCGGAATGGTACCCCCATCGCAAAATTGAGCACGGAGATTGACCAATCAGCGTGGGTTATTGGCGGTGATTTTTGCACGGAATGATAGAATGTTCTGTTATGATTATGCAATGTATTCCTAAGCAGTATTGCATTTGGTAATTTATTAATGAATTACCAAATCAAATGTGTTTATTTTCAAAAAGTATTTTAATTGTTTAGAGAAGACTGATAAATACAAAAACGAGTTTATTGTGTAACATGAATTTTTTTATTGGGATTCGTTTTTGCTTGTGGCGTATCGCGGCGAGCCTGAGGGTGGGCCCGTAATACGCCAGAAAAACGAATCACAATAAAATAATTCATATTAACAACTCGCCCAGTGTTGTCTTTTAAATGGGCCTATATGACAGGTCTGTATTTCCTACAGCATAATGGTATATATAGAAGAAAAGAGAGAGACCTTGAATGATACAGGAATAGAGACAGGTAACATGGCTGAGGATGATCTAGTTGCCACTATCCTTGACCCCTCTTTTGCTAGTGAAAACCAAGACGAGGTCCTGTATCTTGAAAAGGAGGCAAGAAAAGTCATCTTCGCCATGCACAACCGCAGAGCGACTACCGATGGTAGAAGCTCTATGTATAATTGGGCAGTGGCAAGGGCACGAGGGTCCCGGGGACTAGGGGGGGGGGGGGGGGGGGGCAAGCAAAAACAAAAAACAAAACGTCACCTGGAACAGACCAGGGTTCTCCTGACAAAGAGGAGGAATGTACATCACAAGTAATCAAGTAAGTAGGGACAAAAGTAGCGCGGCTGAGAGCTAACCATGTACAAGTTATTGATTCTGTATATAGGGACAGTCCTGATACAGCATATTTTTACAAGGCGTGAGATCGCATCTCGGGGGGATGGGGGTGGGGGGGATCTCGAATACATTTGGTTAGTATGGACGTGCCATTTTCATAGGCCACCTTTTCCAGCCTCTTAATATTGGGTCCTATTTTTAGATATTTGATATATCATTGGGTCCCTATTTTGAGAATTAGTATATCATTGGGTCTTGATTTCAAGACAACACTAAAGGTCTTATCTCTAGAGATAACTATATCGTAGGGCATTGACACAGAAATATTTCATATCATTGCGTATTTTCATGTTTCATCACTCTGAGTATCATCATTAAAGAAGAAACATCATAGCTCAAGAATATCTTATACATTCCAAATAAACCAGTCTGGGAAGTCCAAAAGCCCAGTCACAATGCAAACCGCTGTTATGCAAGGAAACCATGCGTGCATTGTGTATTTCTGTAGTATGTTATGGACGAACTTTGGGTTTTAGTATATTTATGGGTATAATTTGAATGAATTTTACTATATTTTCGGGTATACTTTTTGCAAATCTTACTATATTTATCGGTACTGTTCCTGAAGTCAAAATGGCACGCGCGTACCCAATTATAGCCTGAGATCCCCCCCCCCGAGGATCTCATCCAATGACAATACATACAAAAAACTAATAAATCGATTAAGTCATAACAGTCTAAACATGAACAGACTGGCGAGAAATTGTCAAAGTGACATTAGCTAAGTGACATACACCGCTGAAATGTAGGTCATATTTAAAGGGACGTGAACAGCAACCACCTCCTCAGACAATTTCACTTGATAAATTTTATTTTTCTATATTCTTGACATGTTGCACCTAATGACTTTCAATTTTACAATCATAAACACGCGTTTGATAGAAAAATTTAAATAAATTAAAACAAAGAGAAAAACGAGTGGATTGACATTGGAAGGTTCCGTACTAATAACAGGACTGTAGCCTTGAAGACTCGTGCACCGCAAGCCAAAATTTGCGTGTACGCAATGTTTATTAAGGCTGATAGAATAGTAATATTGACATCTCCCATGTTTGGGGACAAAACATCTTCCCAGAGTTAAAAAAAAGGTTTAATTACGAAGAAATGGAATGATACATATAGCTGAAAATGTATGTATTCAACTGATATAGCAAGTACCATTTACATGACATAAACTTTATAATGTACATTTGGAAGTCACCTGTGTATGTCTCTTTAAATGTACGGTTTATGTATAAAATATGGCATTTAAACTAATCGAATACATATTTTTTTTTCGTATGCAACAATTAATTTGTTTATAAATAACCATAGTTTTCTTGACATTATGCATGCATTATGACATGGGTACAAAATCTTGTATAAAACAAATAAAACTGAACTACTATTACATAGAATTCCGATTTTTTTATGTGTTACAACTTATACTAGTGTTTCTTGATTGATAACATAGAATTGTTTTTTTTTCTTCAGAAAAATGACATGGAACTGGCACAGTAACATATGTGCTCTCATTTTTTGTGGGGAGACAATATATTTCATATTTTAATTATTTTTGTTACTTTTTAAAACATATTATTTATCCCTGAAAATGTATTGGCAATTTGAAACCACATAACTCTCTGTGTAAAAAAATATATAAATTTCTCATGGAGGCATTTGTTGTGCATGTCACTTTAAATGGACACGTTTACCATTCATCTGCTCAATAATGTGAATTCCCAAGAACCTTGCAAAGTACACTGGGCCATACGGTTCATGTATGAATTATTAAGACGCTTATGATTTATAAGGGTCTGGGAGCTGGCTAGTTTGTGGATTATTCATCTAGATCCAGTGCGATGTGCAGCAAATGCTAGCTCAATTGCTGCTGCTTTGTTGTCACACAGATGAGCTTGGTCATAATAGGTAACGATGCGCAAAGAGGTATTCGTACTGATGTTGGAATATGTCATCGCTGTCACAGCAATGGGTGAGTACAAAGTTTGCCACTAATTTATTGAGCCTAAAATCATATTGTGCAGGGCCGTAGCTACATATGAGGCAGGGTAGGCAACTGCCTTCTCTTTTTGGGGGGACTTTGTTTTTTCGGACCCTGAATGAAATTGAGTTAACATATTTGTTTTTTATGTTCAAAAATTATATAATTATGCCTCATAAAGCAAACTATACAAATTTGAAAAGCATCTGTTTCCATACTTGCCAAACGTACTCCTTCATTTTTATTAGGAATATTTTGCTTTCTCAATCAATAGGGTGAACTGTGTTTTATTCGTGAGCCTCAGAAGCCAAGAAAAAAAAAGAAAAAAAAATATCCCCAATCCACCCTAGAGCAGCTGTCCGGCTACGGCAATTGCCCTACATATTTGCCTCCTTTGTTTTGCAATCCTGGCTACGGCCCTGTTGCGTCACAATTTTCACTTGCAATTATGTCTAGGGTTAATGATAGAAAATCACACACCATGACCAAATTATACTGTTTGTTTTTACACAACTATGAGGTTTGAGGCGACACCGAGGTTATTCGATTTTGTGCAATCTGCCAATTAAACTGTGCTCTCTAGAAGCCCATTCATGACATTCTTACTGATATTCAATGCAATTAAGCCACCAAGAAAAATCCATATTTCAACCAAGCAGCAAATATTGATTATTGGGTTTGAAACTGATATTGATTAGTCTCAGGCCTGTTATTCAAATAGTACTATTGTATGGCAACACAAATATCTTTTCCCAGGATATATTGATTCTCATTTATTCTGATGTTTTCTCCTCAAATTCATTTCTTGATTGTAAAGTATACATCATTTCAGTATATATCTTAATTGGCCATAAGTCAACGTCATTCTAGCGACGCAGTGTTCTTTGAACACTTTTCGATCTAGTTATTATATTGTTATAGACATCCACTCCACACATGTCATTGTCAACTTCCAAATTTCAGGACAGCAGCCAAAATTCAATACCATAATAATATAAAATGTTTCGAAAAATCTCAGAAGAACCATCCATACAAACCTCATCAAATTATCAAATTATGTTATGTATAGCGAGGGGCACATTCCACCGCAAGGTGGGTCTACATGCAGCCAGTCTACGACCAAAAACGCATAGAAATCGTAACGATCCGTGAGTGTGCAGTGCGCCAAACGTACGGGTTTTTTTTTTCAAGGCAGTACGTTAAACACATAGGATTTACCCGCACGTTGTCGGCACAGACACAGTACTGGGGCTGTGCGTTCCCTGTATAAGTCTCGATCAACCAGACTGACACTACTGCGTTTGAGAGACTTGTAGGTCCCGACGGGAAAGTAAGTGAGTAAGGGTAGGGTCTGGGTTGACCGAGACAATCCCTGTATACCATGAACGTACGAATTCCGTACGTTTGTAATCACCCGGTGCATAGGACGTAAGTTATACGCGAGTACATCGCATGTTTTATGCAAGTTGATCGCACGGCCACCTCAATAAAAACCACTCCCTCTGTAGTCTCGATCAACCAGACTCTGGACTGGCGGATGCAACACAGAGTCTGGTTGAACGAGGCTACTCCCTGTGCTGACGCACTCATAACGCACGGAGCCCGTGCGTATGTGCCCACAACTGTACTTTTGTCACTGCATGCGGAAAACGGCGTAGACGCCGCAGACCTCAAGACACCTTGCGGCGACCACTGCCGCAAGGTGGAATGTGCCCATCGCTTTAATCATCACTGCAATTGTTATTTTGGTTGAAATTCACAGTTTGTTGTCGTTGATGTTGTTGTATTGATATTCCTTAATATATCTGTCATGTAAATGTTAGTTTAATTTCCATTCAACCACATTCATCAACATACAATTGGTTATCCCCTGCTCGATACTGCTATCCCTAGTGCTTTGAGATACCAAGGTTCTACTGCAGCTGAAATATATAAGTATGCATGTGTTCAACAAACAAGTCACGCATTCGATGTATATCCTATGATAACTTCCTCGTAGTCAGGCGGTGGACTCATACAGCATAATACTTCGGGTAATAGATTCATCGGCATATAGGCTTTTTTGCTGTCTCTGGTAGAAGTAATGATGATATTCCCGATATTAGGGCTACTACACCAAAACGGCACTTGGAAGTCAGAAAGAAACTTTTGCCAGATATGCCATGAATGGAGCAGCAATGATACTTCCGATTCTGCCTGTAACATTAAAAATCCCAGTAGCGGTGCCCATGGAGTTGGTAAGGAAAACCTCCCTTGACAGTAAGAACATAACAGCGA
The DNA here is from genome assembly GCA_019095985.1 of Streblospio benedicti. Classification (NCBI taxonomy): domain Eukaryota; kingdom Metazoa; phylum Annelida; class Polychaeta; order Spionida; family Spionidae; genus Streblospio; species Streblospio benedicti. The sequence continues at coordinate 21,031,397 of CM032665.1, forward strand.
AGGAGCTAGTGATGCCGAACTTTGCCATCAGGGCCACCGTGAGCTTCAGCCACCAGACGCTGTTTTCTCTTTCTCTGGAATGAAGGACGCTAGTGCCAGGGGAATTCCTGCGATGATATGGAACACGAATGTGGGGATTCTCCATCTTATTCTGCCCATCACCAGCATGGATATTATGTAGGCTGGGAGCTCGGCGGTGCCGTTGAGAAGGAAGCTGATGAAGTGGTCTGTGCCCATGTTGGGCGTGGCCAGGATCAGCGCATAGTACACCATGCATTTAGAGAACCAGAAAATGCTGGAATTAAAGGCGTGCTTCCTCATCTTCGCGTCCAGGACTGGCTCCCACATGGGCACCTTATAATGCCCACGCCAGAGGAAACGTCGTCTGCTTTGGACGTTTGCTTGTTTTCTCCCAGCAGTGTCAGCATCGCATTTCAACTTGATGGACTTTGCAGGCACACCATTCCATTTGGCCATCTTCTTCAACGCTTGCTCGGCCTCCTCGTATTTGTCGTATGATGTCAGCCACTATGGCGCCTCGATCATTATCCAATTGAATAGCATGCCAAGCGCCGACACAACTGAGACCACAAACTGGAAGTGCCTCCAGTTGACGATGGTCCAGGCGAGCAGCGGCAGCCAGTAGTAGGCGAGCAGCCATAAGAACTCCAGGCCAATGCCTGCGAAGATGCGCGGGTCCTCATGGACAGCCAAACAGGGCCCCATCTGCAACACGATGAACATCTTGCGGCCAAACTTGTCGCTCAGGTAGGAGGTGACGATGTCCACAAACAGACAGCCCACTTGGAATATGCTCTGCGACATCTCTGACAGATAGTTGTCGTCGCAAACCAAGTCGAACTCATTGACGATGTTGATGTAGTCGCCACCGTAGTACGTTCACTCGTCACATGCCATCGTCTCGTTGGTACCGTTCTTGTAGAGCAAACACCAAATCAGCTTGCCCGCGTCGTCCATGGGGAAGGACTGGTTGGGCCACCTGCCTAAGGGGACGGTGCAGTGTGTTTTTTTGTTTTGTTTTTTATCGGCCGGTTTGAGGGAAGAAGGGGTACTCGTGCTGAGACAGTGACATGCAGATAAGACAATGAATAATCAATATATATTAAAGTCAATATGTAAAATCATAAAAAAAGAAAAAAAAAACTGATCTAAATACCTCCATCGTCGGTTTCCATGGCTTGATCACTCACACTGCCTTTACAAGTCCTTGTTCATATACTGCGTATATAGGCCGTGATATATGACGATGAAATACCCCCATTTCATCAAAAATAACAAAAATCTACTTTTCTCAGAAAACATAATGCACCGGAGAGCTTCTAGAGTCATCCATTTAAAAATAATCTGGGGGAGCATACCCCCAGACCCCTTAGCTATGCTTACTGTCTACGCCACTTGCAACCGTGCCTTCGGCGCTCACTTCCAAGGTCCCACCTTTGACACGCTGCTTTTCAGCAACTTTGAATTTGGCCAGTGCCCTTTAAATATTCGGCCACTAATAACATTCCTCTCGTCAAACTGGCTAGAGGAGTTTGAAATGAAAGTAATTCCCTGCGATCACAAATCTGCTGATGATCTTCCATCACTTCGAATGACTTGTTGATGTATATGACCTCCTTTTTGCTCCAAAATCTTTCCACCCTCAACAGCTAAATCTTCATTTTTCCCCTTACTCTCAACTTGATGTCGTCTATTCTCAGAGCACCTATTGATATAGATAAAGCTTCCATATTTTCTATTGCTTTATCACTGGGGCGGTGGTGTTCTTGCATAAGATGTTTTGGTGTGATAGTTTATCCTCGTTCTGTCTTATAGTATGCAATAGCATAATCATGAATGGGACGGGGGCATAGAATATACATACAATGTGCCAGCGAGGCATGAAAAAATACTGGCATGGCGATAGGGGGGGCATGAAAAAATTGTCAAGAAAACTATTTCTCTTCACGCCACCCCCACCCACCGTCTGTATTTAATGACCACTCATTACGCAACTGAAAATTTCATGCAACACTTCATTTTAAAGGTGCTTAACAATCCGTGGGTGAGAACATTACAAGGGCAGGCTTTAGGGCCATGTCAATTATTCCTGAAACAAAAAATATGTCATTTATACTTGTAGTACAAAATTGTATACATGTAGCACACACTTTCCAAAAGTGTCTCAAGCTGACTTCATCAGACTTCCTTGTAAGCTTTTTTCACATTGGCAATAACTATATCACTGGCAAATCCAGTTTTTACAGAAAGGTGGCACACTTGTTGGACCTCAGGGGTTTGATATACTCAATTTATAGCTGACACTCCAATGAAAATGGATTTGTTGGTGGACCACCACCACCACTACATGTGACCCCTGACTGGTTGGTGATGGATGTATATATTGCATGTTAGTTGAATTTCAAAAGTTCAAAGGCCTGCTGCCTTGAACTTCTTTAAATGTTATACAGTATATTCCTACTACACGTCTACAATGTAGGTGTTTCTACGTTACAGATGTAAAGTGGATATCGATGCTCGACTTTGACTGTGTTGGGGGTGATCTCAGCGCCATCGATGGCATCACCATGGAAGCGTGCCAGGCACAATGCCTGGCCAATCAGCCAGCTTGCAAAGGTCTTCTTTGGGTAATATCACTAGGTGATAAATGCCATTTGAAGTCCACTTGTGATCCAATACCATACACCGGCTCTTACACAGGCCTTTACACATCGATTTTCAGTAAGTTGTTTTTCATCAATGTCTTGTTCAATGTTGTTTATTAATCCGAAATTTAATTGCTAAAGTAAAGTCATGGAGTTTGATATAGCCTCTAACAGGAACTAAACTTCTTTAGAACGTTTATGTGACTAGGTGCACGCATGGAACCCAGCATCATGAAAGGGGGCAGGGAGGTTTATAGGCTGCTGCTGCTGCTATGATTTACAAACACTATTCATACACATTACCATTTAAATAGATATTACATATATATAACTATCAAAGGGGTTGAAAGTAACCTTTGAGCAAAGTCTATGAAGTTGTATCTCAGAAAGCTTTCAACGCTTCTTTTTCATCAAACTTTCATAAACTTTGCTCAAATGTTACCTTTCAACATTTTCATAGTTATATCAAACTTGAGCTGACGAATATTCAAAAAAGGTATTAAATATATTAGATATTAATATGGTAATGTCTATGATATAGCAATTGTAAACCATAGAAGTATACTAACACCGGTCCCCCACCCCACCCCCACTCCCACCCCCACCCCCACCCCCACCCCCACCCTATACTGAGGCCCATGATGTCAGGGAGTGGTCTTTCTACTGCAGACTGGGTGGTGCTGTCCGGCTATGACTGTAGTTCTCAGGACGCCTCCATCACGGAGTTATCAAGCGCCAGCGTGAGCGCCTGTCAGCATGAGTGTCTGGCGCGGCAGCCCGCCTGCCACGGTGCTGTCTACGTACACAGCTCCTCCACCTGCCAGGTGATGTCGTCGTGCGAGGCGGTACAGGCTGGGTCAGGGGGGACCGACACCACCGTCAGCATCATGTGTAAGTTTGAATCATTGCATCAGACGGCCTGTCAGCAGGTAAGAAAAACAGCTGGCGTGGTGTGTCCAGGCTGCTGCTGCTGCTGCTGGTGGTGGTGGTGTGTGTGGGGGGGTGTCTGTGAGGACTATGAAGTTTCATGGATAATTCCTATGATAGATGTTGTATTAACCTGGTCATTTCGGTGAAATCTACTGTTATGCGTAAATGCATGTATACATGTCAGAAAAGGCTGTATGTTCTAATGATATTTTTAATTTGTAGGTTGCGCACGTGTGATCTAGTAGTATGTTTCTACATTCATAGTTTCCATTAATATATTGAAATCTTTACAGATTACCAATGTAGCATGGCATCTAAAATAAAGCTTCAAAGAACATCCATAGCTTCAGCTGCTGTCCGTATGTACCTCCCAGCGTAACCGCAGGCCTTTTCACCGTGGGGATTATTGCGTGTCCTGTGTGCTGAAATAACAGCAAACGTATGGTTTAAGGCCGTACAGAGACAGTAGAGGACGGTTGGCACGTCAAACTTTATCACTTTAGCTAGGGTCAATCTTAGACAGCTACATGTACATGGAGGAGGCGCCGGGAACATACGACCCCCCCCCCCCCTTATTCCACTGAAAATATCTCATTTTATAGGTTTTTTGGCATGGCCGCTGTTGATTGTTTGTACAAAACCATTATGATGATTTAAGTGCAAGCCCGTTTTCCAAAAACCTGGATCTCCCGGTGGTCAATTAGACATTCTATCATTCCGTGCAAAAATCACCGCCAATAACCCACGCTGATTGGTCAATCTCCGTGCTCAATTTTGCGATGGAAAACACGCTCCCCCAAAAAAAACCACGGCGCTAGTCTAATCTCCTCACAATATCAATACAGCCGCTGACGTAGCGAGACGTGTTTCGTTGTTATGGAGATCAACAGTTTAGACTAACGTACAGTTGCCTGATCATAGGTAGGCAGCAAAGAGTATGGAGCTAGCACGCCAAGCATTAGGTCTATCACACTAAAAATGTCACCTTGGGCTCACACATTAGGCCAAAGACCAAAAATGAAAATTGATTGTGATCTATGATGTTTTGTTTTATGACACCATTGTACATACCGACATTAATGTTAATTATCAGACTACACCAATGTCTCGTTAGAATTTTATGTTCATAAACGTAATGGGGGTAACTGCACATATGTAACTCAATAAACAATTTCATCATAAATGATCTGCATATCACAAGTGTTTTTTATCATTTAAAGCCCCAAATCATATTCACAAGCAATAGAATAATTTGTTAGGACCTGTAATCTGAAAACAAGCAAAAAGCTACCTATATGGGGAACATGCTCAACACAAAGCGGGCAAAGGGAAAAGATGGAGATTTGCTTTACACATTACCTGGCAGTCAAATGACCAGAGACATTTAAAACATGGGAGATTGTGACAATTAAGTGCCCTCAGTAACAATAGAGTTCGTATCATCTTGAAAATTGATATGTGAAAGTCTACACTTTACAGTTAACAGACATTCATTAACTTAACTACATAACAATTTAGATGTGGTAAAACCATTTTTGCAGGTAATATACATGTATAAGATGATACAATTGTATGCACATAATATCAAAGAACAATCAAATCTACGCACACACGGATACACTATTCATTATTATTCATTGTCAACAAAGGGAATTATTCGACACTTGCTCAATGCAATATCCCGAGATGGTTTTTATAATCCACCAATGTTCACCACTTTTCAGTGGCTATTTTGGTTGAAAACGACACTGATAAACGCATTACAAACGGGGACTGCCCAGTCCGATTGGTCCGAAGGCCCATTGGTCCGAAGGCCCATCCTGTTCATATAATTGAGACATTCATTTACTGGTTATTGATGAATTTATTTTATGTATCCGGCGGGGGCCGGCCCTGCGGAACAACCAAGGATGCTACCTTATAATGTAACTCGTTGGTACAACACCTATTTATTAGTGCTCTCAGTTAATTTATAATTTCATGAACAGCGAAATACTATACATGTAAACAGGTATTATATATAGCTCTATAATCATTCTTCAAAGTGTGTTTGATTTTTTCTATTAGAATATAAAATATATATGTTTACATTTAAAATATGTATATCATGAATTTAAAATAATTGATTATATATCTACTTCAACAAAAGCAACAACATTATATTGCATGAAGGTTACTCTAAAAGGATTATTATTCTTTTGATTATTAAGCCACAATGGTCTCATAATTTCACCATGTGAAAAGATAATGCTTTCCACTGAAAAAGGATGTTATGATTCTTGAATGGAACACTGCACATAGATAAAAATGTATATATTCAAATGGTTCAGCAAGTACAGTTTGTGTGGCATTAAAGGTAGATATGCCATGAAATTCACCTGTGCATGACTTTTTAGTTAGAAACATCCGAGGACGCTACTGTGCCTCACTCAAGTAACTTCAAATAAACACCGGTCATTTGTACCCCCTACCCCAGTTGTCACCTATTGTCATCTTATCAGCAGCGCCCCCATCCCCTCCTGGTAGGTGACGTCATCTTTGACTCAACACCCCCCCCCCGTGGGTTTCGGGTGATCATATATACAAATTCATTATTTTGTTTAAATGTACAAGTAGTAAATCATACAGTAAAACATTCTAAATGTGAACCATTCAAAGCCTGGGGGGGGGGGGCTTCCATACATCGGTTGACGAGTATGCTCACCCCGAATGACCCACCTTTTCCACCCTCCCTAGCAGCTATGAATGCCTACGTCTCACTGTCCAGCAGCTATGAAATGGCATTTTGTAATGCCCAGCAGCTATGAAAACTCAATGTTAAGACAGCAGCTTTAAAGTACTTGTCTCATCCCAGGCTTCTCATTTGCCAATTGGATATGTGTCAGCTGATATGTGTTTCTCTCATTTCAATTGCTTGTCTTTACACGGTGGAGTTATAAAATACCTAGAGTTTTGTCATATCCAGCTATGAAATAGGTTTTTCGATGAAAGTTTGCTATGAAATTGTGCACAGAATTTTTTTTCGTGGGGAGCATCTCCGTCTGATACCAAAGGAAGAGCCCCCAAACCTTCCCCGGGATTCAAAGTAACTGTGTTATAAAACGAATCTTTGCAATCTAAAAATCAATGTAGTAGCAATACAGTGTTGGTGCATTGTGACTCAATATTTAAAAGAATAATAATCTACCCAGATAATTTCGTATGCAATAAAATGTGATCTTTTTGGAAAATTAGATATATTATTCGTAATTTCAAATGCAAGTTAGCCATATTTTAGATATGCAAAGGTGTCTTTTATATTTTCTTTGATAACAATCAAGCAGTTTTTGAAGAATAACTATAAACCTACATAAAGAGTGTGTGACAAGATATATAGTATATCAGTGAGTGAAAATTTCATGATTGCAGTGGTAGATGCATGATTACAATGCTAAATTAATACATTTTCGGAACAATGGGCCTTCGGACCAATGGGTCGTCGGACTAATGGCATGGCACCCAAACTTACAAACAGGATCTCTCAGCATGCAACGAGCAGTAAACAAGTCACTCGGCAGAGTCGACGTAAGATTTGTAGAGAGATGGATTTCAAACTGGCGTGCGTGCTGTTGGCGGTGGCGTGCTGTCTGGGAGACTCCGAGGCGTGGCTGTTCAGCAGCGGTGGTGGTGGAGATAGCTCGGTCAGGAGACCCCACGACATCAAGACACAGTCCGGCTTATCGTGTAAGTCTGCTTTTTTTACAATTGGCTCGGCTTAGAAGTTGACATACGATCAAACAAAGTGGTTATACCGATTTTAGGCAGTGTCAGATATTTTTTGATAGACCTTAACTCAACAATGGCGTATGTACTAAAACCCGGTAAACAAACGTGACCAAACGTGACGTCATCTACCCGGGACTTTACAAGACCAATACGTGACCAAAAAAAATTCAGTAATGGTTCGAGTGCAGTTGTCTTCATAGTAAGAGGAACAACATATATCGTTATCACCGTTTTCCACTGAGACATGGAGTCGTGGAAACTGTGTGCACTCAAGATGATGGCTGCTGGCACTGCCATTTGAGCAAACTCCCGTAGTCAGAATAAACATATAAAGGACAAAAGTATCGTAATGGAAAAACATTTCTTGCATAGCAAAAGATATGTGAACGACCAATAGTTCAAACTGAATCATTTTTCATTAGAAACTGAACTATAATGACCATCTGACGATATATTTCAAAATCGGGGACTAGATACGGGACTAATCCGGGACTAGATCCGAACTTAATACGGGATCAAACGCTGGTTAAATCAACTTAAACTCTATCATTTTCACTGGTAACTGAACTATTATCACCATCACACTATATATCATCAAAGCCGGGACTAGATACGGGGGTAGATACGGGACTAGTCCTAGGGATCAAACACTGGTTAAATCAACCTGAAAAGCCTTCACTGGCTCCCTGTCAAACAACGCATAATTTTCAAGATTCTAACACTTACTTTCAAATGCCTCACTGGACTTGCACCATATTACCTGTCTGAACTCTTACAACCATACACACCACCCAGATTACTGCGGTCATCAAATGATGTTCAAATGATATGGCAAAATCGGCACATCAAAGTATGAAATAGTAGGATTTTAAAGATGATTTCGGCTGCTAATCTAGTGAGTAGAATATAAGAATAACGGTGGAACACTATACATTTAACACCACCTTTTAGCTCCCTCTGCTATATTGTAATGGGGTTGAATTTATTCAAAACCTCTACACCAGTTCTAATGTATCACCACTATACACCAGTTCCATTCTAATGACTAACTCGCACTTCTATACACCAGTTCTCCTGTCCCTTGCTTCACTTACAGTAGTTCCGCTTTAATGTCTCTCTTTTCTCTACATGAGTTCAGTTAAAGTCTCCCTCTCAAGTCTCAGTTTTTCTAATGTCTCCCCTTCCTCCCCGCCGCAGCCCTGTACAACCAGCGTGTGACTCACGTGGACCGCGTGCAGCGCCCGCTGGGCAGCCTCAGCTGGATGGCCGGGCCGCTCAGCCACTCGGGCGTCGTGGTCACCACGGAGACGGGCGACCGCTGGCTCGTACACAAGGTAGGAGGAAACGTCTACTGGGGAATGATGAGGTCTATTGGGAAATAGGCGGGAAATTCTATTGTTGTTGTTGGGGGGGGGGGGTAGTAGGTATAATAATGTCCAGCGGGGAATAGGATGGGAAGTCTTTTGTGGTGAATAAGGGATAAGTTTGTTGGGGAAATACATGTAGGCAGGAAAGTTTTTTTGCTCGTCACAGTTTTCACCTTGAAAGTACTAAATATTCAAATAAAATATACAGTCAATTATGGTAGGTCTACTGTGCGTATATTTTTGTACATTGTCCAGACTTCAGCACTTCGTCAGACATCAACGGCTTACAAATATTATATAAATACGGATTCTGATTCTATTTGCGTAATGTTAGTGACCTGCATTCCAGTTATATCTCAAATCATTTTCACCCATTTGAAAAATAGAATAACCCTGTGTGAACTCAACTCATGGGATATTCACGTATTATGTCATGCATGGTTTGAACACCGTTATGCAAACCAGTAAATTTTATTATTTAATGTTGAAAAGGCAGATCATTGCACAGATTAACGATCAGCCTGAGGGTTAACATTATCAAGAAAGGATGTACACACATTACTCATTATTTACAATTGTGCAGGCCTAACATTGTCAGGTGTGTATAGAGCAAAAAAAGTGGGGCAGAGCACCAGGTGACCTCCTATTGATGACTTGGTAAAGGTTCAGGTATAAAGGCTAGATGACAAGTGACATTGTTACTAATATTAGTAGTAATGCGTACAGTATAGTGCCTGTAAAGCATAGCAGTATGTATACCCCGTCCAATATACCATGATGCTGGGGCCCATAAACGTAGTATAGAGGTTTCACTTTTCATACACTCGCTTTTGATAAGCAGACTACTGCAAACCTCCATAACGAGACCACCTCTCTGTTTAGACCATTTAGAGCTAGTCAGATGGGTAATATAGAGGTTTCACTGTACGTGTGTTTCAGGGTAATGGTTACGGCGGCAGCGGCGGCCAGACGGTTATCACGGACGCTCGCCACATGTCCAGCCGCTGGAGGAACCGGGGTACGTACATATAGTTGTGCGGGAAGGGGGGGGGGACAGGTTACGTAGCTAGGTGGGGTAGGGGGCACAGGGTACATAGTATGTGAGCGGAAGGGCAGGGGGTAGCATGTCCTTTGGCATACAAGTACCATACCTTAGGGTCAAACATCAAGATTTATCCTGAGACCCAGAATAGATTATCACTCAAATCCAAGACAGGATCCATGTTCCTATAGATATCCACCAGAAATTATATCTTGGTCTTCATTGTATAATAGACATAATTATAAAAATTATATCTCAATATATGTTTTTGAGGCCACGGAATTGGAAAAAAAAATATATTAGAAATTTAATGGAGAACAATATTTTAGAAATTATAATTCATAAGAGATTTACAGAAATCTCCCATGGCTTCAGGATTCAAAATATCAGATAATCACGTGTGTTAAACATATAATTATGAAGTTGACTGAATTTCAAAGGTTTTTCAAATCTCAATTAATTACTTTGGCACTCAAATACCTTGGGTTCAAACAAGAGGATTTGTCCAAAGACACAACTTAAATTACCCTTCAAATCCAAGATGGCCACCATTTAAAAAAGAAGTCTGCCGGAAGTTACTTAGTAAACTTTGTGTATGTTTTTTTGTATTATATTCTCTGGTCTCTGCTTCTGCTGTAGGTGGCCATGACGTACACAGCTCCACGGTGGGGGACTTCGTGCGCGCTGGCGGGCGGGACTACAGTCTGCCCACCGACAACTGCCACCACGGCGCCAGCAGGATGTGCAGCCTCCAGAAGTAGATCCAGTGTGGGATCCACGATACGTGGCTATTCCAGAGGACAGAAATCTTATGTAACATTATACAAGTGACTATCGCATATACTAGTATTTTCCAAATGTTTCACATGGCATCTACTGGGGGCATCTGGCATGCACCTTTAGTGATTTCGCTGGTTCTGCTACATATTGTATCAGTTTTCACCAATTGCATGTTCTATGGTGTATTTTTCAAACATTTTCTTGATACTACCATGACACTTGTCTATTCCAAAGAACTGTTTTCTTACATTTGTAACAATATACAAGTGACTATCGTAGCTGCGAATGAGAAGTATATGTTTCATAAACGTTTCCATGATACTATCATGATACTTGGCTATTCCGGAGGATAGTGATCTTATATTTGTATCATTATACAAGTGGCTATCGCAAGTGGAAATGGGAGGCATATATTTTACAAACGTTTCACATGCCATGATCTAGCATGCGCTGTTAGTGATTTTGCTGGTTCTGCTATACATTAAATGATTTAGACCAATTGGGTTCTATTGATGACATCTGCATGACAATTTTCTTATATCATATTGTATCAATATGTTAGTACACCCTTGTAAGAAATACCACATTGTAATGGAAATTATTTCTTGTCATTGCTTGGAAAGGATCAGTATTATCATTGACAAGATTTTTTTCATGTTTTGCTTGTCTTTTTTATATATTTTTTTCAAAGGTTTTTTAATGCGCATTTTAAAATGTTGAATTAAGAATAAAAAATATGAAATACAATCAAAATAAAATCAGTGATAATAGTTTGTTGATGGATGTTGTACTGTGAGTGGCAATGAAGGAAAATTGAGCTTTTGTAACACTTAGTGTTAAAAGCTGCGACATTCAGCCTACCACTCGCCCTGTAGAAAATTAGTCATCGTGCAATTGGAAGCCGTTTATTTTTTAAAGCTGATTTATCTAATGTTTGCTCAGATATTGTAAAAAATCATATGATTGACAAACATAAATGTGTCGAAGTCTATTTATGACGCACAATTCATGGATTGAAGTTCAAGTCTGGTCCACATCGCTGATGTAACATTAATTTATTGCTGTTTTTTCAGTCAAGTTTTTTTCCAGTCCTTATATTGTAATTTCTTAAAGAAGAAACCAACCAAATATTTACCCACAAAATATTTTATTTTTGCAGTTTATAAATTAAGTTGAGGAACTATAATTTTCACAATAATTACGATTTTATTCTAAAAATTCACTGTTTGTTTTGAACACCTTCTTTCCATCTTATATGCAAATAATTACATGATTTCATAAGTGTTTATTCCTCATAGTTAATTGTTTTATGTCTGTCTGCATTTAAGTTTTGTCAGATTTATTGACCAAAATATATGATCTTCACTTTGGTTATAACCCTATAAAATGTTTGATATAGAGTTAACAAAAGAATATAAGAAAGTCTCAACTTTGTGTGAATATTTTTAATATAAAATTAACTGCAATGTATATTAATTTACAAATACTGATTCGAAAACATTGATTCGATACCCAAAGCACCATTACAGTTCACTATTTCAAAATATACAAAACAATATATATAACAATAACTAAAAGAATACATAAATATATAGCAAAAACCGTTTCAAAAAATGTTTAATAAGAATTAGATCTCATACCCTTTTACCAACATAAAAAACATATTCGCTGCATTTCTGGATAATAATTACAAGAAATATGATAATTACAAGAAATATGACATCTGGATACAGTTTACTAAACACAGTATACAGAGAACAAAATTTAAAGCCCTATAATTGCGCTAGAACAAAGCACTAGGTCTAAAACATTGCTATACATGCTTGTAAAAAATTGTAACGATAGCTGCACAAACATAATAAAAATATAGTAACACCTTAACAAAAACATATTATGTTGAATTGTCTTTCCTTACAACTGTGACACACAATACAGATTTTTATAATTTTACTTTAAAAGCTATCCATCTCAATAGAGACCTCACTGTTAACTATTACATGTATGTACAAAATAATATTTCTCATGCCAAAACTAAAATACATCGGATATTTTCAATCAGAACTTAAAATCAAAACAATACTTACTACTTACATGTAGTACTCAACAAAAGCAGAAAATATTTTTCCACATGTACATTCCTAAAACTACAATTAGTGGAACCAAGCAAGTCAAACGTTGTACATGAGTGAATCAAATGTCCTCTAAATAGATACTGTGACATGTTCTGTTCCTATTTGACCCGGTCTCTCTATAACTTAAGCTCATTACAATTTTGGCAACACGGAGATGTCTTCTTGCTGGAAGACATCATTGGTCCAATCAAACGATTTGTCTGAAATATATATATGTGTGTGCGTGTGTGTTATTACCTAGTCTAAAAAACATTATTTTTCTTTAAAATAATGACTTGATAATTTTTGGACAAGTCAAGTTTTAAGAGACATTTAAAATCAACAAAAAAATGCAATTAGCGATATACATGTTTATGAACATTTTTTTTTTTTTTTTTTTTTTTACTTAATTTCATATTCATTGAATGTAAAATGATTTGAAGACAGCATAATGGGGTTATAAGAATACAATAGTGTACCAACAATTATTCATATGACAAGTTACTAATATCTACAGTGAATACAATACAGAGGTGTTCAGAGTGATGATTTGATTCACTAGACTTGGAATCAATTCACCAACTTGAAGTCAGTTGTTTTCATCAAATCAATTTTGATGTACAAACGTAATAACTGAGGAGACTCGAGGATATTGTAAAAAAATCCAAATGTGCTATATGTCATTGAAAATAGATTTTATACCTTTATACCCCCCATGTTGGATGGTTTACTATAAGGTCTGGTCATACGTTTACTTTTTTCCATTGACTAATGCCTCATATTTGAGTTTTTTAAAAAATATTCACAAGATAATGATTCATCATAATTTCACCAGAAGTGTTTCTGCTGTTATTTATGTCACCATAAGGCGAAGCACTTCTAAATATAGATGGGATAATACCACTGTCTGTTCCCTATAGAGTACATACAGCAAGCACTTCCAAGCCTCATACGAAGGGCTTTAAATACGAATCATTTTCCTATGTCCATCCTTCAGATATTTGAAGAAGTCACAATTTAAGAGTATATTCAACAGAATACCTGTTTTCTGTACCCATGGAAAAGGATTTTGATAGGCGACACATATTTGTCTATAGAGTTATTTTCATTGGTTAGATTGAGTAACTTCGCTTTGAAGAACACACGTTGGTCTAATCCTCTTAACTTTAGATGACTATGTTTCCTTCAATATCCCTTAATAACTAAACTACTAAGTTAATAACAGCATGTCTTCCTCAAAGTTTGACCTAATTAGCTACATGTATGTTAACGTGAACATCTTTCAGTATCTTCTTTTGAGGTTTTTGAGGTTTTATACATAAAAGTCTAATGTAAGTGGCGTTTCCAAACATCACTCTTTAAGCCGTTTGGAACAGCAACTTCATGAGAACACATAAAAGACTTTACTAATGACTGTGTCGATTATTCTATGGACCACTTTTTCGACCAACCATTTATATATGGTGTTTGGCATGTCTGACATCAATCGCGCGTACAAAACCCATGAAATCCCTTAAGTGCATCCCAACCCCCCCTTTCAATAAACTTGGATATGCCTGTCAGTGGATCTTAGAATGTTGTGTGGAGTGCACGGGCTGACCACCGCACGGCTAACTGCGGCGCCGTGGCTGTCGCGTCCTACTGGTTCTGGACGAGGACGTCCCTGAAGCTGCTGAGGAAGATGTCTGCGTGTTTCTGCTGGAAGATGAGGGCCGGTCGCAGCCGCAGTGTGCGTGCGCCGTTCCCACCACAGTGGATGCCTGGTCAAACCAAACACAGATAAACATTCATTTGTAATCTGTTTAATTTTAGACATCACAGATGGTCACATTGTTGGTTATTTCGACTTTTTCTGTGTTGGAGACTTGATTTGAAAGTGTAAAAATTTAAAATATATTTAAAAGAATAGGGCAATGTAACCAGTTTCCGGCCACATAAGGGCCGGAAACTGAAATTATGTCATAGAATCCAAATGCAAACCAAATCGTAAAAATGATTTTGTGTGTATGAAGAGACAACTAAAACCGATATATAGTTATAATGTTATGAGTAAAGGTGATCACATAGATAACATAAGACAAAAACAATTTGAAGCGTGATTTCAGATTCCGGCCCCCGGTCTTTCAGTAATCGGCCTCTCCACATAAAGACTCATTAAAAACCGAAATTTTTAAATAAAGTCTTCCTATTCTCAGAATCAAACATAAACAAATCGGACTTCTTCACTTTGCACATTCATCCAGAACAAAATATTTAGTAATCATATAGATTTTTGTAGAATGTAGAATGGCCATAAACTAAAACCTACCAAGGCCGAAATCTGGAGGGTATTTTAAGCTCTACATAATACGGATCTTACAGAATCTATGTAATTGTCATGTTGTGGCATTAAAGATATTGCTCAGTCAAAAATATATCTGTTCTGTAAAATCCAGGGTCAATAAACAATGTCTTTTCCATTGGAAGTATGAGGGAAATAAGATTCATATTTTTCACGTTTAGTATTTATTACATAAATAAAAATACCGTTATATATTGTCAGCTAAAAGACAAGGTCACGTGATGTTGCATAATCGAATGATTTTCGCCAGACGTACCATGGATTTCCAAAGGCAGACGTGACAATTAACATAGCAGATATAGACGACGTCTTACGTGCACCGTGCAAGTTACGTCTGACGAAAATCATTTAGTTGACATTTGTTGCGTTCACGTGTTTTGATGGCATTATACCGCCTGTTATTCCGTACTATTTAAATTGCTCTAAATACGTTAATAGGCTGCTTAAAAGAATGAAACTTTCAGAATACACAGAACATATCATATTGCTTCTATACAAGCATATTTGTTTGGCCACTGAGCATAGCCTTTAAGGACAAGTTTATATGAAAAATATGTTATCATTATGAAGGACTGTTGTTTACAGATTTTAAATCAATTTTCTGTAGAAATCCACGTTATTTGAATGGAAAAAGATTATATTTTTCACTACAGTGGCCGATTTCTGAGAGGGCCAATTTCTGGTTATGTAACCCTAATTTCATTCAATTTATCAAAAGGTTTTTGATAAATTGCATGAAATTATTCTTAAAAATCTATTCTAAATTTCTAAACTTGCAAATTAAGACTGTACCTTTCTTGCGGAGGTCTGCGACGAGTTTGTCCCTGTGCCCCGCGTCTCGCACGTCCACAGCGTTGTAGCAGCCGTAGCCTCGAGCGCCTGACAGCTGGTCCGGGAACTCACGCTGAAGATATGTCGACAGAGAGTCAGTCAGACAGAATCAGACAAACGGACAGTCAGAGTCAATCAATCCGATGGAATCACATCTTGAGGTAGTTTGCCAGAGCATCGTACAAAGTGATACCAAGTCTGTCACACAATCACATATCCAATACGTAAGCCATTCAGATACTTGGTGAACAGATGGACAAGCACTGCACACAATCACACCAAACAAAATAGCCCTATATTACAGTGGAATATAAAAGAAACTTTACATTAGTCTTTCATTAAAAGTTTAATTTTAATCATATAAATCATATGTAAAAATATGACAATCAATAACAACAACAAAAAATGAAAGTAAAAAGATGAAATAAAAATTGAAAATAAGAATGAAAAAACAAAAAACAAAAAATGAAAAAAATTCAAATTAAATTCCGCTGCATGGGTGTACCTCGAGCTGCCTCATGCCGCCCACGAGCGTCTCCCCGACCTGGGCCACGCTCGCTAGCAGGTGCTCCTCCGTCACCGTGGCAACCACCGCCTCCAGCAGACACACCTTGGCCGGGTCGCCCATCCACGTGTTGAAGATACGGTAACCCTGGAAACAGCACAACACGGTAACTTTGGAAACAGCACGATACAGTAGCCTAGAAACACCATGATACGGTAACAGAGAGATATGGTAACAAACAGAGAGATACAGAAACCCTGGAAATGAAAAGACAATCACGTATGTCATCTGTAGTACAAGTCTCATACAAACACGTACGTCGGTCTGCCTGAGCTCGGCGCTGTGGTAGAAGCCTCCGGTCAGCGCCTTCTTGCTGAAGGTGACGGCGTCGGGAGGACTCGGCAGCCCCCACGTGTCGTGGAACCACCACTGGCCCGTGCCACCGCCGCCTGTCTGAACCTCGTCCACAATGAAGTACGCCCCAGTCTGAAAAAAACACAGCATGAAAACTAGAAAGTTGCCTTTCCCGCCAAGAAATTCCCCCGCCGAACAAATTTTGTGGGGGTTATAATCAAAAACTCCAAGAACGGTATATTGAGAACTTGATTTACAGTCATGTAGATTCATATTTCCAGGTATTTTAATCATAACATTCATGTAAACTATCTTTACACTGGATAAGAATAAAAGCTAAAATTTAACATTAAAAGATAACTGTGGCCTTGTTCCCTGACAGCATGCATGTAACAGGATAAAATTTTGCACTATGGATGACTTGTGCACTGTGTCATTGCACTCATCAGCTAAAGTGAAAAACTTTATTTTGTTTTTTAAAAATCACAGTCGAACCAAAGGTCTATTTGCAAATCCCTAATTCATCTAAAGCATGCTTAAGCTTTTAAAAGAACATGTGGTTGTATTTTGAGTCCACCACTTCACGAACCAGCTGCTTGCATCAATGATTATAAAAACACAAACGACCCAACAGGCTGTCCCTGTCACATGCACGCAATAAAAATAAAAATCTCCGACATGTATATTAAGAATTTGATTTTTTTACAGAAGCTAGGTTTGTGACCCTCTAACGGTACCTGTTAATAACCTTGACAGAAGCACCGATCGTACCTGTTTGCAGATGTTCTGGAGCTCCCGGAAGAAGTAGGCGGTGGCCTGGTTGTCGCCACCTTCACCCTGGATTGGCTCAGTGATCACCCCAGCAACCGGAGTGCCGCGCGCGTTGTACTCTGCGATCTTGTCACGCACCTGCATGTAGACACATGGATACACAGTCACAGAGACAGTCAATGTGATGTGCAGATATTAAGAAATTAAATAGACAGACAGTATATTGTCAGTCGGCAGAGAGACACAGAGTAATCAAACTGGCAACCAGCAACGCTAAATGTACTTGGTAATCTTGTCACTCATTTCCAGGCAGTTTACCAGGCAGTCAGACCAGTGCTCTGAGTCAGACGTTTTCTGGTAATCGGAACAGAACATCAGACATGAAGAAGCATGTGAGTTAAGAACATGTATGCCCCTAGAAACAGGCTGCCTGATGCTTAATAGGGAACTAAAATAAGACTGTTTTAACACCTACATGCATTTAAGACCTCCTCAGAAGCAAAATAAGATCTTTTACTAAAATTAAACTTGCAACTCTATTAGGATGTATGCTGCCTCATAAGTATTTTTTGTAATGGCAATATGAACATGCGTGAAAATAAGACAAAATTGCAATAGCAATGAACAATGTTCAAAGAGAATTAAGACCTTTTAAGACTACCTCCAGCAAAATGAGACTTTCAAATACATGTAGCTATTATTTTCCCCAAACAAAATAAGACCTGTTAAGACTTTTTAAGGATCCACAAACACCCTGTAGAAAAGAGCGAGAAACGTGGCCATACCATCTGGAGATGGTAAGGTGCCAGTCAATTAAATATTTAGATATCATAAAATTCAAATGAATAGACGGTCCAGTAGTTTGTGTCAGATGGATACAGTTTGAAATTGCATACACTAAACGCAGCGCGTCCTTTGTCTTATGACCTATGTTATACATCAAGGACATTTTCTGGTAATCAGAACAGAACGTCAGACGTGAAAAAGTATGTGAGTGAAAAGGGTCTATATCAAAGTACAAGAAGCAGTACAGTAAAACCTCTCTATTATGACCACATTTGGGATCAGTGACAGTGTTAGGTGGTATCAATTGAGAGGCAGTATCTATACAGAGGTTTGTTTTGGTAGCTTTATGAAGCTTTGGGACCATGAAAACTGGTCTTATTATAGAGGTGGCCTCAATCGAGAGGTGGTCTTAGTTGGGGGATCTACTGTACTTGTACGTACCATCTGTAGACAACGGTCCTCCTCTTGCCTGTTGGCCTCCGCGTGCTCCTCAAGCGGGTATTGCAGTTGGGGGAAGTCCGCCCATGGCCAGTCCGGGTGCGGGAAGTCCATCTTGTGCACCCACTTGGTGTGCGTACACGCCATGCTCGCTGAAACCAACAAATCAAATCAGATCCTGAATTCATTTGGACAGGCTCATCCATCCAAAGTTTGTTTGTCGTGTACTACACATAACCATCACTTAACGCCATACAGACATGAACTCATGACAATTTGCTCTGCGGATCTAAGGGCTGTTGATGCAGAGCGATCATCGATACAAACATGCATACACATGATAAAGTACAGGAGTAACTATATGTGGGATGTTCATTTGTTCAAGTTTTCATTCATATTCTTGTTTTAACACTTCACTTTGAACCTGTTTTTGTGAAGCTCACCTGAGAATGTGTGAAAACTTCAGGTGAGCTTTACCAAAATCAGGTTCAAAATGTAGTATTAAAACTAGAATATGAAAGAGGAAAAACTGTGAAAATATATAGCAGTAGATAAAATATAACCATGTACATGTATAATGATGTACATAATGACAATAATCCTCCGTGTTTACCTACCCATGGTGCGTCCATGGAAGGCGCCTGAGAAGCTGAGGATGGTGAGTGGGGGGCAGCCGGGCGAGGCCCCAGCAACTGACGATGCCATCTCCTCCTCTGTAGGGGCCGCTCCGCCGCGCTCGCGCCGCTACAACAACACATAGAACTACTAGACCACTGACGATGCTATTTCCGTGTCTGTTGGGGGCACACCGTCATTAGATCAACATGCGCAGCGCACAATCACAACCACGCTAGGATGCAAGATTAACATCTTTCGGGATACAGCTTTTTGGGGAAGCGAAATACGGCCTGTTTAAGACCTCTTCGGAGCAAAATAAGATTTTTACATAATTTACACACAGCAATGATCAGCAATGGCATTTTTCTAATGTTAACCACCACATTTCATGAAACATTTTACCAAAAAATGAAGAGCAAGTTGCAGCTTAGCCTGTAGGCCATGAAGACTCACCCGGTAGACCATGAACACTCACCCTGTAGGCCATGAAGACGGCCTTGAAAGCCTGCTCATTGGCACATGTCCCACATGCCATCGTCGTCACGTTGTCCAAACCGGCAGGAGCAATCTGAAAATTGAAATCATTGTCTCAGTCTACAGCAAACTAACATACAGCTGACATATTGAAACAAAATAAAACACGCTTTTTTCTCTGTGACCACTAAAATGTACATAGTTATTATAGTATATGCGATTCCAAATTATTTCTGGACTTTTTTTAACTTCTTTTTTAAGACTTTTTCCATTAGACGTAAAAACACACGCCTGTGAAATGGGTTCATAGTATACGAAACAGAAAATCAACACTGGTTATAAAGTTCTTCGATCACATTGTCCACCTCTCTGTTGAGACCAGGTGAGGCCAGACCCCCAGCTGGTCTTAATAAAGAAAACCTACACCATGTACAATGTGACCTATTAGTATGTAATCATATTGTATTCACATTAAACTAAAATAAACTAAAATTGAAATATTAAACTGAAAAACACAAAGATGCCTAAATAGTAGATATGGAGAGTTTTTTCTTACACTAAGCAGCGCCTTCTGCAGCCTCTGTGGCCAGTCTGTGGATGGCAGGTTCCCCAGAGCAGGCCGGTTGATAAAGTGTGACTGAAAATACGTTTATTACATGTAATATTCTGGAGGTAGGGAGCAGAGTGTAAAAACAGCAGTACAGACAATAGAAATCCCAGGTCTTTTGTTTTTTTGCCTCTCACTTCCTATATCAAGTTTTGTTACTTTATTGATCCACCCAAAATTGCGCTCTACATGGCCTAGCCACATCAGTCAGCCTTTGCAAAGCACGTTCTGTGATACCCAATTTTTTTAACAGGCTCTCTGAGTTGACATCATCATTGGGTTTTAAGCAACACATCCATCGAATCATAGCTTTGTCATTTCGTATCAGCCGATTTATGGTGCTGGACAATGCTGCATTGCTTGACTAATGGCCTAGCATTGCCACTACATCATGGACATGATATAGTCATGACTAAGTGTCATGTATGAGAACACCCTCAATTCTACCAGCTCTTGTGTACCCAGTAAGAGCATCTGCTATAGTAAAAGGAGTTTGCTGCTACCCTCTTCAGGCACACAACATATGGGTAGTCTTATATTCTCCATATTTGAGTAACTTGAAGCATGATCCGTTGGCTTCCATCCCCATCTTCCTGGCGTGCACCTTTTCTGATAGCTCTTCAACTGACTTAGCTATGATGACAAGTATAACAGTATATTGAGGAAGCTCTTACTAAGTCTAACTAAACCTCACCATAATGAATATGTCGTTCACCATACACATGCCACGTTTATATTGACTCTTCATCTTCAAACAACAGGACTTGGGTATTTTTTGTAAGTGATAACAATTGAAAAACCACTAACAAAGCAATATAGATCAGTGGATCAAGAGTTAATGTTTATAATTGTGACACTGTACACACTTATTATGAAGAGAAAACAAGGCTACGGTATTTACTGGCTGCCACGCAACCAGAGGTTAGGGCGCTGCATTACTTTGTTGTGCACTAAAACCAATGAAAGCAATAGACAGTGTTTTACCACCCAGCAAAACTGGGGCACATCATTTTCATATATGTATATTGCCACAGAATTGGGGGGTGTTTCACATAATCAGCTGTTGTTCTGTTGAATTATCAGTTATGATATCTTTAAGGAATGGAATACAAATGTTCATTCTCAGCCACAAGCATGCAAATGAGCTGTTTCGATTGAATGCAGGCTCCAGTAACGTCATGCATTTTGACTGTGGCAATGATACATGTAGATGACACCGTAGACTGGGTTGCTAGTGCGTGCCCATAAGACAATATTTAAACCTTTATAAACAAATTGTTGTTGTGGTTCAAATTTAACATTTAGGTGCAGTTAAAACTGGATCCTCAAATGTGTCCTTGAAAATATCTTGAACGTGTTTGGGCCAGTGATGTCTGTGTCAATATAGACTATGGACATGTATTGTCAGACACAGGGAGGCATCTTTTATCTGCACTAACCGAATGAAGGCCACAACACAATGGTGATGACAAATCTTTGCCTACTTTTGTGCGCAAACATGATATTATGACCTTGGAATACAATTGTCTTTATTTCTCAGTGCCTGCTACCTGAATGAATTAAAACTTTGTACAATAAACAATTCAGTAACAGTTCCCACTACAGCAAATACATGTGTGCAATTCATACTTAGCATGTATCTGCAGTAAATATCATGACATATGATGTGTAACAGAAATTAAATTTGGTTTCACTACAACACATTTGTTGCAATAAAAGCTCGCAATTAGGGAACAACTTTATTTTTTTTTACTTGGCGTAGGGAGGATTTACATGTTTTAAAACATCAATAATTCATTACACTCATGGCCTTACCAATATCTTTTGAAAAAATGCAACAATAATTCAATCAATTTCACAAGCAAATAAGCAATAGTCCAATGAAACTTACAAACATATTGCTCATTTTTGTTGTTGTGTTAGGCCACAATTTGCAAATGGCCTTAACAATCTCATTTTTGCTTCCTACCGGCCTGTATTTATCTACTCAAAAATGAACATGAAAATTACACATTCGATGGATCCGGACCAACTAATAAAGACTTGATGATAATACTATATACATCCATTGTCTACTGTTTAAATGTTTGAAACATGACGGTTCGCCATGGTACACTACATGGCTTCTTCGGATGTTGTACTGTATATGAGTCGCTCATGTTTCGAACATTTAAACAGCAGAGAATGAAATATAAATTATCATGATGAATTTACCTACTGTCACTAAAGTTCATTCTATCATAATAAAGACTTGAGTTTGACAAGCGTGTCTGCGGATGAACGGGGAGTGACCCACCTTGTTGTTGAGAAGAGCTCTGTCCAGGGCTGGGTGGTTGTAACCTGCAAGTACAAAGGCACAATATCGTGTATTAGTATTCTAATAGCATTGAACAAACAGAGCCACACCCTCTGAATGAGGAATAATTAGGGCCTACTCAAATAAACTTCAGATTTGATTGATTGATTGAATCAAATGCCAAATGATAAGTTGACTTTAAATAGACTGCCGTATTAATTTAACCATTTATACATGTTTTATATCTGTTGACTGGTACACAAAATCATTCTTTGAAGTTCAAAAACATTTCGATTGGTCTATACGACAAACTTTTCACAGAACTGAACGGCTGCTTGGGCTCAATCGTGGAGATCGCGACATGATTTATTAAATGGAATGTTTCTTTTCATCTTAACTATTCAAGCAATTACATCTACTTTCCACAGGTCAAAGAAGCAGAATATAGAGAAAATTTGAGTCAACAATTCATTTTTCATATTGAATATAGTTCAGGTCTTAAAGACATCCTCAGCAAATGACAAATGTATAAATGGAAATGTACTTCATACTACAAGAACATAAATGTTACAAAAGCAATAGTCAGGATAAAATGTAAGAGATTATATGTATGTACAATACAATCATATCTTGATATTCTAAATATTGCATGATCCTAATAATGTATAAATCGTAAGTGATTATGAGCTTTCATCAAATGGCAGATCCAGGATTTTGTGAAAGGGGGGTGGGGGAGGAGGTAAGAGTTTATCATACATTGGTGCATAATTTCTTGGGCCACGGGGGCTCCTTCTAGCCCAAATATTAACAATGCCTACGTCCTAGACCAGCTGGGTTTCAGTGTGCATGTGTTTCACGAGTGATTTGATACTATTCATATACATGTAGAATACCACCTTAGTGCGAATATGAATTTAGTATTTTATTTATCCAACATAGTGTTTAAACAACTTGCTGAAGGTCCCGCAATGGTGACCGCAACGTCAAGTTTTGCATTTAAAGTGAGTAGTAGTGTCTCAAATTGTATACCCTACTATGGATATTCCTACTACTAAGAACAGTCATACATATATACATACATTATAATTAGCATGTTATTTTAGATAAATGCACAAATCTAAAGCGTTTGCTCAAAGCATTTTAGCTCCAACATCTACAACAGTTAACAGCCTTTCAAAATACATGTAACTTCTTAAAACCGAACGTAGAACGTTGTCGAAAATTCGTGGAAATCAATGACTACATGACTGATACATGGAGTATCAGGTTACTTTGTAGAGGGGTGATATCATGTCTGCGTTATAATGAAGAAGCAGAATTGCAGAAACACCCCAGGGAAGAAACTTGCCAAGCCTCGTTTAAAGTCGCGGTTCACTGACCTAGCGGGATGGATGCAATCTGGGAGAAGCAGTCCAGGATCACATTCCCATCAGCATCCACCAGGTAGTTGCCCATGGACTTCTCATAGTCCACAAAAAACTGGATCGACTGCGTCGCCTACAATCAGTGACATCACATGACTTCTAGATCACAATCTCTTACTTTTTAAGATATAGTAAACATGCTAAAGTTACAAGTTGAGACACTTTGGGGTTTGAAAAGAAATCTCCAGATATTTCAATAGGGACTCAATGTAGACCTGAAATGCTGCGTGTCCAATATTTGGCCCACTCAATTATTAAACAAATGCTTGAGGACTTCCGTACTCAAAATTGATTCATCAATTGATTTTTCAAGATCTCTCATATGAAATAATTGCTATATTTTTAATTTAACGTAGCTGCATGTGATCTACATATGTAATCAAGTTGTATCAATCACTTCTGCATCATGGATCATACAATGGATCAAAGAAGTTATTAAGTCTGTTTTTTTTTCATATCAATCATATTAAACTAGATTACAGAATTACATTATCTAAAAGTGCACCTGCAGATCTCTTAACCCTTGTGTTGTTGTTTTGGGATTCATGTTTAATAAACTGTATTATACATGTACAGTTGTAATCTTAAAAACAGTGCTGTTATGTAATTTAAGTTTGTCCATTTTGCATCATATTTTGAGGATGACTGCAAGGTTGAACATATTTAACTAAAGTGTGAGTGATGTCGGTTCTATCATTTATAAAATCTAATAGAGTTCACACATTTTATGCCAAGTTGGATTTGTTCTATAAAGATTTACACAACTGTTGATAGTCGTTTTTATATGTACATTCTCAGATAAATATGACCCACATAACAAAGTACAGTAGAAACTCGCTATCTCCAATATCTAGGGACACCATTAAAAAGTTCCAGAGAGCCAGTATTCAAGAAAGCGTACTGATATCTGTTCATAATGTACTTGAAGGGAAATTTACTATACCTCAAGATGACAAAAAATTCGAGAGTAAGCAATATCGAGGTAATGAGTTTCTACCGTAAGTTGACAAGCATTATACGAACGTTTCCAACTGATTAGCCCCAATAACAAATGATGGCAGCCAAACTCAACACAAATGTCAGAACAATGGCGAGATAATTACATCTACGCAATATTGTATCGGGGACTTACCCTAAGGTTCATGTGTCATTTGTGCCATTTGAAGCTTAGATGTTTCTTAATTAAATACCATGTATTTAACACAAATTACTGTGATATCATTCATAAGCTACACTTCAAATAAAACCATGTAAAGTAATAGAGACATAACGGAAGATTTAGTCGGCAGAAAGATCAAATAAACTACTCCGAATAACACACTGACTGACTAGAAACACAGGGGTCCTAGATCTGGTGAATGGAGAACCAAGAGATTGATGATCACCTGTCAGCTTCTGTGGTAATTGTTTTGCTACAGAGCAAAGTGACGTGACTAACTTATCTTTTGTTGGATGTTAACTATGAAAACACAGCATAAATTATCAATATTTATTACACTCTTGAAATTAGGATCTATTAATTTAATGTATATGTAGCAGTACATGATGTACTGCTTAAGGCCCCTACATGGATGATAACCTACATGCCCATACATGATACAATCAAACAGCATTGCCACCCATATATAGTATGGTGTTACCAGAGTGCACTGTTGCCTTCCTGACGATGTGGCAGAGTCAAATGGTGGATTAATTTAGGCCTGTCTAACATTTGTTTGATTAGACAGTCTGCAAACATTATAAAAACAGGTTTTGTTCCATGATTCACCCATTAAGACTACAGCAGAGAAGCCTGACCCAGGCATTGCACAGATCACAGCATCAAATACATCACTGTGCACGATCATTGCTGGCATAAGCCTGACAGCCATGAGGCGTATATAGCTGTCTGCCCGCTCAACTGAGCACTATTTGCCACGAGCAGAGCATGTTTTAGCTGCAGCCATCAGATTAAGTGATGCTTTGGGAAAGACGGATTTTCAAAGCGCAATGGCTTCTGATTGAGGGCAATATTTCTGGGGTTTATTTGCTATCTATTTAGGTTTGCTATTCAGAAAAACAACTTGGAATATGCTAGACTAACATGCTATTACAGCACACCTTCTGTGTAAAAGTCCTCCCCTATTCCAGCAATTTAACGTCCAGTGCTCCTCTGACAAATAAAAACACAATATTTTTCAATTCTAATTTCATTCTTTAAACGTCATTTTACTTTTTATTATCATATTCACAATTAAAACTAAATCAAAGGTGTTCAGAGAGCAGAGCTTCGATAGACCAAAGTTGACTCACCGGCATTAAAGATGTTTACTAAATGCAATCAAAGCTTTAAAGCAGAAAAAAGTCTTATTTGATGTCGATTCATCCTACATATATGTACTTGGCTTTGGATTGCAGGTAATTTCTAAACATGGCTTAAGTATATATTTATTGCCCATGAGCCGACATGGTGATTCTGTGATCTCTGAGCACTTTTACTCTAATAAACATGCTGGTTCTTACATGTACGTTGTGTAATATTTTTATAATAACCATATTTTTCTAAGAATTTTGTCGTTTTACATGTTTTTGTAGGACTAGAATCTAACAAAGCAGGATCAAACATGTGAACATAGAGGACATTAAACTCAGTGATCTTACAGATGAATCCATATTTGTATGTACATACATGTAGGCTACGCTGCTCCCATTATTGGAAAAACTGTGTGGAAACCTCAATACATGTACTCAATTTGTCCCTTTCATAAGGAGATTTGGCAAGACAATTGATAATATCTATTATCAGAAACACATAAGAGCTCTTATGGGCTTCTGCTATTTTATATCTATTATTTTGTTCATTATGGACATGGGCAGCATCCTCTAGTACTATAAACCGCCTGAGAAGAAATGACAGAGCTATGATCCGCTGGATGTGTGGTGTGAAGCCTAATGATGATACCAGTTCAGAGAGCCTTTGGGAGAAACTGAGTATTAAAGATATTGATACTGTGCTTCGTAAAGGGAGACTGAGATGGCTAGGCCATGTTGAGCGCAGTTCTGGCTGGATTAGCCAAGTAAGAAAGCTCGAGATAGAAGGAAGAAAAGGAAAGGGAAGACAGAAACAGACTTGGGATGCAGTCTTGTAGAAAGATCGCGCAAGTTTGGGCATGAGTTTGGTATATCCAAATGACCGAAAGGCTTGGAGGGGACGGTTGAGATCCAGACTGGGCAGCCAGGCCACACCCTCTGAATGAGGAATAATTAGTGCCTGTTTAAAATAAATTTAGGATCTGATTGATTATGAGAACTTGACTAAATTCATAGCAAATACTATAACACCCAAACCCCGATTGGAATTGGGACTGTACACACGCAAGTTCGTAGGCTATGAAATCAAATTCCGTTTTGACGAGATTCAGACATTATTTTTTCTCACATCAAGCGTACTTTTGTATTAAATATCACGCCTGCTGCACTGGTTTATCTCATTCGTTTGACAAGTCACATTGGCGGATATTGAGATTATAACGTTGTGTCCACAGGTCATTCAATATTCTATACTAAATTCGCGTACTCTAGACTACCCTGGGACTAACCCTAATCTGAGGGCTTGGGCATTTAAAGCACATGCTTATCTATACACGTACATATTATAACAACGATTCGTCTAACACACAGTATTTTACTTAAGTATAGTTCAAAACCTGTTTATATACAATACTGTAGCCTTTATTATAAATTTTGGGTACATCAAACCAGGAATAAAATAATTAGACTAATCTTATAAAAGTAACTTGTCAATTTTGAAGTTATAGCTGAAAAAGGATTATGACCCAACTGTGTAAGTTTCGTTCATTCCTACATTGCAATGCCGAAATGTATAGATGGTCCAGATTTTATAACGTTTTATTTTTTATACTCGGTCCAAGTCAATAGGCTCCTTATCAATCTTCTACAAAACGGTTGTTGCTGTTTTTAAATTTACAGTTTTTATGAAGACTGATAAAGGAGCCTATCATCTTGATACTTAACCACTAGTATGAAAATAAAACTTTAAAAAAATTTTGACTATTCTATAAATTTTGGCATTGCATGGTAAGGAAAATATATACAATGAGATCACATGCTCACACTGTTTACACCCTTAATCAAGGCAAGATAATGATCCACAGCAGATCATCAGACATTAACTAACCATGGCCTGTCCTACATGACAGACAAACATTATATATACTAATAGTAATATACTATAACCATGGTCTGTCCTACAAGGCTCTCAAAATCTGAACACTCTACCAAATGTACAGCTCAATGTTGAGCCGCTCCCTAAGCAAACTGTCCTACAGGGATTAGGGATTAGCACCCTGAACAGAGGACAAGCGGTTCACGCCTTAGACATGGAGTGAGCTACTCGCCTGCCAGTCTTTGGGGTTTACCAGCCAGATTACACCGACTGTACAGGGTTTGACGTAAGTGGTAGAAAACTACCCTGGCTACCAGCTATTTCCAATACGTAGCCTTGCAGTCTACATGGTTTTTGTGGGTGCATTGTATAAAAACTTTTTATTTTGTTTTAAACATACACGTCGTACAAAAAACATTTATCATTTAAAATACATTGCACTTGTCTAATACCGGGTAATTATTTAGATCATCAACAAACATTACAAAACTTATTTTCTTGTCCCTTTAAATTGTCGGGCTACAGAAGTTTCGGCTAGGCTACCTGATTTTCTCACTTGGTAGCCCTGATGTTTAGTGTCTTATAAATCATGGAATTCACACCCTAGTCTGCTGCACCATTTGTCAATGTTCATGTACATACCCAACAAAGTGACGACCTAACCTTTAGAGGACCATGAGGGAATAATACATTGAAAATTCAAAATGATATCCAACTTTCTATTAACCAACAAAACTGTGTGATACTCTTATTACTAGATCTGTCAGCTGCCTTTGACATGGTAGACCATGCTATTTTACTTAACATATGGAAAGGAGGTTTGGTATAACAGGATCAGCACATCAATGGATCATTTCATATTTTGATAATAGAAAGCAGCAGATTGTTATTGGTGGTGTACGTTCAAAAGAGGCAATTTTAACATGTAATGTACCACAAGGTTCTGTTCTTGGCCCCGAATTCCTCACTAGGTATGAATCTCCCCTTGGTGATATTAATATAATAGCTCATGGCATTGAGGCCCATTTCTATGAAGACGGTACACAGATATACCTATCTTTTAAGCCAAACGAGAACAATCAAAACAATAAATTGGCTACTCTTAGAAAACTTGCATTGCAAATATTCGCACTTGGATCGCACAAATTTTTTAAAAAGTTAATGATGATAAGACAGAGCTACTTATTTTAGGAACACCTCAAATTTTAACAAAGATCACCACTGAGTCAGTAAAAGTTGGTAACTGTAAAATATCCTCCTCACCTTATGTTTGTAATATTGGGGCTATTTTTGATAAACATCTTAAAATGGACCCACAAATATCCTCCACTTGTAAAAGTCCTTGGTACCAAATCTATCAAATAGCAAAACTTAGACCCTACCTTACAAATGACAAATCAAAATCTGTAATTAATGCTCTTGTAACATCTAAGCTATACCAAAACAATAGTCTTCTAACAGGTGTTTCTGATTACCAAAGTTCCAGACTTCAAAAAATTCTAAACGCTTCTGCAAAAATCATTTTCCAAAAGAAAAAACATGACCATGTTATTCCTCTTCTAATAGATTTACACTGGCTTCCTGTAAAAAACAGAATCGTTTTCAAAATTCTTCTTTTAACATATAAAGGTTAAATGGTAAGGCTCCATCTTATCTTTCTGATGTCCTTGTTAAACATAAAACCAGGCCTGGGCTTTGTTCAAATAGTGACCACCTACTCCTCCATGTACCCAAATCAAACTTAAAGAGCTTTGGAGATCCTGCCTTTTCTGTGACAGCGCCAAAACTATGGAACAATCTTCCATTTTTATTAGAAATAGTAATTCTGTCCAAATATTTAAGAAAAACATAGAGGCCTTCCTTATTAGACAGAGTTTTTAATATATATATAATTGTATGTTCTATAAGAAATGATAGGACATTTTAAATGATAAAACTTTTAAAATTATTTTACCAATAACTGTATGTTTTATGTAATCTTAGGGAAAACTTCATTATGTGGATGGTGGCGCATTATAAATGTATTTATTATTTATTATTATCGTATTACATTGACGTATAGTACATGCTTCTTTGATGACACAGGTGGTCCCATTATATACAGTCTCTATTTTGCAGCAAGCAATAGGAAATGGAATATTTGTGTAGTTGAGTTGCACTGTTAAATAAATAATGCCAGTGGAGAGCGAGATGGTTTCTGAAAACTACCAAATTTCTCACTGTGCTGATTTTAGTTTAATCATCAATATGAATAATTATAGCCTTTTTAACTATTTTTAGTCACATTGAATGTTGAAATCTCATTAGAATCGTTACAACTTTCTTTGACTTAGAACTGCATTAAACAACACATCCATGTAAAAAGCGTATATTGGCAAGAATCTAAAATAAAGCATGAAATGAAAAAGGCTTGCCATTAAGGTTGGGTTTTTATGCCGATGTCTATCTATAATTTTTGTTGCGGACAACACAGAAAAACAGATATGGATAAAAACATCCAAATTGTATCTGTGTTTGATGCAGATTTTAACGATGAAGAAAATCAATGTATAGCTGCTGTCTGCTTCTTTACTATATCATCCTATGATGCAGGTCTATCTTGAACCAGACTAGATAGGAGTAATAATAAAGCAGAAACAGATTGGAGGTTTTATATGCTAATATTCTATAGGACCAGTGTAGAATAAAATCGTGAACATAAAGGTAAATATAAATTTATTGAGGTCACATGTCGTTTCATTGAATTGACAATTATGATTAATGACACTAACACAGAATTCTTTACAAAAGCAGACAGCAGAACTGATGCCAGGCTTGTGTGGACAGCATTTTTTTAATCACATTAGCATACAGTATTGCTGATTTCATGCCACATAGAAAAAGCTGTGCAGAGATTTCACAAATCCAGGCACCTAAAATACAGTACAACCTCATGTATGTTCTTACGGCTTCAAATGAGGTTTGATCAGAGACCTTTGTTAGAACTGCAAAAGCCCTATTGCGTATGTTTAAAAAAGTGCGAATATATGCAATTTTGGAAAGCAACCTCCAATGAATTCTTTTGTCATCATATTTGACATGTTGTCTGCAATGCAAATAAGTGCAAATAAATACTCTATAATGGTGGTATTGCTCACTGAACCGTGTGAAGGATTTGTCGAATTGGCCACTGAAGGAAGATGAAGGATTTTGTAGGATTTGTCTAATTGATCACTGAACCATGAAGGATTTGTTGAATAAATACCAGTTTATTATACCACTAATTGCAAGTTGGTCAGTGTTCCATAGAAAGTAAGCAATACCTGTCTCATATGGACATTTCATTGATCAACCTAGATACACTTGCTCTCATCTTTATGTGAGATAAGATTCGATCAGCTTTTGAAATATAAAGTTAATTTTACATTTTAAAATTGTGACCTATAACATTCTGAAAATGTGATGTACATTATCCATTTATTCATCTAATAATATCATCATTCATGCAACAATTTAAATTTTAGATAACTTGATTATCACATTGCAATCATGATAATCTAATTCAAAGTTTTAATGAATATATACAATGTATGGGAAATCTTCCATTGATATGTTTTCTCACTTCTGATTTTTCTTTAACATGTTCAGCAGAACCATTTAGGATGCAGGAAGATGTGACCTGAAGATGAAGAACTACAGTGAGACTCACAGTAATGGCGTCCAGCTCTTTGAGCAGTTCGAGCGAGCGGGGGCCGGGGATCGCTGTCCGCACACTTGGGCCAGCCGGCTCGGCTGGCGTCGCAGCCGCGGTGTGGGCGAGACGACGCGGCACCGACGGCGCAGCAGCCACTGAGAAACAACGCGACCACACCGCGCCACCTCCTGTTGGATACACGGAAATCTCTAACGTTTATTATGGCTTGGACCTGGGGGTCGGGAGGGTCGGCAGTGTTGTTTTTAAGTTTGTTTGAAAATTTCAACTGAAGGAATCCATATGCCGTGGAAGAGATGTCTGTGGCCGACAATGGGACAGTTAAACTACTCAACTATACATGTTGTGTTATTTTATTTGAAAAAGACAATGTTCTAGGCTTCTAGCACAAAATTATGGTCTGGGGAGCATCTTATGCTATTGAAAATACCAAGAAATTTAAGACTATTTATAGATTATATTTAAAAAACAATTAATGCATATTTGATGAAATAGAGTTTGATCCCAGTAGCTATGGCTATGCCATACCTTTTTCAGATTCAGATGTTTTAATTATAATAACATTGTACAAAAATTAAATAAAAAACATTAAAATAAATTTAAAGCATCAATAAATAATTATTAGCCGGAAAGACTGAACACTACAATGAGATAAGAAATCTTCTTTTAGTATGGTGAATATATATAAAAAATAATATTCATCATCCACCTGGTCCGATGATGGATGATCCAGGTCCTGGATCATCTATTGACATCACATCACTGTCCTGAGTCACTGTCATCAAGTCTAGTTTACTGTTACACAGTATGTAATAAAAGAATAATCTACAACACCATAAGAAAAGCAACGAAAATACATTTATTACCTAGATTTGAGTGTGACAACACTTTCCTGAGATGATGCATACTTTCTTAATCCTAATGCTAACGATCAGTTAAGTTGTCATGCAAAACTAGATGCAAATATTAGGTGAAAAGGTGTACACTGCATCAAATACTGCTCCTCACAACTGCCTCACTCCAGAATACATTAACATTGACATGGGGTCAAGGCTGAATGAACTATAGTCTCAGAACTTTGTTTTGTGTTATTGATGTTTAAGATAAAATAGTGTATCCACATTTTAGCAACTTAAGATATACGTTAGTAATTTTAAAATCATAACACGCCTTAATCTATAATTCTAAAACAGTTGGCACATTTTTTATGAATAGGTTTTTGAGACTGTAAGATTTTGTACATTGGCTATTTTTACAAACCCGTAAATATAAACCGCGTATATTTTTAGCTAACTGTCCTGATTGGTCATAATGCAAACAGATGAATGGCTAACTATTTGTCTATGAGCTACACTTTTCTTTTTTTTTC
This sequence comes from Streblospio benedicti, assembly GCA_019095985.1. Classification (NCBI taxonomy): domain Eukaryota; kingdom Metazoa; phylum Annelida; class Polychaeta; order Spionida; family Spionidae; genus Streblospio; species Streblospio benedicti. The sequence continues at coordinate 21,064,728 of CM032665.1, forward strand.
TATCTGATCTAGACCACGCAATATTACGGATGAAAGATCAGATCACAATTATCCAATTTAAGATTCAAACCAAGTAAAATGGAACAACTACATAAAAAGACTAAATTTAAAGTGTTCAAATTACCACCAACATAACTTGATGATATCATGCGGGCATCATGTGGGCATCTGGTGACATGCATATGAAAACCATCAACATGGTAAATAATATAGACCGCCGAATATCAAAAGAAGTAAGGATACAAGTAAATGAGAGCAAAACAGAAGAATATGCAATATCCCTACCCTAAAGAAATAAAATACTAAAAGAATACATAGCGATACCAGACACCCAGAAACAAACGGATGGAAAAAATGCAAGCGACCTGAGAATTAAAACATTGATACTCAAACAGCCGTCAATTCAAACAAAGAAAATCAAATATTATTCTCACCATCAAAAATAGCAAAAACATATACCAATCAAAACATATCTCAGACATATTACTTAATTTTGTGATAAATCCGTAACAACTTACTATCTGATTATTTTCGGACATTTTCAATATCCATCTTCTGAGACTTTCTTCACCAGATGACAGCACGTGACAGTAAAAGAAGTCAGTCAGTGTTTGTTGTGGGAAAGGGGAGGGGGCGCATGCTGTAGTTTTCGGCTGCCCTCGGTCTCAGAAGTTTGTCATATGCGTGGGATAATTGGTAAGCTCCTTCATCTCTGTTCAGGTTCTCAACAGTCTATTGACTCTGAGATTTGTCTCTCCAATTGGTTAGACTCTGTGTGAACCACTTTTGAAGTACCCCAATCTGGAACATGGTTGAGGCTGTTCATGCGATCAGTTATGGCTGCCATGTGGTGACAGAAAAAAGGAAGACTCGGAAGATGGCCATGAACATTGAAAATGCCTGAAAATATTCAGACAGCGGCAGTAAGTTGTAAATGGATTCATCACAAAATCAAGTAATATGTCTATAGAAGAAGAAATCCAATGAATCTATTTTCAAAAGATCTCTCAATTTCAACAACAGTTAGATATTTCAACTGTTTTGAGTGTCCCCTGGGGTTTTGTATACAGCTACGTTATTTGGTGCAAATGTAATTGTGAAGTGTAAAGTGGGATTACATTTAAAACGTTGGCCCACTCATAGGCGTGGTATTTATTGTGCAAGGAGAGGCAGCCCAGAACAATACGTATAGTTGGTCTTCCGTGTATGTAGTTAATATTTCAATAGAGGTCTGTCTGTGTGCTTTGTTGCAATTGTCTCACTTTCAAAGCCACTGACTAGAGCAATGAATTTGAGTCATAAACAGAGACCTCCATGCATAGCATAGCTCAAATAATCGATGCACAGCCGTGGAAATATTCAATTTTATCTAATACACTGTGGCAACTTGCAAGGTTACCCCCTGTGTAACATTGAGAAATACATTGTACATAAATGCGTTATAAGTAAATACACAAATTGACTTTGTCTTTGAAATGCCACTTACAAGTGTGTAACTTAGGGATCGTTGTTTGCTCAGTGCAAATGTATGTTCAATATTTATGTATCATCATTAGGCCATGCAATGTTGCGTTTTAGATTACATATAGACTTAATGCATAGAAAAGTGGTGAGAAGATATCCTTTCAGCACTTCTCATGTATATAGTAGGGGGGACAGTCACAATTGTGCAACTTGCGTATTGCAAAGAGTTCTTGATGCAGAAAAGACCCGGAAAATTGGTATAGGTTATAATTCTAGAGGTGTGGGCGTGAACTTTTCAAACATATTTAAGTGTCCGTGGTCATGAAAAAAATTATACCATAATTTAAAATACTAGTACCCTAAGAACATATGAGTTAAAGGTGGAAGACTAGAGCTGAAGCTCAACATAATATGATATCCACTGAGACCACGTTTATCATAAAATATCATGTCATTTTTGGAAGGGGGGGGGGGCGCATTTAAGTAAAGGGGGGTGGGGGGCGCACTTAAGGGATTTCATGAAAAACCCTGTGAAAATGGAGTATTTTCGTGGGAAAGGGGGGGGGCACCCCCTGGATCTGCCTATGATGAATAAAGTAGAATCTCCAACCTCTATCACCTCTATCTATAGTGAGACCACCTCTATAATGAAACCATTTCTCGCGGTGCCAATCCTTCAAAATGATTCCAGTGAGAGCCTCCTTAAAAAAGACCACCTCTCCATTGAGACACCAACTTCAAATAGATCCAATGGGTGGTCCTATTAGATAGGTTCTACCGTAACATTTTAACATGTTTCTCCCAAGCAAATATAACATATATACTAGTTGCACCAACATAAGCTCTATGAATATTCCAACCCAGGAGAAAACGTGCATTGCAGTTTAGCTATTGCCTGATCCAATTGTGCATATTGTTTAATGAAATATGTTTAAACCAATTTTCCAGCCTACACATACTCGTGCAACAAGAGGTCACGTGGTGCTGGCCTAGGTCTCGTGGCAGACGATAAGTCGCCAATGACTCCCGATCCTCATATCCAGCACAACACGCCGCAGTCACCGTGAACGGATACAGCTGCTACTGTGATCATACAGGTGGGAGAAATTATTGTTAATTGTCGTGTGTTTTGTAATCTGCCTATACCACAGCTATGCATATAATATTATGTCCATTTTAACCTATATACCAGGTTGAAAGAATGTGATAATGTTCTACTCAGATGTATTTTATCACCATTGTTTTTACGTTGGAAGAAGCAATGACGTCAGCGAACACATGTAATATAATATTTAATGTACTTTATGTACTATATGTATGTATGTAATTCACTTGTGAATAATGAGTTTATGTGTGAAATAAACGTATCCTTATCCTTATTCATCACAAGGAACAATATAATATACCCCGCGTGGAACGTGTGTGCTCCACCATCTTAATATAAGTTGACGCCACAGATGTTGAGAAGTCTGGTGCAGGTGGGTGTCGTTTATGTGGTCATTCTGTTTGAATTCACAGTGTGTCTGTGCTCTGACAGCAGAGAGCATAGCTGTAATTCAGGTTTGTCGAAATTACGATTTCAAGGAAGCGATTAGTTATACAGTGTACAGTGTAAATTGTATGTTCTTAAGCATTTAAAGAGAATAAAAACTACATTTTGCCCGAATACAAATTGAGTAATAGGCAGTAGAATATGTATATATCATGTCCCATATCAGAATTTATAATGCCACGAAAGGCTTTGGCAGACGTACACTGGCAGATTCCTGATTATTTGGGAAATGGGGTGTTTTGTACGCGTAACACGGTGAGAAAGGGGTAGGGTGGATGAGAGCTGGACCTGCCTGTTAAGTGAATTCTTAGTTTTGGTAATTTTGTAGCATTCGCCTCACATATCACATGTTATCCTCACATATAAGAAAAGAAACCCACTGAACGCACGTGTGGGAAATTGACGAACCTCAGTGATTCTATGCTATTATATATGCCATACATTAGTTCACGATGTCTGGGCGCATTGAAAACTAACATTTGATCCTACGTGTAACACAATAGGATTGTGTATACTTATGTATGGATATGAATACATCCATATAAGTGTTTATTGGCAGACGCTTCCGTATTGTTGTGTTATGTTCATCTATTATTCCCAACTTTTACATTGGTATAGTTCATTTAGGTCGTCCACTTCAACCTGAGAAGCCCATTTCCATTAATGTGGACTTGGACCTAGGTATACTTACGTCATGTAATTAATGAAACGTTTGACTCAAACTTGTGCCTTAATCCAATACCACTCTAGTCCAGCTCATTAAATAGTTTAGGTACACGTTGAATAAGTAGATTAGAAACTGTTTATTAAGGTTTTAGACCACCCGCTGGCCCACATCAAGTGATCTTAATAGGGAGGTGGTCTCTACATGGAGGTTCATGGTGATAATTTTTGCGAATCTTTGGGACCAAGAGAAATGGCGTATTATAGGAGTCTCAATAGATGTGGTCTTAATTGGATGTTCTACAGTTTACTTCGACCAACACGTGTGTGTATCCTGGGTGTAGAACAACAGTCAACCTGTTGCCACACTGCGTACATTCTACGATCATTTTTGCACTAGAAAATAGTGTGTGATCATTGACCGTGTGTACTTGGTACAGTGGGAGTGAACACAAATATGTGCATGAATTTTCAGCGATATATTGTGGCATGGTAAATATTCCTATTATCCACCACAGCCGATTCAACTTAACAGCATATTATGAAAGAATGAAGGAAATCTTGTAAAGTTTTGGATTACCGTGGATCCGAACTCTCACGATCTCCTAAATATTACAGACCAGTCATATATGGATAGTGTGGCCGCCTTAGCCATTAGGCCAATCGTCCTGCATTTTTAGAGACATCGCAGTTTCATACGTGGAGACAGACAGCCCGTGTTAATTCCCGTCGAGACTTCAGTTCTGCTGACCACTGCTTGGAGGGGTCTAAGGCAACTGCTTCATTTGTTTCATCATGATAAAATATAGCCTGGTTGAGACCCATATTACACCACTACAAATTTCACTGCTACAGTTGCTTTTGAGCGGTGCCACTGTTGCTACGTGGCAGAGCCACTGAAACGAGCCTGTACCTTGCCTCGAATCATTTCTCAGCCAGTCAAGTTCGCATGCCGGCTGAGAAATGAATTACTGTTCCCTGGGGCCACTCTGTCTACACATACCCTGAAAATAATGGTCTCAAAAGAAAGGTGGTCTCTGTATGGAGATTCAATGCGGTTTCGTCTTGAAAGTTTGGGACGATCATAATTAAAGTAGAGTTCTATTATAGTGGTGGTCTTAATTGAATGTTCAACTGTATTGACGTAAACCAAGGTAGGTCTTCAGTAGATGTTCCACTGTATCCAGGTTACCCATGGTCTTAATTGGACAACCCTCTGTATTCAGGTGAACCCTCCAATCACCTCATCACCACCGCTCCTCTCTGCACACCGCCGCCGGATCATGGACGAGTTTCTGGGCTGGGCGGGGTCGCGCAAGCAGCGCACTCCGGCCGCGCAGGTGCCGCCTCCCGCCATGGACGGTGAGGCCACGTACGGCTACTTCCCCAGCTCCCGCGACATTCGCATGGCCATGCGGCAGCAGCGGGAGAAGCGCGGCGGTGAGTGGGCCGGGGGCGAGGGGAGGGAAAACCAGGGATAGGATGTGTTCCAGGGATATGAGCAATATTTAAAAAAAGTATTGAAATATTTTTGCAATATTCTGCAATAAAGTATGGGACGGGTTTATAAGGAAGTGGGGAAAAGGTCAATAAAATAAGGGATGTGGGAAATAAGGCCAAAATAGTAGGGATGTGTGATTTCGTACTATGAAATATGCTATTTGGCATACAGCAATAGGTCTCATTATCTATAGTGTATGCTTTAATTTTCAGCTGTACTCTTGATAAAATGAAATTTTGTTTTCAAAAACTTAAATTTTAACTTCATTAATGTAAACGTTTCAAATCAAAACACCAAAAGAAATGAAATACAATTAAAATATACAGTGCAAGATTGAAAGTTTAACAACATATGTAGTATCTATGTTATGACAAACAATTTGTGGAGATTTAGCAATATTAAGTTTAAGGACCAGGTAATTGATCGGTAAATATCATTCTATTGAAGGCTGGCTGATAATAGTCTAGATCAGTTGCAGGTGTGCTTGTAGCTTTACCTCTGACACTCTGGTTGCAGAGTTTGAGGCCATCAACAAGATCTGGCGCGCCACGCCGTGTGTGCCGGCCCAGACGAATGCAGCCGTTGCCGGATCCCCACCCACAACTAGGTATTTACATGGGGGATGCGGGGGCCAATAAGTACACCTAAGAATTCAAGTGCCCACACACATGCTTGACCTTTAACCACCAGCCTATCACAAGGCTTTAGGGGGTTACCATTTATCGTGACCTAAAGGCAGCCCTACAGGCAGTTTTTCATACCAACTGAGCCATGATAGCCCCCTCATCTACAAAAGCCAATAACATGCATACATGGTGAAGTATGGGATCTGATCTTATCTCCGACATAAGATTTTATCAACATTCCCTCCCCATTAAATGATAGAATGGCCCCGAAACACCAAATTGTTTCAATCCGAAATTTAGAGCTATTTATACAGCGATATTCCCACTCGATCTTCAAATCATTCTCAAGCCCTTTGTGTAATTAAAATGGGTAAGAAGAGTATTACTGTGATAACAATAGGATTTTGGATAAATCAAAAGAGTCAGATACTTTTTCCAAATCATTTATTTGAAACTTAGTTTAAAACATCGTACAAATTGCCACGTGTACAAAATTTAACGTTTATAAAAATCTCTCAAACCTAATAAACCACCACCACACAATGACACTTTCCCCTCAAGCATGTAACAAGCAATCATACTCAATCTTTCAAGTATAAAAACACAACTATGAGAGCATTTCAAATATAAACATATAAACTCTGTATTTGAAAACAGAAGATCAGGCAACAAAATAATTTGCTTTATTTACAAGCACCATATTGATTACAGTCTGTTCATAGCACGTTTGGAAAATGATGGCACCGATAAATATTGATGAGAAAAAAGTCATGAACATATATGCAGAATATTGCCTGTGCTGCCTTTCTGATAATAATATCTACCAACATTTGTAAAGGATGCAGATATTCACAGCCAACTATTATATTAACTAGTATACCAAGTTACACATTACCGTAAATGATTATACACAATGCAATACCCGAACATCTAAACTTAAACAACTAGACAACTAACCGCACACCTTTTTACACGACAAATCAAGCACTGCCTCGTCTCCCATTTCACCTCCCCCTCTTCGTGTGACCCACCTCGTCCCCCCTCCGCCCACGTGATACGTACTGCTGTGTCGTGGCAGGGACAGGTCAAGCGGAAGCATGCCCGGAGTGACGCAGTTCCGGGTACTTATCAGCTCCTCAAACCAATTTCTCTGTGTCTTATCTTTGCCATGACAGTCAATGTTCAATACCCCTGCTTTCCTCGCCCCAGGACAGTCAGCCTTCAGTGCCTCTTGACAGTCAGCTCTCGTTGCCCATTGACAGGCAGTTTTGACCGCATCTTGCCTGGCATTCCCTGTTGCTTCTTCCTTTATGGTGATGTGTGCATTCTGTTCACCGTCGTGACTTCTTACTGCTGGGACGCTATTCTTGCAAGGGCGGGCTGGAGGGCAGATGATGGTGTGCCGGTTGGAAGGCATGGCCGGATTCCAGATGGTCTGCACGTTATCTTGTGGTGAATAGCGATGAACGGGTCTATGCCATTGCCAGTGTTTACTTTGGGTAGAAATGTTCTGCGAGCCATTATTACTGTTGGATGTTGGGGCTTGAAGGATGTGAGCATTGGATGGTGTCGTGATAGTAAGATTATCATATGGTCTTGGTGACACGTAGGGAGTTGAAGGTGAGCTAAAACTACTGGTGAATGCTGCAAGCCTGGAGAGGTTGCAATCGACCATTGAAGTTATAGTAGCACTATCATTCATTGTTTGAGATTTTTTAGCAGTAACAGAATCTACTGAAGTCACACGAGGAGTATCATACATTGATTGGGGTTTTGTAGGAGTACCAGAATTCACTGAAGTTATAGTAAGACTATCATCCACTGTTTGATGTCTTGTGGGAGTACTTGAACCTACTGAAGTCACCCTAGGAGTATCATACATTGATTGAGGTCTTGTAGGAGTACTAGAACATACTGAAGCCATAATGGGAGTATCATACATTGTCAGACATTTTGCAGGTGTGCCAGAATTTAATGAAATCATAGTAGGACTATCATTCATTGTTTGAGATTTTGTAGGAGTAATAGAATCCTTAGAGAATTCCTCCACGTGATTTCTGGTGGACGTTGAGCATGGCGCAGGCTTGTCATGCTGTGTTTCACAGGCGTTTGTATGTGATGTGCCGTCTAGTGACGTGGTTGGGGTTTGTGGCTGGTTACATTTGACGATATCACCTCCTGAAGTTGACGCCAACCCCATGGAAGAATTAGTGGGATGTGAGTTGGCTGCGATTTTACCATTCGTTGACAGTGGCAAAGACCGCCTGGGCACTTGAAACTGGCGGTATTTTTCGCAGGTCGGTGAAGTTAGGGAAGGCAATACCTCGCTTTGTGATGGCGTTGTCATTTGGCTTTTAGTGCATGGTGGCGAGGGGAACGCATAGAATGGTGGGCGTGTTATTGTATCGAATATCGAGTTCGATATTGATAGTCGCACTGGCTCAGGAGTAGCTACCGAGGGACTCTCACTATTTGCATTTGACGTTGAATATATAACAGATGCTGGGTTACTATCAAGATTGGCGGTAGTAGCGCTGGTGTATGTAGGAGGCATCATGGAATTACGCTGTCGTAGGAGTGAAGACAAAATGGAATCACCCTCGGAAGATGTAGGTGTAGGACGTTCCATTTCTGACGATAACTGACTTGCAATAGGCCTGCCAGAAGACATTGGAGTGACCGTTGCAACATGTCTATCAGATCGCTCCTTATTGCGATGAATAGCATCACTATTACAGTGAATGTAACTGGATGGTTTATGCAAAGGCCCAACTATATCTACTTGTTTTGACAAAGAAGATGATTTATCTGGCGCCTGCGCATCCTGCGTATCATCACCGTTTTGCAATCCACAGTTCGTCGTTACCCCATCGTTGGTCGAACTGCCAGGCACAGCATGCCTACATCTCGCCACAGTCTTCATCATATTGTTGGTGAAATATACTAAATGGATGTTAACAATCTTGGCCGGTAAGCCCCGAACAAGCCGACTTGGAGGAAATGTAATGACAAAGGAATCGGATGGTGCACACGGACTCCCTCCAAATGTTGACTTCAGGGTGCCACCATGCTCACTTAGTCTGCCAGCAGCAGCAGAGCGAGTACCGGTATGGATGTGGAACACTATGGTATCGTTACCGTTAGCTTGGGACACTTGCACCGTGTGCCGTGGACACAAGTCTATTTCAATTTTGTCGGGGAACGTGTTACCAACGTTCATCTCGCTGGGTTTCGCGATCTGGCCGTCGGTATGGGCGGTTGTGCTACTGACTAGATTGTCCACCTTTTCAGTCGTCCTCATTTGGCAGTCGGTTTCCGGAGACGAGGCTGACTTTGATGCGGCACCCTGTGGACAGTTTAATGCAAACGATATATCGACTGTACGTACATGGCTGTTTGGTGTTTCTGTTGTTTTGTTAACTATCATATTGGAATGGTCTGGAGAAGGCACTGTGCGAGCCACGGATTCATTCCTTCCAGTAGGTGCAATGTCGTCCACTTGTGGCATGTGCACTTTGCTATTAGTGACCGATGTCTGAGACCTAATGCCAGGGTTCACTGGACCATTATGCCCATCTTCAGGCTCCAGCAGTCGCGCCGGCACACTGAATGTATAGCTATCGTCGCCGCCACGCACAGAATCATTTGATATGGCGAGTATCTCTTTTAAAATAAGCATGTCTTCACTGATGGATTTGTCTGATGTTGGATCACTGCTGTCGGGGTCAACCTCTTCTATGGAGTTGGTGCTGGTCACCTGGTCATCCACACCAGAATTACGTCCCGACGCTGACTGGGCACGTGAAGAAGATAGAGGTAGTGAAGTAGATTGGGTTTGTGAAGAAGATTCAGTTAGTGAAGGAGTTTCCGTTTTGGACTGAGATTCAGTTGTTTGTGAATGGGACTTGGGTTGTGAAGGAGATTCGGTTTTCGACTGAGATTCAGTTTGTGAAGATGATTGAGCTTGTTGTTCAGTTTTTGATGGAGGTTCAGTTTGCGAATGGGACTTGGAGTGTGAAGGGGATTCGATTTGTGAGAGAGTTACCATTTGTGAAGGAGATCGCTCGTGTGACGTAGACTTAGAGTTGGAGGGAGACTCGTTTTGTGGATAATCGTCACTGTGGACGTCGTTCTCAGCCATTGTCCTTTGTCTCTTTGCCGTGGCATGTAGAGATGATCTACATGCGTTATTGCCAAAGCCTCGGTCGTCATTCTCTAAGACATGATGGGGGGCTGACGGATCTTTCCCTACTGTGGCAATTTTCATTTCCATGTCTCTTTGTCTCCTAAACACAGCATGCTCATCATTTGTAATCTCTTGAGTTCCAAATGCCTTTTCACTTGATTTCAGCATGTTTTCAGTGCTGACATTTACATTTGAATGGGGAATATTTGCATCGGTGTCCTTTCCACCACTTATACCATTATCTTGTCTCTTTCTGGCCACCAAAATCGGCATTTCAAGTTGTGTGCTGCGTTTACTGCAGCTCTGGCCGCGGCTGTTTAGAGTTCCATGTATTTGACTGCGGCTCCCAGAAGTGTCCACACCAGTCCCATTATATAATGATTTCTTGTTCTTCTTCCGGTATTTTGGAACGATTCCATATGGCACGATCCCATTGATACTGATATTCGCTGTGGTGATGTTGTCTGATATTCTACGTGTATCAAGAGAACTAACTTCTTGTATAACTGTCGATCTATATGACTGGCTTTCTTTGCCTTTGGGGTTGTCGTGGTTCGTATTAGTAAGTGGATTTTGTGGTAGTAAGCCTCTTTTGTTGTCATCTATATTCATTGCCTTTTTTGTCTTCTGAATCTCTTGGTTACTGTTGCTGGTGGCATTTGACCTTCCGCAGTCTTTATCCACTATGTATTTTGTACGCCCTCTGTCTATTGGAACGATCCATGGAGGCGTTTCCTTCACAATGTCTACCACCATCACCCGGGGACTGTACAACATATCAAATGATTTAAACAAGTGTTGAATTCGTTGATCACAAGAAGTTGGCGTCTTCTCTTGTTCCTCTCCACTGCGACATTGCTTTTCTCTTTTACTTTCTCCAGCTTCCTTATCTACATCCCACTCTTTGCTGGTCATTTCACTCTCTGGAAGAACTATGCTGTTTTTGCTAGATGACGCTTTGGTTATAGGCACAGCATAGGGGGATTTTTCTGGTCTATGTTCTTGACGACAACAGGTCTTTTGAGTGGCTTTTCTTTTACGCTTCAAATTGTATTTATCATTATGGTTACTTTGCATTTTTAATTTAGTCTTTTTGCACTGCATGGCATTTTGCTTCTGCCACAATCTACCCGATGCATCTTTGGTTACGTCGTTTAAAGGTACATACGCGTGATAAACCCGTGCACTTAGACAATCACTGTCATGAACGTTTTCAGTATAATGAACCTCTTCACCAGCTGGCTTCGTCTTATGCACACTTTCCCCAATGGTAGTGCTTTCAGATGAATTCACATTGCCATCTTTTGAAATATGATCTTCTTCATATTGGTGAATGCGCCCATTGCTGCTTTCAGTGGGTTTGCCCTGTTTGCCATTGTCCCAGCTACCGGAGTCAATGCTGCCGTGGGATTGTATCGTAGAAAAACATATGGACATGTCATCATCACTTTCCTGGTCCAGCACTGTTACATCTGATTTACCGTCCTTTACCTTCTTATTACCCATCCCTTCCCTGCTGCAGTCCCAAATGGCATTGAATAATGTACGTACAGAATCCTTTTTAGGCGTCTCGTTGGCCATTGTCTCTTGAGGGATTGTGTTGTTCGTATTTGCTGAGGCAATTACCACTGAAGATGTGTTGCAGCGTTGTGTTTCTGCATTCTCTTTGTTATAATCCAGATGGCAATTTGTTTTTTCTTTGCAAGTTTTGGGAGGATTGTAATCCACAATAAAAACATCTTGGGCATCTTTATCCATCATTGTGGAATCTTCTACGTTTGCCATTTCAGCTGTGGCGTCCTGTCTAACGTCGTCAACATCGTCCCAAAACGGGTGTGACCTGGCCATTGGTACTTTTGCGGTGCGTAACACCCTGTTAGTCTCCTGTTTTGGCTCATCGTCACTAGCAAAATTAAACACCGATCGCCTTGGCACCTGTATGTTCTTCACTGTCGGTGTATGCACAGATTTAATGTAACTACAAACTCCACTAACACTTTTGACATCTTTCCATTTTCTGTTTGACACTAAATCTACTGAATGATGTTTCTTGTCAGGACTCTTATCAGCTTTATTTCCTGCAACAATATGTTTCATTGTGCCTTTTACTGATTTATCACATTTCTTTTGTTTAACTACTTTTGACTTAAGTAGCTTTCTACCTTTTACACCTTCATTCTTCCATGGTTTGATCTTCAGTGTTGCCGTTTGTGATTTGTTTCTCTCTTTTACCTCCTCACTGTCTCTATTGTCGCTGTTCACCTTTTCATCAATCGAATTCTCCTGTTTCTTGGTAGTCACACCTGCTGTCGAATTCTCCTGTTTCTTGGTAGTCACACCTGCTGTCGAATTCTCCTGTTTCCTAGCAGGCACACCTGCTGTCATAAGCTGTGTCCTCCCCGTCATAGAGTCGCGACTAGATGGGCTATCTGCAGGTATGGCTGTAGTTCGGCTCAGCTTATTTTCATCTTGGTAGCAAAGTGGATGGTCACTGGCATCATTGTTCCTGTGGAATGTAAATCATTTTTTTGTAATTAGATTTATTGAATTTATTTTAGGCTATTCCTTTTATATGGATTAATTGACTAATTCTAAGATAAATCCATTTAAACTTACTGTCTTTATATTTTCGGATATTTTTTCATGTCCATCGTCTGAGACTTCCTTCTGACACTGGGTGGCAACACATGACAGTGAAGGAATTCATTCAGTGTTTGTTGTGGGAGGGGGAGGGGTGTGCGCCCTGGTCTTGGGCTGCCTATGACAAACTTCTGAGACCCAGGGCAGCCCAAGACTACGGTGCACACCCCTCCTACAAAGATAGTGACTGGCTTCTTTTAATGTCACGTGCTGCCACCTAGTGAGAGAAGGCAAATCTCATAAGATGGACATGGGGAAATGTCCAAAAATATTCAGACAATAAATTTCAATCGATTTCTCTCAAAATTAGTCAGTCAATCTGTATATTATTTACGCTCATAATACTATCATAAAGCAGATGAGTATCTGCTATATGCTTAAAACTCTATAATCGCTCATGACACCTTATTTGATATATGAAGCTAGTTATTTCCTAGTTATTGTAATACGTTTAATATGTATTACAGACATGGTTGTGTCATGCTTTAGGCTGCCTTGGTCAGTGGCTGTATTACTGCATTTGCATCATTTACAGTGCTATAAACAATGAATTTAGTAATAAAGATGAAGCAATATTCTGGTGTGGTGTAATACTATATATTACCTTTCGCCATTGGCTGATTTCCCCTTTGCACAGTCTTTCTTCCTCCTTGGTTTCTCTGCTTCACCAGAACCACCTATAACAGTCTGAGCGCCCACATCGCCAGCCTTTCTCTTCAAACCTCGATTGACCTGTTCATCCTCGCTCACATGGCACTCGTCAATCACAATGCATTCACTGGGGTCAGCATGTTTGTTTGTGCTCTTGGAGCGACGACCACCCTCTAGATTGGCACTGCTTAAACCATTGTTACCACTCATAACGTTATTACCACGGTCTCCGTTGTAAGACCCGTTATTTTTGTTGTTATTGCTGCTATTGTTGCTGCTGGTTGTATCTCTGCTGCTGCTACTGTCGTTGTTGCTGACGCTTTTATTGCGGCTACTGTTGCTGCTTTTTCTGCTGCTATTGCTGTTATTGATTTTGTTGTTGCTGCTGCTAATGCTGCTGTTGCTGTTATTGTTGCTGATGATGATGTTGCTGATGCTTTTACTCTTGCTCCTACTGATGCTGATGTAGCTAGCACTGTCATGGGAGCTTCCACTACTGTCATTGTTGCCACCACGTCCGCCACCTGTACCACCCATCGCGGACGGTGTGGTCTGGTCAGGGCAGCGGTCTGCAGAGCTGGGGCGCTGTGTGGTGAGGCACGTACCGGAGGGGCGGGGGCACGCTGTCAGCAGGTGCTCCGTGATGACGTCAGAGAAGGGCGTGGAGAAACGGCAGCCCGAGCACGTGTACACCGTCTGAAGAGACAAATAGAATTTTCCTGAATTGGATACATAGCATAAAACTGAATTTTGTTTTTACTCTGAACAGGTTTTCAGTCTATGCTATTTCAGGGTATCTGCAAATCCTTAAAAAGTGTGTAAGTCTCATTTTAGTTTGGGTAAAATAATAGCTATTAAAATGTGTTATTTAACTAGCTTAAGTCTTATAAATATCTTGATTCATAAATTTTTGTATACTTGAAATTTATTCCTACAACGTGCATCTATATATATATGCTGTGATGTTCAGTGACGCACGGAGGTAACCTCATACTTGCTGCTTTTTAAATGCATTTGGTAATATTTGATATCAAATACTTAATCATCCATATTATTGCATTTATATATCAAAACAAGTTGTGGAAAAGTTGTAATTTACTTGTTAAGACGTAACAAAAGTTTTTAATAACTTTTTTTATCCCTCCAAAGCTGCAGACATGGTTTATTTGTTTACTAAATCGATCATTGCTATGGTCAAGGCTCTTCACAGCTAAATAGCTGTAATAAATCATAAAACGTGTGCTTTTATGGTTTGAGATGCAAACAGCATAGACAGAATGAAGACTAAAACTATAATACACTATTTTTGTGTCGGTTGCTACGGCTAGACAGGTCCAGAATGGAATTTTGGTAGCTTTTGAGTAGTTTAGTCTTTTTTCAGTTTCTCTATTCAATTATTGAAAATTAGTGACATGTTAAATCTTTTTCTAACAATAGTTTTATATGTCACTAACATATTATGATAATTGCAATACATGCAGTATTTCGTTATTAACATAACAATACACATATTGTAAATTATGACTTACACAAATATCGCAATGTACATGGACGTATTATCATCAAACTATGAATCAACCGCTAGTTCCTAAGGTTTTGCAACAGTTAAGAATAGTATAATTTCTTCATTTATGGTTAACACATAAAGGGGCTTACTACTTTTATCACACATCGGCTTGTAATTCCTTGGGTTATCAAGCTCGGCAACTGCCGTATAACACGTATCAAGCTCTTTCCAACTGACGTGATGCTCTATGTATCAGTCGTGTCGTCATTGATTTCCAGGAATTGACCACTTCGCACTGTGTTTATTTTTACGAAGTTATTTTGAAAGGAATTATAATCATCGTTGTAGATATCGGAACTAAAGTGCTTTGTCTCACCAATATATAAAACTTAGGGTTGTAAAACCTGTCTTCAGCTATGTAATTACATAGGTTAGAGCTTGCTTGCCATATAAACAAAGACTAGAACTAAACAATATAGATTTGTGCTTTTATTCTTTAAATATCAAGCTAATCTTTATTTTTAGTTGTCTAAACACAACGTATGATAAATAAAATACCACATTTGTGCTGAATACGTCTACAAATATGTCGTATTCGCAGAAACGTAGTATTCTATATGTACGTACCTCCATGAGCACGGGTCACAGGTCACCGGGGACTGAGGTAATGGCCGGGTTCCCGCGGGTGGGTGCGTCGTTCTAACCTCGTGCAATCTGTCCTAGTGTCGGGACTTTTATAACATACTCAGCATACTCCCATCAGTTAGTTGTTATTTTACCCCAAATTATCTTATATCTAACTTGAACACAATCGTTTCAATATCCTGCATCCACCATGACAGTTCCAAGTCATTGACATACCCATGTAGTTTATCTTACACTAACTTGTTGCACATACAGGCCACATGCAAGTATCTCTCGACATCCAGTTTAGATCGATTTGATAGAATTAACTACCATAAACACCCGTACATAAAAACAAGAAAGTTATTCCACGTTAATGGCACCATTTATCCCCTTCAACTGCGTTTATTCCCGCAATAAACATACGCACACAAAAGTAACAGGTGACACTAGTTGCTGTTCCTCCAACACTGACTGAAATGAGCAAAAGATGCTGCTAAAACAGTTAGCCAATAATCACGGTCGCTTCCAATGTTCATACTAATAAAGAGAGGCCATTGTGTTCATGGAACCATTGGAGAAATCATCGATCATATCGGAGATGCTTTTGTACGGTGTAATAGACGTTTAACAGTCGATAATATAATCACACACCTTTTATAGGTGGGTGATGCGAACGTGCAGTTTGAAATTCGTCATTATGAAATGTGAATGATAATAATTTTGAAATTGAATTTTGGAACTAGAGGCTACTTTTCTAGCAATCATGTTCAGTAGAAAACAAATGGTACAATTACAATTCATTGGATTAGCTTAAAGTATATGATACCGTACCAAGGTCAAACTATCTAAAAACTAAAAATATGAATTCCTGTCATAGAATATATGATTTGTAGTTTAATAACATGAAGATTACATTTGCAGTTTAGTTTGCAATATTTTATAGGATAATGAACATACAAAAATAAAATAAAACAAGGTTATATCGTTTGCATTGTGATAATGTTTTTACTTTGCTAACACCTGTTGTGTTGCCGAGAACGATATCTGAAGTGTCTTTTGTCTAAGAATGTGTTCTTTCATAAAAAAGTTCAATAGTTATAGCATACAATAGTCAATAGGTCCATAGTCAATAGCTCCATAACTCCACACACAGCCACGTACTATAAAAGCTCTGATACTATAAGTTGTTTATTTGCTATTTATTTATCTCATCTATTTATTTCATTTTTGTAAAAAAAGTTGAAATAATCATACTGTATGAGAATTCTACGTTGGAATACGATTACAACTATACCAACTTGATCTTTGTATATTACGACAGTGGCGTATTGTCAGGTTGAAACAACAATAATGATGCCTTCCATTGTTGACAGCAGATTTGAAATGGAAGCGGTACATATATAGCTATAACAGATCCTGATGTGTTTTTAACACTCTAGCTATGTATTAAATTGGCATGCAACGCTTTGTCTCATTGCAGAGTCTTTTGGCTGTAACTATGACTATATTTCTACTTAAAACCGTCAATGAATTGCATCTTTATAATTCAGAACTAAACTTAGAATTTAAAAACTTTACAGCCGACATATGAAGACGACAGGTCACGTGACGTCAGACAAGGAGGACCTGACGAGGATAGAGAGAGCGGCGGAGAAATACCCGGTGAGGAGAAGGATAGTTTAATAGTTTAGATAATAATATAATAGTTTATTTTCAAAGTAACATATTCAGAGATTCGCGTTCCTCATAATTTAATATCAATGTGTTAAATAAATAAATATATCTTAAATTAATAAAACGTATAATAACACATCTTTAATAGTGAAAAAGAGATAAAAGTTGAATTATAAAAAGAACTTTAAGTAGGCCTACTCACAAATTGATGTTAAAAATTGATTTCTACTAAAAGTGCTGGACCTAATTCCATTTACTGAAATAAATAAAACGCCTGAAAAAGCGTAGCAATATCCTAATCAATTAACCATTTAATCATTACAAGCATAGAAAGAGACACAGGAGTCATGATGTTGAACTGAAGTCTGGAAGTAGACCGTAGATCTCTTGTTTGAGGCAGGTTGACACAGTGCGAACCTCTGATAATATATAATAACCCCTTTCTTGTCACAAATCGCAGGTGTTCAGTAAATGCTATAAATTAGATTTTTGAAAGGACGCTTTTGTTTTTAATTTTTAGCTTTTGGATTTTTTTTAAATACTTAGCGACATCTGACAAATAAAAAAATAACATGAATTAATACTTCACCAGTCTATGTATATACTGCATTCTATTATTGCACATAGTTAAGTTGGTTTGATTATTATTAATGTGAAAATCATTTTAAATCTAAATCTTGCATTTATTGGTTCAACATATTATGTTATGTAATTGGAAGGTGGGACTTCAAACCAGTTGGTCATTTTAGCAAATGGAATCGTCCCATTCCTTACATCACGTGACAGATGGCAATCTATTGTGTAAAAGTATTAATCTGTATTTGTTGACCTTGTCACCATTGTTCATTTTATTGGTTAACAATTTCGCTTCCTTTTTACAAAGGGTATCACATACAGTCCACCGTGTCCATTATAAAAGCAATAGAACATAATGCACTATTTTCAAATGAATTTTACATGTTGGGCCAACATCCTATTATAGGCACACACTTTTCGCCAAAAAAGTATATTGATTTTTTTTAAGCCAAAATCGGATTGTCTGTGGATACGCATACTATACACACAATAAATCTATCTATTGACTTCAAATTACGTCAACAACTCAATATATCAAAGATGCTTTCCTTCCTATTATCCCTCCATAATCACTCTTTGGGAAAAGTGAATACCTTTCGATTTCTCCCCCAAACAGTGTATTGTGTAGGGCACAGGTGTCAGACAGCACATAAAACATCGTCTGGTGACTTATTGTTACTGCTGCTTATTCAATGCTTTTCTATACATAAAACCACCAATTGTGTTAATGATGAATGTTTCTTTCCATAATTGCCGCATTCAAGTCAACGGGTCGGCGTATTACATATTTGAAATTTAATATGCGCGGGCAGCATTTGATCAGAAATCATTTACAAAATTTCAATAAAATTTTGGAATGATAATATTGGCCTCGACAAAGGTTGCAGTTGATACACGTGTAGAACATCTTATAAAGTACTGCCATCTCCCACCATCTCACATCAGTGCGTTTAGGAAGAAAAACAGGTCCTAAAATGGCCTACCTGGTCGTGCTGCGTCCGAAGGACGCTTCTGGCAGAGCGTAGTCTGAATTAGACTCATTTTGGGAGGAGGGTTTATAAGGCAGTGGTATTTGGGAAAACGGGACAAGAGAAAGTGGTGTGGGAAGAGGGAAAAAAGGAATGTGGGATTTCAATGAAGTGGGATGTGGAGGAGGCGCCTAAAAATTTCTTGGATGTAGATGAAAACGCCAAGAATAGAGATGTGGGATTTCTGGACCCCTTATAACCCCCATCCCCACTAAGCTCGTCCCGCTGTTATGCTCATCCACTTTGGTCATTCTTACCTTACATCTAGGCTTCTTTTGTTAAAATAAAATGACACACCAAATTAAAAGAGAAGCTCACCCAATTTTGCCCTTTTTGATGTTACCCTTTGTAGTAATTATATGTTCATAATTCTTATATGAACACCACTGTGACCTCTCGCCGTGTGCTGCTTCCAGGTGGTGAACCTGGGTACGTACTTCCGCCACACGAGCGACAGGCGCCAACGCCACTTCTTCGTCAACCCCGAGTGGCAGTCTGAGGGCATCAGCGTGCGGCGGCTCCACACCGCCAACAAGGTCAACCCGCTCACGTACGGCTGGATGTAGGTCAACCCCTCACGTACGGCAGGATTTCAACAGCGGCTGCTGCTGCTGCTGTTGTTTGCTGCTGCTGCTTGCTGCTGCTGGCTGCTGCTGGCTTCTGCTGCTATTTAAAGCACTAGAATCACCATCGGCTCATTATCATATGTTAACTACTATTAGCCAACTACATTTTGGATAGCTTCCAAGCTCCTTTTCTCCTGTTGTACGTGAGAGCTGGAACGACACTTGTGCGTAACACCACGAAGGTGCAGCGCGGCGGCCACGGGGCACGATGGTGGACTGTTCTCCTGTAGTTTGTGTTTTAGTACAAACTCTTTTTCGGGTTGTGTCGGAACTCTAAAGGACTTGTCCAACAGCGGCAAGAATGGTGTGTGTGTGTGTTTGAGAGTGACAAGGGTTTTGTGTAAAAATGATAGTGGAAATAGAACGTATAATGCTGAAATAATAAGGTGTCTTAAAATTTAGCATGTAAATTGTGTGATATGTGAAGAAATATCCATATCCCTATATGTTGATGTCGCATTTATATAATATTCTCATGTGCGTGTGTAGTACTGTGTACACATATGCATTGTACAACGGCGCACATCCTCATCTGTTTCAGGCTTGTTACTCAAATCAAAAGTTATTAAAATGTAGATATCGTAGCAATGGATTATGAACACTATAAAAGAGATTAATGTAGACAAACGATAAAAGAAGCCGCCGTGAAAAATGAATCAAATAATAATTTTCTATGTTTAGTGATAACAATAAAGGAAAAGTTTATGATTGTTCATGCACTTTTGCTCATTTTTACCGACATTTATACCATTAATATATGCGAACAAAATTACATGCACCATACGAAGGACATGTGTCCATTCTATCATTCCGTGCAAAAATCACTGCCAATAACCCACGCTGATTGGTCAATCTCCGTGCGTAATTTTGCGATGGAAAACACGATTTTGCCGCTCATAAGGCGTGTTCATGCTGTGCGGAGTGCAACAGTTTAGACTAACGCCTCCGGGCCAAACTGTAGGAATTGACGTCATTGACTTGAATGTTGAACATGATAAATGGTGATTGATGCACCCGATTGTCGTGTCAATCGCAAAATTGAAGCATGACTGTGTGTTCGGGTAAATCAGACGTTAGCATGCTCAATATAATCATTACTACAATTAATCAATATACATTGCTACACTGAACGATTCAAATTCATAAAAAGAAGTCATCTTTAGATATATCCAACTCTTAGAACAGTAACGCACATGGTCACTTTTATTTGGGTGAGAAGGCCCACAGACCCAACTATTTGAAACCACTTAGTCCGGCATTTGGTTTTACCCACGTTTACTCGCAGTCCCTTGGCTTCCATACCCGTCTTACATGCACCCATTGGATTTGGTAGCTCTTCAACCGATTTAGCCATAATGACAATGGCATAAGCGTACACCAGTTCACTTCTGAGAGATGGCCTCTAGAACTATGAATAGGAGTGGATTAAGAACAGAAACTTAGTGTACCCCCCAAATAACACAATATTCCTGACTGTAGTAGGCATCTCCAGCACAAACACGACTGCGCAGTGCGCACATTGGTATACATTAACCGAACTACCTTTACAAGCCATTCTTCCACACCTTGCTCACATTATAGTCCACCATATGACTACGTCTTGTCTAGGAGCACGATTGAACATCTTCTCTAGGACACCACTATCACCCGCAAGTTTAGCATTATTGCAACGACATCTGAAGCATAAGCTGCTTTGGCCATTCTATCTATGGGATGGCCTTGGTAATCATCACCAGGGTGATTGGGACACTGGGCCCTGCAATGGGAAGCTCATAGGAGAGGTTTGCTGGGCCACAGGGAAATTCATTCATCGTGTTGCTTCCAAGCTACTATTTTTAGTCTCTTCATCCATTCAAAGGCCACCACCATTGTTTTTACAGGATATCCCCCTTACAATGTCCTGCTTTTCACGGTTTATCCGTTTGGCTAATTTGTCAACAGCTTTTTGGATCAGCTTTCTCAAGAGCAACTTTCTGCGCAGAGTTTCTGGCAACATACACAACACATCTCCATATCCAGCACGCTGAGGTTCTATACGACCATTACAGTCACCGCACATGAGCGCTGCTCAGAGGCTGTGGGTCATCTAGTCAATTTTGACATTTAATACCGTTATCAGGTGACAAATAGGCAGATTGGCTGCAGACTGACGGTAACCTTGGGAGGAGTTGCAAGCGATCGAAGTTACTTTTCATGTATTATTTCAACATTTATTTTGCATGCACTCATGACACCTTTAACTGTTGCGATGGCATTTCTATGTTATGACGATTAAAAAAGTCTGTTAGTTGTGTTCATTCCATTGCTTTTGCATCATACCAGGGCTTCATAAGGTCACTAGAATAGCGAACATTATTGCTAGTAGTAATTTATTAATGTGTATCCTGCTATTCAAACTTTCAAAGTGTACAACTGTAATAACTACTTTTTTTATGATCATGACGTGTGAAATGTTTACGAGTAAAAGAAATGACAACAAAATTGTAAAAAATACATTTAATTAAACTATTTCTAATTATATTCTTTTCTCTCTCTTCTATGGCAAGCAAGCTCCTACCCACTATATTGACAGAGCTTGAACTGCTTGGAATGATGGTATCATTCAGGTCTCACAACCTTGGGGTCGTGAGTTCGAGTCCCGTCTGGGCCACTTGATATAGTTAAATGGAAGATGTGTCTTCAAGGTATATCAATATAGTGGGTAGGTGCTTGCTTGCCATAGAAGAGAGAGAGAAGAATATAATTGTATCCAAAAGCAAACTTGCACAAAACACATTAAAATATTTCTGTATACTTCATAAATGCATCAAAACAATTTGCACTGCTCATTTATTTTTAACAAAGTAGACATATCATTTGTAGGCAGTTTTATTTTACATTACTTTTCTAATTAATTCTATTAGTTTTAATTATTTCTAATCAACAATAAATTCAAAATTCGTATCTGTATGTACAAGATGAACAAAACATTAAAGTCTACATAATAGATCAATGATCAATAATAAATTCAATATAAGTATTTTATAAACACACTTTTACAAATACATACCACATCTAGAATTTGTAATACATGTACTTTACAATATTCAATAAAAACATTTATCATAGAGTCCTTAAGTATTGGGGGTTCCTATGAAATAGTTAAGTTTATTCAATGATCAATCTAGAAGTTGGCTACAATGCGTCCCTATAAAGACTGACATATTTTGAAACAATGGCCGTGAGGGCAAATGCACTGGATCTTGACATACATAACCATAACAACATGTAAATATTTCATGGGTGCCATGGGATGCACAATTTTTAATTCATTGCATCCTATTGAAAAATATTGAGTCCTGGATTCGGCACTCGCATCTAGAATAATCACTGATATTTAAACTCTTCCAAGACGTTGTAAGAATTAGTGTGAGGGAATATGTCCATAACCATGAAATATATTTCAATCAAATTCTATCAGCATACTTCTGGAGCCCAGCTATAACATCTGTGAATGTTTTTATAAAGATCGGGCAGGTATTTTCTATAGTGTCTCATAATGGTAAAATCGTGAGTTTAGCTCATTCCGTGATTTGAACAAAGTAGACATATAATTTATAGGTAGTGATATAATACATTAATTTATATATCAATTCAATTAATTATTAGTTATTTCTAATTATCAATACATTTGAAATCTTAACTGCATGAACACGAAGAAATATATCAAACGTGCTCAGAGAGCACAGCGTTGCGAGAACAACCTTGACTTATGGGCAATAAAGATGTTTACTTTGCAATCAACTCATTAAAGCAGAAAAAAGTCTTATTTGGCGAATGATTCACACTACATCTTTCTTATTGGCATTAGATTGCGGTTGATTTCTAATCATGGCTAAAGTAAATATATAGTACCCATGAGTCAACATTAATATGTTGATGCTGTGCTCTCTGAGCACTTTTTATCTGATATAACTATTATGACAATTTAAAGATAATGTTTCAATACATTTGAAGTGATTATAACATTTAAAATGGCCAAACTTTTAATTGGCAAAGTCTAGCACTCATACCGCATATCAAATGCGGTAACCTACTACAGTCTATTAGTATGACTGAGTGCTGGAATAGTCTGCAATAGTCTGCACAGAACGGAGTTCTATGAGTATATAACCCAATGTATTCTTGTAATCTTGGCTGGAAATAAATATTAAAACCATTCTTGAGTCTTTACATTTCCACCGCATGACATTCTGGTGGAGATTTCAGGATTGAATTAGTAATATAATCTGTTTTATATTTTCAGACCTTTCACCAGTCAGCAGGCGTTTGATTCATGAACACCTCAACCCCTGCTAAAACAGACTCGACTTCCAGACCACCGTCGCCACAGGAGTCACCACTTGATAGCGGTTTTTGCTTCATGTGGTCCCGTCCATTCTAACGGGCCTGACTTTCTCAGAAGGCGACAGTGAAATCGTTTTTAAACATCCAAACGACGACCATCCCTCAGGCAACAACACCACCATTGTCGACATGGGAGACATTGCGGTTTGAAAGCCGCCAACGCCGCAGCTACAGCGCCGAAATGGCTCAGTTGAAAACCAGCCTCACCGACATGGCCAGCCTCAACGACACGGTTGCAGATTTGCGCCGGCAAGTGTCAGACGCTAACAAGCGTGGCAGAGCTGAATGTATCGACAGCCCCTGATCTGGACAAGTTGTGCGATAAGTTGTCAGAATTGACCACTTCTATGCAACAACGTCCCGAGCAGCCACGCCGTCCACGCACCGAGGCCCTTCAGTCACTTTGCCCGTTTCGACGGCTCGGTGTACTCTTCATTCGAGAAGTGGCAACGATCTCGAAATCTACTTTGATTATTTTAACTGGCCTCGCGGTGACGCCCAACGCACAAACGCTATCCCACTATATTGGATGGCATGGCAAGAGTCCGCTATTTCGAACTCACCCGCGACACAGCGGGCAATTACCAGACAGTAATGACAGAACTCGGCAATAGTTTTTCTATGGCTCAGAAAAATTTGTCATTTCGCCGCAATTACATTCGCCGGAAGCAGAAAAATTCGAGTCAGTGCGCAAGTTCAGCGCTGATATCTTGCAGCGATTTGCAGAATGCAATCCATCTCTCGAAACTCAGGTGGACACATACTGTTCCATGCTGTTACCAGAGATAGCAGCAGAGATACAAGATGATAATTACACGGACATGCGCTCCCTCGTTAGCAGCGCCCGAAGCGCAGAACATCGGTTACATCTTCGCCAAGCCAAGCTCGCGAGTCTATCAACCCAGTGTCATTCCGCCAGCGGCGCAATGATTCCCGCGGCGAACAACGCGACCCAAGGCGAGACAGCAGACATCGTAGCTCGTCTCGCAGTGGCTATGATTCACGTTACGGTTCACGCAGCAGGTCTCGCCACGATCGCTCCCGGTCGAGGTCTCGTGGACGCGTTTATAACAGCCCACCACCCAGTGACCGCAGACGCTATTCAGACAACCATAGCAGCCCACCACCCACTGACCGCAGACGCTATTCAGACAACCCTCGTAATCAAGGCAACCTGCGCTCCCCCAACTCACGTTTCAACAGTAGATCTCGCGAACGTGGCACCTCCCGGCCACGCCAAGTAGATGAGATGAACGTGGTAGATTGTCCACCACAGGATTTAAACTGCTAAGCGCGCCACATGTTTCAACCACCACTAATCATTCATCATCCCCAATCCCATCATTTCAATCCATTAACAATAGTCGATTCATGGACGTCCGTTTGTATCATGATTCAGTGGTGATGTTACATTTTAAAGCGACCAACCGTAGTGTTGGCGCGCTTGTAGACACGGGGGCCGCAGTTTCCTGCTGTGCCCTATCTCTCCTCCGTCGCTTACTACCGACTTACAAGTCACAGATGCTTACCACTGATAAATGTTTCTCTACGGCAGACGGCAAGTCTTTCACGAACGTCGGCATGATCACTCTTCATTTCACCATTGGTTCGTTGACTTTGGATGAGAAGTTTTACATTTTTCCACAGCTAAATCGTTCGTTAATACTAGGTCGCACCTTTCTCCATAATTCACACGCTGTGCTGGATTTCACCAGGCATGTGCTGTCTTTAGACGCCTCATACAAACTTCATGCCATTGAACACATTCCTATAGAGCCTCATTCGTCGTATCTCATCAAAGCTCGCATCACAGACCGTCATGCACGGACTGATCTTCCCAGCGGCCTCCTCGGCGTATCTCACAGACCCCATGACGCCGTGGATCACATATCATCCAGCCCCGCTGCTGTAGTCGTCTCCGACAACACAGTTCCGTTTGTAATAAGCAATACATCCGACAATATGCTGTTTATTCGCCCAGGCCAACATTTGGGCGTTTTCACACCAGTAAGTCCCGGGGAATGTGACGACGTTTGCGCCGTCGACGTGCCACGTAGCACCCGGCACAAACGCACATCTTCACAGGCCCCCCCGCCCCCCCTCGAATTTCCACCTACGACAATTTTGATTTGTCACAAGCAGAATGCACCGAATCCGAGGGTAAGGACTTTCTCTGCATGCTTCTCCGCAATCAACACGCTTTCATGGATCAACAAAAGAACCTGGGCTTTTGTGATGTAGTCCAACACAAAATTATAATGCGCCCGGACGCGGAATACAAGGATTGCCAATCATTCAGGTTCCCGCCTGAAATTCGAAACAAATCGACAAGCAGATCACATATTTACTAGATCAGGGTGTTATAGAGCAAAACAAGGACGTATTGTATGCTGGGATCCACGAGGCACTGCAAGGCAAAGTGCACACCCGCATGATCTGCAGTCATGCAGCCTCGTCCTTGGTGCACCCGCTTGAAACCAGCGCAGGACCCGCTCAACAGGACACCCCCATCTGGCCGCCAGCATATCGGCTGCAATCGTGGCGAAAGTAGTGCAGGTGAAGATCTCTTCGGCGCCCACTTCAACAACTTTAAGTGTTCAACATGACGTCAACACCGGTTGGCAAATGTTTATTTACATACTCCCGAAATTATTTTTTTCTCTTCCTCTCGTTATTGGTTCATTTTATTGCATTCATGCAATCACGTGTATGTATATTAAGACACATACCTGCACGGGGCAGCCTCGACATCCTGGCATCCAGCAGTGTGCCTTCCAGTCTTCGTGTCCTCGCCGCAGTTTCCTCACGGACGATCTCAACCCGAAGCGAAACTGCGTCCGGCCCCAAACTGGCGACGGAATGCGTTCACTAGCCCGTATGACGAGATCATCATCATCCACATCATCTCCAGCTCTACCACTATCGGCGGATTCCGCGCCCCCCTCGTCTGTGGGGGGCATTGGGGTCGTTCATCACACTGCAAATGACGTATGTTCAATATTATTTAGCCCATTTGAGATCACTGCATTTACAACTGACCACTGTTCAACGAAGCTCAATGTCAAAAAAAATAAAATATATATATTCTTCACATTTTCTTTGACTCCATTTGTGATTGTATAGCCTACATTTGCTAAGGTATATACATATATATATTTTACCTGAATTGAGCATCCCGTCGTCATTAGCAGTCTCACGGCCGCTCTCTTAGCCGCTGCTTTTTCTTCACAATTGCTGCCACTGCCGCTGCCACTTTCTTCACCTCCAGAGTTTTCGTCATCATGCCGCCATCACCGTCAAGCACCTCCACCGGCGCCGCCGCTCTAGCTGCCGGTGCGGGCGAAACCCATATAGATGACGTCGTCGTCATCACTCTCGCTAGTCGCGCCACTGGTAACAGTCCCGTCCTGGACCAGCGCAGAAGCTGCAACGCCGCTTATCCTTACGTTGTCCCCGCACCCCTGCTTGGGTCACTGTTTGGATAACGTAAGCAGCACAGTTTTCGACCAAGGCCGTTGGGACGCCATCAAAGTTAATAGAAGTTATCCTCGCGATATCGCCAGCCATCGTTGTGTTCTGGGTGTTTGCACTAAACGTACTGCTCGTATTCAGTCCATGCATCCGATGTCCATATGCCAAGCGCCTCCCAACGATGACCATGCGACCAATCTGCTTGCCCCTGCCGTAATCATCATCAAGTTCGTTGAACATGATCCTGACGCCTAACACGATGACCCCGATTCGACAGGAGCGACACGGGATTCTAATGGTGTAACATGACAGACGTGTTCCAGACGTGTCAACTTCTCTCACCCGCCGTGTGAACGGTTCAAACAAAACATATTCAAAGACTATACTGATAACTGAATTTTTTTTAATGTTTAGTTTCATAATCACAGTTTGGACACATGAACTTTTGTTGGATGATTATCAAGTTTTTTTCTCATGGTGTTAGTTAATATGTGCGTCTATTCTCAATGTATACTTATGTTTATATGCAATTGCTATTTTATTTACGTTTATTTCAATAATGTTTCAACACGATGTTTGTATCAACTAATTTCCATGTTTTATATGTATATATACTGCGAAGTACTGCATTCTGACATTATATTCTGTATATGATTACTATTTAGATGAACATTTTATTTAGTTTTGTAACCTGTTAGTATTCATTTATTTACTCTGCATTACCCATTTTGTATTGTATGTATACATTATTGCATTACCGTATTCCTGTGCATAGGCGCACGTCGCCGTTCCTTTTTTCGAGCCATTCACTTCACATCTGGTTTATATAATTTATTGGTTCTAATTTTGAGCCGCCTTTTCAATGCGTCAAAATTATACCCCAGAAAGGGGAGGATGACATGAAGTGATATAACATTTCCACTGATCTAGCACTCAGCATACACGGTAACCTACTACAGTCTATTAGTATGACTGAGTGCTGGAATAGTCTGCACGGAGGATATAACCCAATGTATTCTTATGTCTTGGCTGGAAATAAATATTAAACCATTCTTGAGTCTTTACATTTCCATTCAATACATAGTTACAAACAAGCGAAACAGAAAGCTTTGCTTCAAGCAGCTGAAGCCATGCAAAGAATATTTAGTGTACATGATATATCAATGATCGAAAATAAATTCCAAACAGTTATTTTACAAACACACTATAACAATACTACATCTAGAATTAACTGTTCATTTACTTTACAATATTCATAAAAACATTTATCACATTGCCCTTCAGTATTTAGGGCTCCTATGAAATAGTTTAGTATATTGAAGCTTGAATGACAAACAAAACACTAGGACATAAACATAGATTACAGCTATCACTTAACTACGTGTATAGCATTATCAAAATCACCACCAATCATAAATACATGTAAGATAACATAAGATTAGATATTTCAGGAAATTACATTCCACATGTAAATGCTATATATGTACATATCACATGCAAAACTATCACAGTTTCAAATATAACATATTATAATATAGAACATACTACTATGTACTAGTAAAAATCGTATATGTATTTAGTTGAAATCATCACAAAACGCACATTTATGCAAAGTTTATGGTTTATGTTCATATATGATCTATCGGGCCTCTCAGGTCTAATTGTAAGAATTAGTACTAGAGATTATCTCCAAAAGTATGACATATATTTCAATGAAATTATATCAGTACACTTCTAGAGTCAAGTGTTTCATAATAGTAAAATCGTAATTCTATCATTCCGTGCAAAAATCACCGCCAATAACCCGCTGATTGGTCAATCAGCGTGCTCAATTGCGATGGAAAACACGCTCCAAAAAAAACCCCACGGCGCTAGTCTAAACTCCTCACAATATTAATACAGCCGCTGGCGGCGCAAAGGCGTATTCCGTGTAACGAGAGAGCAACAGTTTAGACTAACGCCCTCCGCCTCAAAACAAACGAAATTGACGTCTCCAGCGCTCAAAACAACGAAATTGACTGGCAACAAAGTTCTATAATATCTTTGCTGGCAATGAGAATGTTATAATATGATTTATTTTAAAATAAAATGGATTTTAGTCGCTGATAGAATGGTGATTGACCACTTTCGATTGCCGTGTCAATCGCAAAATTGACATGCTGACGTCTCATTTACCCTCACTTCGTTGGGTAAATCAGACGTCAGCATGCTCAAATTTGCGATTGACACTCCAATCTCGTGGTCAATTCCTTACAGTTTAGCACATTATAAAATATTTACGGTGCAATTTTAAAGTAAGTGTTTTAAAAATATAAATTTGCTTTCAATAATATTTAGAGTAGATCATTTCACATAAGCTGGGTGACAGTGCACCAATTCGTTTTCACCTTTTTGTCTGCACTATATTCAGACTATTTATGTCTTTTTATCATCGTTTTATTTCCATTTTTATGGACTGTAACGTTATGTCTGAAGTAAATGAAATAAACATAAATGAATATACCACTCTAATGTGAACACCTCTCAATGCTCAATGATTGGCGGAGAGCAAAAAAAGAAAAACAGACGGAGTAGGTGAGAAAGAAGCACGATGCATACAAAGAGATACTTACAAACTAAAGAAGGAAGAAGACTTCAACCTATTTGCAAAAGCAAGAAATCAAGCAAGATGGGCAAGCAGAAAGGCAAGGAAGGAATATGAGAAGAAAATTGCGAAGGAGTCAAAGGCCAACCTAAACGTTTCTACAACTTCGTTAACAGCAGGCTTAAAACCAAGACCTGCATTGCCGATCTTGACACACCCACAGGAACAGCAAACACAGACACTGAGAAAGCTAAAGCACTAAATGACTTTTTTTCTAGTGTTTTCACCAAGGAGGACACAACAAGTGTACCCAGTTTCACATCTAAACAGGAAGTGGTGTTTCCACTGGTTGATCTGAAGATCACTCCTCAGGAAGGTTTAAAGAGACTGCTCACGCTGGACCCATCGAAGACCCCTGGACCTGATGGTCTGCACCCCAAAGTGCTCCAGGAACTGAGTAACGAGATTTGTGCACCACTAGCATCAGTGTTACAGAGCTCCTTGGAAGAAGGCTTTATCCCTCAACAATGGAAGGACGCCATCGTGTCGCCCATCTCCAAGAAGGGGAAGCATAGTGATAGAGGGAATTACAGACCAGTGAGCCTGACCAGTAGGCCTATAGTCTGCAAACTCATGGAAGGTATCATCCGAGACCATGTAGTAACACACCTGAGTAATAATGATTTACTGTTTAACTACCAACATGGTTTTTTGGAAGGTAGAAGTTGCAGTACCCAACTTCTACAGTGCCTGGACTCATGGACTCAACTTCTTGACAGTGGAATGCCTCTTGATGCCATCTATCTGGATTTTGCCAAGGCGTTCGACTCGGTTCCTCATCAACGTCTGCTCAACAAACTCCGGGGATATGGCGTTGGAGGTCACATACTCACGTGGGTTGAGCAGTTTCTGACTGGCAGAAGGCAGCGTGTGTGCGTAAATGGGAGCATCTCTGACTGGGCACCAGTCACCTCTGGAGTCCCCCAAGGCAGTGTGATCGGGCCAATTCTGTTCATAATCGTTATTAATGATATGCCTGAAGTTGTAAATTCAATGATTCAGCTCTTTGCAGACGATACAAAAGTATTCTCGAAGGTTGATACTGCTGATCATTCTGTTGCACTACAAGCAGATCTGGACAGTTTATGTGAGTGGGCCACTAAGTGGCAGTTAAACTTTAACGCTAAGAAGTGCAAAGTGCTACACCTTGGTACTGGGAACCATGAGTACACGTACACCATGGGTAATGTTGATCTTGAATCAGTATCACAAGAGAAAGACCTGGGTGTTATAGTGGACGACCAGCTTAAGTTTGATGGGCACATTGAAGCCCAAGTAAAGAAAGCCAATAGATTGCTTGGCCTAAGAAGACGATCTTTCCAATATCTCGACAGAGAAACCTTTTGCTTATTATATAAGTCAATGGTACGCCCACACTTGGAGTATGGACACGTTGTGTACTATCCACGATATGAACGACAGGTGGCTTTGTTAGAGGGGGTACAGAGGAGGGGAACCAAGATGGTCAGTGATCTAAGGGATCTCCCGTATAGTGAGAGACTGAGACGATTAGATTTACCTTCATTGGTACATAGAAGAAAACGAGGGGACCTGATCGAAGCGTACAAGTACCTTCATGACAAGTACAAGGTTGAACCCTGCCCTTTTGTTGTGGACAATAGTTGTACAAGAGGACACAAATTCAAGGTTAAGAAACCTTCATGTAAAACAAACTTAAGAAAGCACTATTTCTCACTAAGAGTAGTGAATGACTGGAACAATCTCCCCTGTGATGTAGCAGAAGCGCCAACTTTAAATTGTTTCAAGAGTCGTCTTGATCGCCATCTCCGTGAGGAAAAGTTTCAGCACCACCCACGCGTTAACAACGAGAAAGACCTTGTAATGCTACAAGTGATGACCGTCGACAGGCATAGCTATGCCTAAACGATGAAAGAGTATAAGTATAAGTATAAGTATAAAATATTCATCCATATACCTAGGCTAATCCGGGTTCTTTTTTAATGACATAATCCGCCATTTCTAAACATCTCGATTCAAATAAATAACACACTGTATTTATGTTGTCAATGGATTTAAAACAAATTATATAGCCAACACCGCATATTCATAACATAAAGTGACATAAATATCTAAAATTCGGATTAGTTTAAGTACATTGTACTTATTAATATGAAAAACCGTATCTTAAACGAACCGGCACACTGTGTTAGACTTCGGACTTGTATAAAGTATTGCTGCTGTATTGATAGGTACGTGGTATTGCACCGAATACAGTCGTATTTCAGTTTTAAATGACATGTGTTATGGTTTTTCATGGTATAATGATTATATACCACCGTGGGTTCAAGAGAATCGCCTATACATAGCCTCTAAGCAGTCTTACAATATCTGCCCATGGGCACCCCAGTTCTGTGGCAATATACATGTATGTATATGCTAGAACAAAGTCATGTGCCCCAGTTTTGCTGGGTGCCCATGGGCCAACAAGTACACAAACGAATAGCCAACCATACCATATGATTGCTTTCAATTTCATTAATTAATGTTAATGATTTTTTTTCAAATTAAATATTACACAAACTGTGTTGATAGACAGCTGAAGGAATTTCAGACGGACTCTCGCATTGGTTCAAGTCGTGAATGATTCTACACGAATACCAGTGTTTGGGGATTTTTTAATAACTTTTTAAATGATTAATAAGCCCGAAATATATAAACATGCTTACATACACGTGGAGGTAAAACAAGTTAATTTACTCGAGGCATGCGTGCAGAGTAAACTAAAATATATCTCCGATTTTAGAGTAAGCTTATATACGTTTACTGGTAAGATTTCATTGAAATGCGATTTTTACATTTCTTAATTTCTATTCTTATACACACCTGAATTAATGGAGGATGGAGAATTCTTACTTTTGTCGGATTTGGTTGGATTCACAAAAGATTGCCAATGTATTCCAATCAATTCTGCATGCTCTAGTGATTTGTAATCCATGTACGGAAACTCGTTATCTCAAATCCATGGGGATGACAGTAATATGTTCGAGATAGAAACTGTGGAAGATAACCGACGCACATACGTTTGTAACATTCTTGGATGAAACTAACCTCGAAATAGCAGAATGTGAGATAAGTATTATCAAGATAGCGAGTGTGTACTTCATTCACTTAAAATATTCCTGTCACTTATTATTATTATTTTATGTTATTTACTTCATCATGGATCCAAATTGTTTTCAATTATAAATGATTGAGTAGTTCATATAACGAGTTTAAGTTCACTAAAACTATTCATATACCTAGTTCTTATACACTTGGCCAGGTAAACATTTGAGCCATCCATGTCACATCCAAAAATGCGCTGGATGTGTTGAATACGGTGTTAGATGACACAATCTCTGGATATAGTCCATTTATGATGGTCCTGATTTACATGTAGATAAGGGCAAAGTATGTCCAGACCGGGAGGTTTCCCTCGGGCACGGACGATACAATGATCCTGCTGCCGGGGGCGATGAGGACACAATCACCACCTCCTCTCTGTGGACGTCGCCAATAAAAAGAAACACATCCCACAGTGTCCATACATTTAGCTGTACAGCCAATTGCACTTAATTCACTTTCAAAAGAATGCAAAAGGAATGGCGACAATGAAATTTGTGGAGCAATGTCTTCTACTTGTGACAACATCTTATTTGTCTGTTTTCTTTCTTGAGTACATTTTGCGAGCATGTCTTGTAGTGTCATCATTGACCAGAGGTGACCACCACAGTCGGTATCACCATACCAGAAAACAGCCATGTTGGGACCTTCTTGCTTGAGCCAAGCGTTTTCGCATTTACACAAATCAACACTTCTCTGTACATCCAGCCTTAAGACCGCAATGTTCTCATGAAGGATCGGCGGTAGGTGGGAGACGCCGGTGTCAGAGATGTCCAGAATCTGTATGTTTCTTAAGTGGTGCACAGGGTGGGCGAAACGCGTCAGGTCCGCATTCCGGCAGAGATTAAGTATTTCCAAGTTGCTGAGAGACACAACATCGTCATATTTGATCTGCTTGATTGGGTTTCCACAGAGGTAGAGTCTCTTCAATTTGCCATCAGCTGGTGGATTGGGGATCGTGGTTAGACGGTTGTTATAGAGATACAGAAACTTCAACATCTTGAGAGGATGAAGCATGTCATCTGTAACATGAGGGATCTGGTTATCATCCAGATAGAGCGTCTTCAGTGTGTTGCCGACTGAGGTCAAGGCAGGGAATGTGGTCAGTTGGTTGTAATTCAGAAACAGAATCTCTAACGTCTTGAGAGGATGAAGCATGTCATCACTAACATGAGTGATAAAGTTAGAACGAAGATCGAGCACCTTCAGTGTGTTGCCAACTGAGGACACGTTAGGGAAAGTGGTCAGTTGGTTTATATACAACCGTAGGTCCTGTACCTGGATAAATCTTGTTAGCTCAGCAGGATCTATTGTTGTCAGCCCACAATTATACATTCCAATGCGCGTGACATCTGAAGCGTAGTCCGAGAATGCACACTGTGCTTCACATCTGACTACGAGGCTCATCAGCAGAATCCACCGCATGAGGTGAGCTGCTTTTCTGGCAAAGTTTCTCATTTTAATCATCTAATTTTCACAATATGAAAATGTTTGAATTAACTTACAGTAATGATTTCAGTTCAACGTGCGCTGCCCTTACTGGTGGTGAATTCTCCCCCACCAGATCTTATAATTGCCGCTCGCAGAGATGGCGGCAGTAACGGCGGCGGTGGGCGGCGTCAGGCTTATGGCGTATTGATCTATGGCATTGGCACCAGGATCGTGAGACGGAGACGGTTTATGCATACGGCCATGGTTTACAAACACTATACCATACACATTACCGCTATTATATCAACCTGTTAGTTGAAAACACAGAACACCTGAGTCTCTTAGCCCATAAAATGAGAAATGTTCAGATCACCTTTCAACGCAGCATTTCGTACTGGTTCTTACACTGCAGCCGCCGCTAACTTGCCTCCCTGCTATGTACACATGGACAACCCACCAATAGTCTGACTGATCAATACGTATTGTCTCGTGGTGTCACATCGCTTGCTATTACACACAATGAGGTTATTCTGCATCAAATATCTGAATGATAGTCTGCCATCATGTAGCAATCTCAAAGCGTGAGTCAAAACATGTTCGCTATCAAACACCTGTTTAAAATGTTCACAATATATACATGTGTGTAAGCTTTACGACTTGACACGGGTCTGCTGAACGTCCTTCTTGTTGTTTTGTGATCGTGTACTGACTGCCATGGAGGCCTGGCCAGTGTCTGCCAGGCCCTACCCCAGATCCAATTGACGGCCCCACTGGAACTTCGCATGCATGCTGGCGGTGGTACAACTCACAGTGCACGTACCAGACATGGGATTGCTCCCAGGAGGTCAGAAGACAGATATAGATACATATATGTATGTCCCCAGCCT
Source organism: Streblospio benedicti (assembly GCA_019095985.1). Taxonomy (NCBI): domain Eukaryota; kingdom Metazoa; phylum Annelida; class Polychaeta; order Spionida; family Spionidae; genus Streblospio; species Streblospio benedicti. Next base: position 21,099,991 of record CM032665.1, read on the forward strand.
CGCCATGGCTCGAGATAAAATCCAAGGGTACGAAATCCAAGTATAGAGGTGTTGGTCCCTACGATGTTGTCGCTTCAAAGCCTTAATTAATCTAATCTGCCCAAGAAGGCGCTTATATTGATGCAATGATGACGTGCCAACAACGTAAACAACTACTCTGGGTTGAATCCTAAAACTCAACCCACCGACAAGACTACGCTAGATTTGGTAACACACACAGACACACAGATACAGATATAGACACACAGACAGATATATGATAATGTATATGGTACAGTGTTAGTAATTAGTAAATCATAGCCGTATATATATCCCCTATTGATGCTGGGGCCCATGATCTATTAGATGGAGTAAAAACTATTCGTTTATTTGCTAACTCCTCAGGCACCCACGTCATGATGGTGATGATGATAATGATGATACAAAGATGACACGCCCATTTCGGACCATAATTTATCATAACACATGACAATGCCCCGGATCACACTGTGTGGAAACAAAGAGAGAAACTCGCTTATGTTATAAAAGCAATTTTTATACTCAACACTAACCAATGTCTCACACATTCATATCACATTTTGTTTTATTTTGGAAAGCTTTCCTAGGACACCGAAATCAAGCAGATCTACTGCTTAATTTGGTTGTTTGAGCAATTATTTTGGCCCCAGCTTGATCTACAATGTTGGTAAAATCGCACCAATGATGAGAGCAACAAGTAACAACCGTAACTTGATTTATAAGTAGCTGGCATATTTTGATTCTTTTTTGTAAATTTAATGTATATCATGAAGAAAAATGTATTTGTGGGCCTAGCCAAGTACAATAGGCATGATCATACATAGGTAAATTTATGATAGGATCCGTTCCCAGTCTAGTATTGTAATGTACCACCTTCTCAAGATCCCAATCTCAATTCAATTTATTACACTTTAAAAGCCCCCTGATATTTAATAATTTGGATTTTCATTTTTGATGCTCAATTTAGAATGCAGGAAGTTGTTGTTTCTAAATTCATATTTTCTTCAAATAAACTCTAAATTCAATTTTACCCAATGATGAATATAATCGACATGAAAATGTAAAGTTCCTATAGTTGATGATGTGACGTGCCTGCAAATTAGTATATATCAAATCTTACTACATTATTAACCTTGTGGTTTATTCATTAACATTATTGCAACAATAGTAAGACAGTTTACTACTTTAATTCCCAGAGGGTTGATATATTAAAAAAACAAAAACAACAACACATATATTACTTATATATTTCCAGAATAGTAATATGAATAAGAAACAAAATAAATAAAAAGTACCCTTATTGTGTCCAAGCCTCGGATGCAATATCTGTGCATACTAACATTGACAGATCCATTTTGAAATTCATCAAAGCGCCCGCCACGTTTCTGAAAGGATTGAAATGAAAAATTTTGCTGATATTACGGATAGTTGTACAAAGAGCATAACAAATAAATGTGCACATATATTATAACTACAGTAGATTATAAAGAACATACTGTACTAAGCAAATTTATTCTAACCACATAAATAATGTATCATAAAAACTGGCACATAGACTGACCTCTTGTGACATTTGTGCATGATACAAAAACATTTTCTACTCCACTCTGCTCAAGCATCATATGAAGGAAACCAGCAGTTGATGATTTGTTACAGAACACAATAGTTGGTGTTTGTGAAGTTTTCTTCAGGTGCTTCAACAATAGTTCTAAATGACCATAGATAAAATTGATGTATTTCATGTTAACAAAATGATTAAATGTGTTTTCTTAGTAGCAACATGTTATTATATTTCAATTTTTTATGAATAGACTTAGCAATAAACATTCAGTGCTATTCCAGTATAGAAAATTGTTTTTAAAAACCTGGTTTTTCATCTAAGCCGGTTCGAACAAATTTCTGGGGAACATGAGGTAATATTCTATGCACATATGGAGTAGATAAACGAATAAGTTCATCTATCTGCAAAATTCAAGATAAATAATAAGATTAATAAATAAATACTATACAGAACAGGATATAAATTAAATGTTACACTTAAATGTTTTGGTGAAAATTAAATAAAAAATGAAGTTACTTTGCAAAAATCAATTATAAATGCACAACAATGAAAGGTAGTCACAAATTAACAATGGTTCGCCTTGTCACATAATGGTATGACAGTAGATGAGCTAAATATATATATATATATATATATACCAGGTACCGGGGTATATATAAACAGTGGGTGCTTGAATTCTATTTACCGTACTTTATAGATGACACTTACCGGTATGATGTCTTTAACTATGTTATTCACATCTTTTGGAATAGTTGCACCAACGAAAGCTAATTGGGTTCCAACAGTTTCACCATCATTTTCCATATTAAGTTGTTCAGATTGCAACTGTTTAAAACCAATGTTAACAATTCATACACAGCTTTCGAATATCAATTATCTAGATGAAATTAAATATTTTAATCTTATATGCATTATTGATTATGCTCAGTGGGTGAACAAATATGTTTTGATAGAAGCAATATGATGTGTTTTGTGCTTTATGATAAATTTATTCATAAAACATGACTAAATAGACACTTCAAATATCACACCATCAATGGCCAGAGCTCTATAAAATAGTCAAAACAAGTGTAACCAAGAGATGTTAACAGAACGATTTTTGTCAAACATAATTACGGTACATTTACATTTGAAAGCAAGAAGCAATTGTTTATTGAAACTAATTTTTACAGAACCAATATTTTTATGACTAGCATTATCTTTTAGTAGTAGTACTGTAAAACTAGAAATGTTTGCGCAAACATAATTTCCGCGCAATTTAATTTGCGAATTTAGGTAGGTAGGTGCAAAAAACGTAAACTTAAATAGTCAGCAAACATTAATAGCCTATGTAAAGTAGGTCCAGAATGGACCAAATCGCAAAATTAAATAGTCACAAAATAATTTATAGATTAGAATCGCAAAATTTAATAGCCACGAAATATTCTAGTTTTACAGTAGTTAGTTTAGGAACTAATGTTCCAAGGGTAGCACATGAAAGCGTACACATATTTGTATTGCTTATTTCCAATGTGGTCCTGTTTCTTTGGCAGATTAGGTAACCAACTGAGCCAAGAGTGTGTGGAGGGATCACACTAGCCATTGTTTTCAAGCTAGGTGAGTTCTTCTGCGTGCAGAGGGGTGGCTCTCTTCTACACGGGACAGGTCTTTTAATGAGGCTTCCGAACCTCATGCTTTGTGTCGTCACCGTCTTGTATGATATACTCCACAGTAGCAACACGCTGTGTGGAAATCGGCAGTACAGTGGCA
>CM032665.1:21103418-21178775 GCA_019095985.1 Streblospio benedicti
TGGGGAGTGTTGGGATTACCGGGTTTTAGGTTGATGGGGGGTTTTTTTCAAGACAGTGGGCTTCGATCCGTGCTTGTAAACATAAAATAGGGGTATGGCTGGTAGAAATGAGATTTGATTACCGATTGATGGTCATTCCCACAGGTATAAGATATGGACATGTGATTGATACTACATAGTTTGTATATGCAGAAAAAATGATACAAACAACTAGCTGGCCGGTTTTTAACTTCAAACAAGAACACACTTTTTCTGATGTTATCTGGATTGTTGGTGCTTTAAAAGTGTCGTTTAGTCGTGACATCGGAAGGGAAATCCTTAGTGCTCTAGTCTTGATCAATAAACTTTTGACTACAGTTAAAGTGGTGATATAACTGATAAAGGCAACGATTGTGACAAAACTCACAACGCACACAGTTGCTTTGTGTAAATCACAATGTATGCAGATTAATTGCCTATTCCGACAGTAGGTTTTATCTCTTTTCTATATATGATCAATATGATGAATCCAGAAGTCCTTCCTAAAACCACAGGAAAATATTATATATATATATATATATATTTTATATATACAAAAACATAACATAAGCATATATCACATATATATATATATATATATATATATATATATATATATATATATATATATATATATATATATATATATATATATTAAAATATATAGGGGTCTGCTTAAAAAAAGCTTTGAGCTACATCTTATTACCCGTCCCAACCCCATTACTCTGCTCTGCACTGATGAGTCCCAATGGTAAACAATGTCTGCAGATATGAGTATTACGCTCCTTCTTCGTGTTCGGTTGAGCACCCCTTGAAAAGGGTATTTGCCAATGCCTTGGTCGCCACTGCTGGCAGTTTGAGCACTCTGGCCAGCAGGGGTCTGGCTTAAATTTTCCGAGAAACTTACACTCTTTATTGCTACCAGTCCCAACTCATTACTCTGTCTGCACTGGGTGAGTCCCAATGGAGAAACAGTACTGTCGCAGATATGGAATTAATTATTTTAAATATATATATTATATATTAAAATATATATATAGCATATATATATATATATATATATCATCATATCATCATCATCTCATCATATCATCATCAATCATCATCATATATATCATCATCATCATATCATCATCATCATCATCATCATCATCAAATCATCATCATCATCTATCACATCATCATCATCATCATCATCAATCACATCCATCATCATCATCATCATCATCATCATCATCATCATCACCCTTTGTTTATTTGGGCAGGCCTAAATTTTAACCTTCTGCAAAGGGTGGGCCTGGCTGCCTAAGTTGTGACCGAAGACGCCCCCTCCATGCTTGCCCCGGCCCTTTGGGGGTCCATTCCTTCCTTTGCCAAGTGATTTTTGTCGCCACCCAGCTCACCCCAAAGGTCAATTTTGGGGGTCTGCCTGGGCTTTCTGTCTCAGGGATTTTATGTTTCCCTCACTCTGGCTATCCAGCCGGGTGCTTCCCCTTCCGGAATGGCCAGCCATTCATCCTGTTCACACGAAGCAAGCATCGATGTTTTCCCTTTTCTGGGGCCGAGCTCCCCGTCACCCTTTTGGGGCCCTTTACTTTAAGATCCACCGGATAGGGCCCCCGATCATTTCTTCTCAAACTTTTCAGGGCGGAGGAGGCAGCCCGGGGTTTGGGAAACCAGGTAGTACCACTTGTACACAAGTGGAGTACACTCTCCTCTGGATCCACCCGAGAGATGCTTTTTTTGGGAGTATCGGGAGGAGCTCCCCGGAATTTCCCCCCATGCGCCCCTGCATCTCACGGTAGCGCAAGGCCCGGGTCCCCAAACCCCCGGATAGCATGTCCCCAAAAGTAGCAGAACCCCAACTCCCCAGTTTATGCTCCCCTACTGTGACCCCTTGACGGGCCTGCCATCAAGGTTTCAAAGGGAAACCCCTCACCTCGGACTTTGTTAATTTGGGGCCTCTTTCCAGAGGGCCTTTGATGCCACTGCATTTTTGTGGACCCAAAAGGCCCTTTTTTTCCACAGTAGATTGGAGTTACCCTTTAAAGGAGACAGACAGAAAGGGGGATTTTTCCCCCCAGTCTTCTGGGGTCTGTCGAGGAAACCCAAGACCCATACACTTTTTTTTTCCCATGTTCCCAGGAGCCCCTTTCCCTTCCCCTTTTTTCCCCCTTCCAGTTTTGCACCCTTATCCGAACCTCTTGTTTTTGGTTTTTTTAAGGGGCCAGATATCAGCGGGATTCCCCAGGGGCATCCAGTGCGGAACTGAAGGAAGAGCCTCTATTCCGGGGGTGAAGAGCAGTGGGCTTAGGACTGACCCCCTGGTCCCCCCCAACCAACCCCCTTTCCCCGCCCATCCCCAACATTCCCACCCCGGGACTTTATTGTCAACTGCACCAACCAAACCCTCCCCCCAGAAGTTTGCGCAAGGCCCACCAAAATGCCCCTCGCGGGAAAGGTCGAAACCTTTTCGAGGTTCTGAAAAAAGGGCTAGGAAAAGTGATTTGGTTTCCCGGGCCAGGTACTTTTTTCCTGCATCTGTCGCATTTGAAGTTTGGACGTCGTCCTCTTCCGGGGCATGAACCCGGGGCTTTGCTTTGGGGATTTTGCGCCTTCCCCCCAATCAATTTCCCCCTTCCCTCCATAAACATTTTCCCCCAATTAGCTTAGACCCCAAGCCCCTCTCAGGTGGTCCAACCTTTTTGCCTTTGTACGGGCTAACTATGTAATTTTCCCCTCCCATTCAGATGGTATGTGACCCCCCCCGGATGATGGCCTCTATCGGTCAAATCAGCCTGTTTCCCTGTTATTCCCGCAAGGGTTTGGCATCTAAAAGCAACGATGCCGGGAAGGACCAGCTCCCTTTCCCCAAACCCCATCTTCCGGACTGTTTCAAGATCATCTTTTATCCGGGCTTTGGGGCCCCTCCCCCGGGGGGTTCAGTCAAAGGGGCCCCTTGGGCCCTAGGGAAACCTTAATGTTCTTCCCCCGGGATGACCTTCACGTCACGTGCCCCCCTAAAACCCTCCCGGGCCAAGATGTAGTCAATCTGGGGTAAAATCCCGGACTGGTAGGGATTGTCTTGGGGTTTTTCAAACATTGAGTTACCAACCACCAGATCTTTTCCGGGGAAAAACTCAAGTAGTCGCCCCCCCTTCATGTTACGTCTCCCCACCCATGGCCACCATTTTGTCCTCATATCCGGCCTCACCCCTTATGTGACCATTCCAGTCACCCCAATTAAAAAAAAATTTTTTCCAAATAATCCCTCCTTGGGGGGAAAATTTTTTGGTTTTTTTAAAAAGGGGGAAAAAAAAAAAACCAATTTCCCCCCCCTACCAAACCCCCTTTTAAATTTTTTAAAATTTTTTTTTTCCCCCCCTTTCCCCGGGCCCCCCCCCCCCCCATTTTTTTTTTTTTTTTGGGTTCCCCCCCTTTCCCCTTCCCCCTCCGGGAAAAAAAAAAATTTTTCCCCCCCCTTTTTAAAAAACCCCCCCCCCTTTTTTTTTGGGGCCCCCCGGAAACCCGTGGGGGTTTAAAAATTTTTCCCGGGCCCCCCCCCCAAAAAACCCCCCCGGCCCCCCCCCCTTGGGCCCGGCCCCTTTTTTTTTCTTTATTTTTCGGGGTTTTTTTCGGGAAATTTTTTTCCCCCCAACCCCAAAGGGGTTTTGGGGGGTTTCCCCCCTTTAATTTGGGGAAAGGGGCCCCCCCGGGGGGGGTTTAAAAAAACCCCCCCCCCCCCCCCCCATTTCCGGGGCCCAAAAAAACCCAGTTTCCTTTTTTGGGGGGGGGGGCCCCCCTTTTTAAAATTTTTTTTTAAAATATATATATATAAAAAAAAAAAATAAAAATTAAAAAGTTTATTTTTTTTTAAAAAATTTTTTTTTTTTTGGGGTTTTTTTCCAAATTTTTTGGGGAAAAAAATAAAATTTAAAGTAAAATTTTTTTTTGGGGGGGGTTTTTTAATTTTTAAAAAATAAAATATTAAATTTTTTAAAAAATTTTTTAAAAAAATTAAAAAATTTAAAAAAAAAATTTTAAATTTTTAAAAAAATTTTGGGTTTTTTTTTTTATTTAAAAAAATTTAAAATTTAAAAAAAAAATTTTTTTTTTTTTTAAATTTTTTAAAAATTTTTTTAAAAAAAAAAAAAAAAAAAAACAAACCCCCCGGGGGCCCCCCCTTTTTTTTTTTCATCAACCCTTTTCCCCAAAAAAACATTCATTTTAAAACAGGAAATTTTTTAAAAAAAAATTTTTTTTAAAAAAAAACATAAAAACATTTCCCCCCTTTGGGGTTTTAAAAAAATTTTTCCCCCCCCCCCTTTTTTAAAAAAAAAACCCCCAAAAAAATTTTTTCCCCAAAAAAAAAAGGTTTTAAAAAAAAAATTTTTTAAAAAAAAAAAAAAAATTTTTTTTAAAAACCCCAAAAATTTTTTGGGGGCCCCCCCCTTTTAAAAAAAATTTTTTTTTTTTTTTTTTAAAAAAAAATTTTTTTCCCCTTTTTTATTTTTTAAAAAAATTTTTTTTTTTTTAAATTTTGGGGTTTTTTTTAAAAAAAATTGGGTTTTTGGGAAAATTTTTTAAGGAAATTTTAAAAAATTTTTTTTTTTTTTGGGGGGGGGTTTTTTTTAAAAACGGAAAAAGGGCCCCCCAATTTTCCCCCCTTTTTTTTTTTTTTTCAAAATTTTTTTCTTTTTTCATGGCTTGACATTCAGATAAAGCCACCTGCCTCAATATCAATTAGCCTGTTAATCACACAGTAATTTGGATAAAGACAAAAAGTATCAAATTTAAAATAGTGCCTGATATAATATAAAGGGCCAATATAAAGAAGGTAACAATAATATCTGTGTATACCTCCCGCCATTTCAGTTTAGTTCGGTTCGTGAGGAGAGTAAAGCGAGTTACTCTCTTTGCTTCCCCACAGTGCGGATGTGCAGGTGTTAAACATGGTGCCCACACGTTTCTTGGAACCCTCCTGTTAAACTTGGTGCGTATGAACAACACGAGCCGAGCCTAACGACCTGTATCATATTTCCAACAAGAAAACACAATTAGCTTTAAATTTCTGATAGGCTCAGCACAAACACTTTGTAATTAGCATGTTGACCAATAATGTCCAAGTACCAGGACGCTTACACAATACAAGAGAAGGTTCTGAAAGAAGCTTGTTATTTGTACAGATTGTTCATTAAGAGGGTCCTTAAGTACACATGCAATTGTAATCTCTTGTGTTGTGTATGCACCATACACCATCTATATATTAATACGCTAATTTGGGAGCTTTGTTCAGGAAACTCGATCCTCTTAAACGTGACTAGCCAGGCGTGGATCTGACTACGGGCGATCGTTCATGGCACAGAGTAGTGCTGCAAGTTATCTTTCTTGAGTTCATGATGGTCCTGTTGGCTGTCTATCGACGATTTTATCACAAAAATAGCAGACAGCGGCAGCCATGACATCTGCAGTCATGACAGCGTCATGTGACGCCAAAAACACGCCAAAGGCCGCCACATGGGTTCAAATACAACTGCCACTGCACCTAACACATAATGTGGCCACTTCCCGACCTGGGTTTTGTGTACAGTAGAGCATTCAATTAGGACCCGTGGACCACCTCTGCAGAGAGACCACCTCTACAATGAGACAATTTCTTACCAATCCAAGCCTGTATAAACAGACCATTGCAAACCTCCACACAGAGTCCACCTCTCTATTAAGACCACTGGAGGCCAGCCCTCGTGCAGTCTTAATAGAGAGGTTCTGTTACTATTGTGGTATTGTGGGTGGTATCTGACCATGGATGGGTGCTGTCAGAATGCTATTGCTAGACCAGTGGTGGGTGTTGTCAAGAGGTGGGATATATTTGTTATTGATTAGTGGTAGGGGCATGTGGGTGACATGGGACGGGTGGAATCCAAATGGGGAGTCAACATTGTCACCACAGCGGTGAGTGCTAGGGTGATTGTAACAGGTCATGACGGATTCTGTAGCCCCGTATATGCAAGTAAAATTTGTTGTTGAATAGTGGCTAGGGGGTCTGTCGTCAGGACGGGTGGGCGTGGGGTTGATGTGGGCACTGTTATGTGGGAGTGGGGGGGGGGCAATGTTGCTACACGGGTAGGTGTGGTGGGCGGGAGGTGATAGAACAGTGATACAGTGGCGGGTGTTGTGGTTGAGGTGTCAAGACAGTGCGGGTGCTTCAGATCCGTGCTATGTAAACATAATAATAATGGGGTATGGCTGGTAGAAATGAGATTTGATTACCCGTTATTGATGTGTTCATTCCCACAGGTATAAGATATGAGACATGTGATTGATATTACTACATAGTTTGTATATGCAGTAAAAATGATACACACAACTAGCTGGCCGTGTTTTTAACTTTCAAACAAGAACACACTTTTTCTGATGTTATCTGGATTGTTGGTGCTTTAAAAGTGTCGTTTAGTCGTGACATCGGAAGGGAAATCCTTAGTGCTCTAGTCTTGATCTATATATCATCATCATCATCATCCTTGTTTATTTGGGCAGGCCTGAATTAATCCTCTGCAGAGGGTGCGGCCTGGCTGCCTAGTTGTGACCGAAGACGTCCCCTCCATGCTTGACGGTCCTTGGGGTCCATTCCTTCCATGCCAAGTGATACTCTGTCGCGTTTCACCAGCTCATCCCAGGTCAACTTTGGTCTGCCTGGAGCTTTCTGTCTCATGATTTTATGCTCCCTCACTCTGGCTATCCAGCCGGTGCTTCGCTCGACATGGCCTAGCCATCTCATCCTGTTCACACACGCACGAAGCACAGCATCGATGTCCTTTATGCCAAGCTTTTCTAGGAGGCAGTCAGAGCTCACGTCATCCTGGGGCCTTACATGACAGATCCATCGGATCATGGCTCGATCATTTCTTCTCAAACGGTTCAGGGTCTTGGAGGAGGCAGCCCAGGTTTCGGAACCATGTAGCATCACACTACGTACACAAGTGGAGTACACTCTACCTCTGGATACCAGCGAGAGATGCTTGTTTGTGAGTATCGGGAGGAGCTCACGGAACTTCCCCCATGCGGTCCTGCATCTCACGGTAGCGGCTAGCTCACAGTCACCACCGCTGGATAGCATGTCACCCAAGTAGCAGAACTCGGACACAACTTCCAGCTTATGCTCACCTACTGTGACCTCCTTGACTGGCCTGCCATCAGCACCTGCACACCTCGGACATATGTAACTTGGGTCACTTCTCAGAGGGCCTTTGATGCCACTGCATTTCTTGTGGACCCAACAGGCACATTTTCCACAGTAGATGGAGTTACTACCTGTACCCGCGAGACAGACAGCACAGGGGTGTTTCCCAGTCTTCTGCAGTCTGTCGAGTGTAACCCAGAGATCATACACTTGGTTTTTCCCATGTTCACACGGAGTCCCTTCTCCTCCATACCCTCCTTCCAGACCTGCACCTTATCCAGTAACTCTTGTTTTGTGTTTGCAATAATGACTAGATCATCAGCGTACAGCAGTTCCCAGGGCATCCAGTGCGGAACTGAAGGAGAGAGCCTCTAGTACTATAATGAAGAGCAGTGGGCTTAGGACTGAGCCCTGGTGCACACCGACCTCCACACTAAACTCTTCACTGTACTCATCTCCAACACGTACCCGACTCCGTACATTATTGTACATTGACTGCACCAGCACTACCAGCCACTCCTCGACACGTAGCTTGCGCAAGGCCCACCAGATGACCTGCCTTGGGACACGGTCGAAAGCCTTTTCGAGGTCTACAAAGGCTAGGTACAGTGGCTTGTTTGCTGCCAGGTACTTTTCCTGCATCTGTCGCACTATGAAGATGGCATCAGTCGTCCTCTTCCTGGCATGAAGCCGAACTGCATGTCATTGATCTGCGCCTTCTTCCTAATCAATTGCTCCACAACTCTCTCCAGTACTTTCAACACTTGGTCTATTAGCTTGAGACCCCTGTAGTTTCCCCTCTCGAGTGCGTCACCTTTGCCTTTGTACAGGCTAACTATGTAACTTTCCTCCCATTCAGATGGTATGTGACCCTCCCGGATGATGGCCTCTATCAGGTCACGAATCAGCCTGATTCCTGTATTGCCGCAAGGCTTCAGCATCTCAGCAACGATGCCAGAAGGACCAGCTGCCTTGCCCAAACTCATCTTCCGGACTGCTTCAGAGATCATCTTGTGCGTGATCCGCTCGCTGGGGCCCTCCACCGGAGGTTCAGTCGAGAGGTCCTCAGGCCTCCAGGGAAACTCAATGTTCTTCACCCAGGATGACCTTCACATTTGTCACGTGCCTCCTGAAACTGCGTCGGTACAAGATGTAGTCAATCTGCGTGGTAACATCTCCGGACTGGTAGGTGATCAGGTGTCTTGGGGGCTTTTCAAACATTGAGTTACCAACCACCAGATCATTTGCTGTGGCAAACTCAAGTAGTCGCTCCCCTTCGATGTTACGTCTACCTATCGCATGGCCACCATGTATGTCCTCATATCCGGTTCTCTCAGCGCCTATGTGACCATTCCAGTCACCGCATATGAACAATAGTTCAGAATTCGGTACCTTAGTAGCTACATCCATCAGTGTGTCGTAGAACCGGTCCTTGGTTTGTTTGCTGAGTCCAACTTGAGGAGCATACACGCAGATGAGAGAAGTCACCGATTTGCCAATGACCATCCTCACCACTACAATCCTATCTGACATGTACTGCACTTCGAAAATTTTCTCCCACCACTTCTCAGCCAACATCATGGCCACACCCCCACTGCCCACATTGTTGCCGGACCAGATATATTTGTAGCGGGTGTCCTTGCCAACTACGACCCGAACCCCTTTGCCCCTTCCTCTGATCTCCTGAAGGCAACATAGGTCCACCCTCCTTCTCGTCAACGTCTCAACCACCTCCGCCTCCTTACCTCGCATGGTCCCCACGTTGAGGGATCCCACGCAGAATGCCTGTTGGCGTTCGCATGATTCCCCATAAGGGCCGGACCCTGCAGACCCACCATCACAGGTCTTCCAAGTCCGAGACACTACCAGCCTCTCTCTGGCTGCTGGCACTGTCTGGACGGCTTTTCGTTCATTTGACTAGACATGTTTGACTTAGGCGAGTTTTTCGGCCCATTGATGCCTTTCCTTGGCCAACCCCAACCTGGAGGACCAGAGCATTTGCATTTGGTGAGGTGCTCGTCCACTGCCCGGGATGGGATGGGGGTTACATGGACTGCTCCGGCCATCTGCCACGATATAACGAAGCTTTCCATCTGCCGTCAATACAGTGGGATGGTACCCACCTCTGGGGATCCCAACCTGCTCAAAAGATCCCATTCAGTTTAGCCTGGGGCCGCATAGGTACCCAGTTTCCATGGTATATATATATAGGCATATTCGATAATTTTCTTGTTGCATATAGTCCATTGTATAGATATATATATAATATATATATATATATATATATATATATATATATATATATATATATATATATATATATATATATAGTAAATATATAGATGCAATCAGATTTGATATAGTGCTCGACTTGTTATAAGCTATTTATAATTAATCTATGTTAGAGCTTATATAATAACCATTTGGCTGATGAGTGCAATAAGCATGAAACATTGATGTACCAAATAAACAAATCCAAATGGACTAGATCTTGTTCAATTAATTAATTATATATATATATATATATATATATATATATATATATATATATATATATATATATATATATATATATATATATATATATATATATATATATATATATTCATATAGTATACAATCATAACTGTACATTTCAATGGTTGTCCTTTAACTATATCCGTTTGTGGATCTAAGTGGCCATCCCTAGTGCTATTATGATCGACTATGTCATATATGTGGATGACGACACCCAAGGTTGATGCTGTTGTTGTGTTAACATTTTTTCAAGAGACTCGCCATCTCTCAGTCTCAAAGCGGGCCAGAGAGCAGAGAGATGACAAGACAGCCCCGCTGGGCCAAAACATATATCTTCATCATTCGTTCATCCGTCTGCGGAAATCTCTTACATTGCATATATTATTCAGTGCTACAGTCTATCTTGAATAGATTGTGAATTGAATAAGGGAACGATCATAAATAACGATACCGGGGAGGGGGGGGGTCGTCCATTTTTGGGAGCTCGAAGAAAAAGTTAGCCGGCCCCCCCCCATCAACATTTTAAAAAGTTGAGTGACCCCCCCACCCCCACCCGCTAAAGAAAAAGTCCTCTCTATAGCCATTGCAATGCTAAAAGAAAATATTTAAAAAAAATATACCATAGCGTCATAAAAAAGTTCAGCGACTCCCCCAAAAGGAATCAGAAATGTTGGACAACCCCCCACCTTTTTGGACGAACCCCCCGGTATCATTATTTATGATCGTTCCCTAATAAGCTTGAAATAAATGAGTATGGCCTGCTACTACCTGCACACGTTTTGCACAATGCAATATATGTATACATGTAAATCGATGGGGGTTCTAAGAAAGTGGGATGTGGGGCAATGACAGGGATAGGGCTCTATATTGGTGAAAAGTGACCCGTCTGAACGGCAGTTTTTGAGCTTGACCCTTTGTAGGGCCCTAGGGATGTTGGATTTACAGTGAGTGGGAAACGGCCCTTGCACCGTTCAATAAAATGCCAATATATCCACGTAATTATTATTTCTAAATTTGATGTAATGTTTGCAAAATGCATGTGAAACTGAAAACTCCAGACGATAAACAAACAATTTATGAGCTACTTAAAAGTAGATCAAGAGTACACACACAGTCTACAGGTGTAGGCCTTTATTTCATCATATATACACAATGTAAATGTAAGATGAAGTGATATATATATATATTTAGGGGAAAAGAGTTTAACTGAAAGAAAATTACCTAAACTCAAGCTTTCTAGATAAGTAGACCTACATGATTAATGAATGACAACATGCCATAGACCTGTTGATTTCCTATACCTTGTTTCACATGTTTATTGTATGCTCAGACATACTGTTACACAGCACGAATCTATACAGCTAAAGCTTTCTGCTATAATGCTATCAATGCTCAATGTGCAGGGGAAGTAAGATTTACAGAAAGGTTGACCATATATGTAAAGGAATAGTGAGTAGTTTCTCATAATTTGCCACATGAATGGTTAACCTTTTAAGACATATGCAGTTAGACATGATGCTAGAAAAGGTTGAGTTACAATGCTATTTTACACTATCAAGCAGATTAACTTAAACAGGAAAAAGAGAAGTAACAGTAAAATTCAAGTGACGCTGTCTCAAAATCATGATTCAGTCATTTGATTTTGGGAAGGGGGTGAATTTGGAGGTAAGTTTAAACGCTGGAATTATTATAAAACACATTTTTGAAAACAAATACTCATCAATTTTCGAAAACAAAAAATCTGCTTCTATCATGAATAGAGAAATATTCGATCCCCGCATATTTGGCTAAATATCCCGTTAAATCCATGCATTGTCACAAAGATGTTAAATAATTATGTCTGATCAAATGTAAAATATATCTATGCCATCACTTCATTCATACAAGATACAGTCAAATGGCCATTTACGGTAGATGCAGACGCCAGCGGATAAAAATCTCTAAGGATCCGCGAGAATACATATCATCCATAAGCTTACATATATATGCGTAACTCAATATGCAGTATACATGTACACAGATATATGTAGATATACCCAGATCCCACAGTAAAATCTTGAAATTCTCAAAACTTTGCTATGGACAAAATACAAAGAAAATGTCCGTAACATTAAGAGTTATGTACTCTTATTAAAGTAGGATATGTAAACTAATCCATAAGATACGTATCCTCATCTGCGAGGATCCCTATCATACGCATGTATACATATCCATTCGTAACACAATATGCAGGGTCCGTAATCTTACGATAACCCATCTTCTGATATGATTTCATGTTCACAGCTGGGATCTTGGGTATCTCTGCTGCGTATTTTCTTATCATTTATTCATTTTTATTTTGCAAGCATCCGCAGGTTCGTATTTATGCCATGTGGCTGAAACATATCGTGTACCCTTCAGAAATCAAATGACTGCCCCTTATGATTTCCAAAAAAAAAAATCTAACAGTGATAGAACCATCTGCATGGCTTTCTTTGTGATGATGATTTCTGACAAAAGCATATACAATAATCAGACACCATTAATGTAGCAGTCTTAATCCTAAGTAAATTCACCACAGAAAGCAAACATTTGTACAAAGTCACACACTCGCTTATGTATCATCGTCCACCCTATATATAACCTTGCAAATACTGCCAAATCAAAATTCAATATAAATCATCATCACTCATTCAACATGGTACACCGTAGCAGTAGTTCTTCCCACATCGTGCCATGTCACTAAGAGATAATCCATGATTAGGATTATAAATACATCAACAGGGTATCAAAAAGTGTAGTCACTTTTAAACAACAGAATTAGTCAATAAGTATATATCAAAGAACACAGCCTAGCAACATGTAAGTTAATTTTTACTTGTGGTTACATGTTGTTTTTTGTTAAAGAAAAATACTGTAAACCTTATGTTAGAAATAGAATAATGTGCACTTGATGATAATGTGATGAAATTTACTCATACACTCTACATTCAATTTAGTTTAGCTGATAACACTTGTCTACTTGAATATTTTGATTAAGATGTATAACCATACTAACCACCTAATAGCAGGTGTCTTAGTAATATACACAATTATCCTTCATGAAAAATTTCAAGATTAATCAAGAAATCAGTCATGTTTACAAAGCAAACATTTCTTAGCATTCACCAATATAACCCTGTGCATGTCATGTCTTCCAGAGGCATTCAACTTGAAATATAAAACTTAAAAAATGGAATGTTCTAACATACATGATGAGAATTGATAATGATCTACTATTTGATAAACTAAATGAAAAACAAGTTACAAATTACATTGTCATAGACCTACATGTACTTGAAGCATTCTGTATTATTTAAATTTGTGCTATTGAAAACATATTTTGCAAACCATTGATGATCCAACTATATTCATGCTGTTCAACTATGAGGAACCAGCTATAGTTTTAGATATACATATTTTAATGACGATATATAAATATGATGGGCATAATTAAGTATTACATGATGCAGAAAAGGATGCTTGTAAAAAGCTTAAGCAACAGTTAAAGTTAAAAGAAATATCATACATTGATGAATAATGGCAGTATAGAGAAAATTGACATGGAGCTATATGCTGTATAATACGTAATATATGTATATATTCAAACTGCTTGACATAAATGTGGTTGAATACGAGCTACATACACATCTAACTACATTGTTATGGAATTTACCATGGTATATGTAACACATTATCATTGTTCAGTACAAAAAGCCACACATGTATCTGAAGAGGGAGTGAGTATTAACATACATTATATAATAAAGGGCTATATTGAGCAGCTTAGGTATGAAAAATAATATCCACACTCTACATCTCAGTTAAGACACGTGTGCAAATGCAGTACAAACATCCTATCCGGTTAGAAGAACAGTTTCCTGGAAGCTTCACATACGTAATAGGTCAAGCAAAATGACAGACTAGGCATAGAAGTTTTTACTTTAAAAGTATAATTTTATAAAATCATTTTTGCAGCATTCATCAATATCCATCATAATTATGAATCTGAATAGTATAGGAGAATCAATAAATAACTTTTTAATGTACACATGGTAGATTGAAGCTATCGTTTTACTCAAATAAAGTGGCAGTATTCAATTGATTTATAGCTAAATTCAATTCCCATGTAAAAAATATGATTTCTATACAGCGTGGAGTATACAATGGTTATGACAAACAAATCTGGCTGAATGATGTAACTTGCATTTATTAAAAAAATGATGACAACATGTACAGAATGATTTGGTGATAAATCCAGCGTTTAAATATACAACTTCGAGATTTTTGGTCTTGACACCTGAAGACTATCCTGAAGAATGACATCACATAGTCACATTATGACGTCATTCTTGAGGATGGTCTTCTGATGACAAGGCCAAAAATGTCGAAGTTTTAAATTTAAACGCTGGAATTATAATAAGATCATTTTGTACGTATTATCAGAAAAAATCCAATGAAATTTTATGATACATTTGATGACAAAGACCCCAGCCAATGAATTTTCATTTATAACTACTGAAATGTACTTATAATAGATAAATGAGAGAAATCAGTTGCATTTTGCAAACTGTATAAAATGGCGAAATATAAAAATAATTTATTTTCAACCACTAGAAAACTCACATACTAAAACATAACCAAAATTGAATGAAGATAAAACACCAAGATAAAACAAACATTTAAATATTATAACAAGAAAGACACCAATATTTACAAGTTCTCCAGACCACCATTAACAAAAATATAAAATTTATAAATTATATCAACATCCATGGACAAATATTACATACCAGCATTCATATCACTTGAATAGTATTTCCACATTTCCAATTGCGAAATTAAAATTGACCAACATTTGCTTTCTAAATCAAAGCGGTTACATTATAATAAAACATCATTTTCAAAGAATAAGTTTACTAGTTGAAGAAGATAAGTTGTTTGGTCAATTTTAGCTTTGCAACAGTCAATGGGAAATCTATGATACATGAAAAATGTCTAAAGCTAAACAACTGCAAGTATAACTCATGCACAGTCTTATAATAATATAGGCACTCAAATCTGTGGTATCGCCATTAGGTCCCAATTTTGTATCATTTCAAAATTAGCTTGGCATCAATATAGTCATATAGCTATTAGAATATTTCTCAAATACCCCAATAGTTATGACATTCATTTTACTTTGTATTCAACCATCAACTATTCATGTTGAGTAAAGGATTCCTCCAATGCTTACATAGCATGTATCAGAATCCAGTAAACTGGAATTGGAGTTTTTATACCCGTCGCTTAACTCATGGTCTTCACCAATCCAATGATTATAGTTTTCATGTTTTATTTCACAACACAGCTTTGTTTTCTTGTCCTTTTCCAAGAAAAATGTGTTTTAATCAGAGTGAATGTTAAATGTTATCTGATGCGGAGGAAGCTTATGCCTTTTGGCTAGAACTGGCCTCCTCCTAGAGTGCTAGAACATCTAGGCTTAATTAGAACACATCTACTGCAGCGCAAGTTGGAAAAATGTCTTTGCGAGCAAAAATTGTCTACAGCAATCCACATTAAACTATAGCAGAAAATTGTCAAAATCACTGTCTAAACACACTATTCTAGTCTATAAAGTTTGAAAATTGCAAAACCACTAAATGCAGACATCACTAGCCTGGCCACTACTAGGATGTCTGCAATGTAATGTCTGCTCTAGAACCTGGACTATCCACATTTTTTCCAACCCAATCTTTATAAAGAAAGGTCAAGAATGTTGTTTGCGGCGCCGCGCTGACTACGCGCAAGAACTACAGTAAATCACTCTACAGTACTCATGCATCAATGTAAATAGTACAATGTTTCCCCATGTTAATATCATAAGTACAGTAATTCACACACTTGAAAATAATACACTCCAAACACTTGACGAGACTTAAAATCTGCCACTGTGCTGTTGCTATGGTATTTAGCATGATGTTACCATGATGTTACCATGGTGACGGCATGGCATTACATGATGGTGCAGCGACAGTCGTTGACCTCTTCAACCCGTGGAGGTCCAGGAAGATACTGAGGAGGAGGCTCAGAATAGTCTCCATCGAGAAAAACCCTGAAAAAACAACCGCTAATCTAAATCCAATGTATGTAAATGATTATGTTTCGAAAAAGTTTGCTGAATATTGCTAATGAGTAAACCAAATAACATGAACTATCTAAACTCATTACCAAACAGTACTGTCAACCTTGTTTCTGCTCATGATGTAGACGCCAAATCCAATATGTACAAACTCATTGAAAACTCTAAGCCAATGTAGTGCATAGAAATTAATTGAAGATGTTATAACTATGATATTGTTTTATACATTTCAAGTAAAGCATGATAAAAAATTGTTGTTTTAATTTGAATAAGTTGCACTTAACAAGATTGTTACTGTAATCTTCCTATGGGTAAGGTGGATTATTAGTTTACTAACAATAGACATGTTCAGCAATCAAATCATGAGCTTCTAAAATGCGGTGCATGGTGAGCTCTCGAGGGTGAGCTAACAATTTGGAAATATCAGCCTATCGGGTGTCAACGAAATGTGTCACATTATTGATTTCTCACACACCTGGAATGAATGAAAAGCAGCTTTACTTATAATAAAGCCACTAAAACGTTAACAATTATGCATTTACGAGTCTTTAGAGACAACATACGTGAGTGCACAATCGCAGATTCATACTACGTAAGCAAATTCTCACGGCCATTTTCAATAATGTCAGCCATCTTGGATTTCAGGGGTGTTCTAAGTTTACCTTGGGGAAAATATCAATGCTGGACCTTAAAGCTACATGTATGTCAAAGGAAACCCGTGTACTATGAAATGCAATTCCATGCCATTTTCATGGCCCAAACTCCCCGGTCTACTAACTAGCTGGTGCGTAACATACCGGACCATGTGCACGAGCTCGCGCCTTTGTTTGTGGCGCCGCTCGCCTCGGTCGGTATTAGTCCACTCTCCTTCCATCACTGTGGTCTCGGCGCCGTCCTGCTGGTGCCAAATACGCGACATGGGATGGTAAAACGTTTCCACGCCTATAACCCGCCGGTCTGAAAGCACGCCTACAAAGTCAGAGCGGGAGCCTGGCGTTAGTGGTGCCACGTGACCTGTAGCTGCTAGCCCCCTGCTGCTGGTGGCAGGGATAGAGGGCTCAGACCACTAAACCAATGCTCACTTTTAAGATCTGAATAATCAGACCCCTCTGCTTTGCTTAGCTCTGAGTGTTATCCAAAAATCTTATTTTCTGTCAGCAGAGTATTCAATTTCCAGCTGCTGACAAGAAAAAAAAGTCATATGACACCCACTTGATCTAAGCTTTTTTTTTTACAATATCTCCAATCAGTAGATTATGGGAACCACGCTTAACGCTTAAATAACATGACCATCCGGCAGCACCGGCGTTGTTTGAACAGATATTTGTAATCGATTTTGCATTGATTTTGTGGTCTGGGCCCTAGAGAAGATGGGTTTTCTACCCACAACACTGCTGGTGGCTAGCAAAGGCTGCATGAGCACGCGACTACTGATGCCAGGCTGCAGCTTCACAACATCAACACACAACGCCCCCAGTTAGACATGGTATTAAACTAGGGGATGAATTGCATAGGAAGAATCATGCGGGGGAGGGGGACCCCACCAAAATACCTTATTTTCACTATGTTTTTGGCATATTTGCTATTGATCATGTGTATGAAACCCATGAGATCCCTTAAGTGCACCCCCGCCCGCTTTTACATGTATATCAAGTGATGGACTTTAGTTCTCAGTATTGTCAACGGCACACTTAAAGATATGTGCATATAAATGTGCATGATGTGTCCATAAATGATTGTATGCTCTATATGGAGGCTATCTACTTTTTACCGAGACTGTACCAATTTAATAATTGCCAAATTCGCTATTCATAAATGAATAATGTTACGATTGTAAGCTGGTCCTTGTGGCGTGTTGTTAAATTCAATGTGATGGAATTTGATAATGAAATACAGCTAGGTATAATAAATGCTATTGAAATTAGTCTGTTTAGCATTAAAATACCAACACAAGGTTCCACTTTGACTATTGAGAGCGCTGTGGCATAAGATGTTGTAAGCACCGCCCAAGGGTAAACATAGAAAGGTTTATGACGGTCACATACAAATAAGCAATTAAAGAAGTTTTATGAGAAACATGGATTGCTAATTGAGAAACTTCTATTTGCTACAAGCTAGCATTATTTCAAATCTGGTGTTTTATAAATGATAGTTGATGTTGATGTTATCCAAGCTTATCTAATTGCTTTTTTGCATTACTGAAAGCGACAATGTCTATAATAAAAGGTATTATAAGTATATATTCAATTCTATATCAAATTGTTCACCTAATAGGTTAAACTATGGAAAATGAAAAGGAAGGGTACACATTACTCTTGTTTACATTTTCAAGCAACGGAATATAATATTGCATGTCTATCAAACTAAATATAGACTAAATAAGAACTTTCTAACTCAGTGCCTTTATAGCATGCATATTTTAGCATAATTACACATATTTAATACAATATTCCAATTGTAGAATGCGAGAAATGTTTAGCAATAGCATTACACATGGTGATGCATTAGACAACAATATATACATAAAGTACAGTGTACTATTATGCAGTAGTGCGTGGAGGATTTACAACGACGGCTACCTTGAAATAGGTATGTACAATCAATTGTCAGCAGTACATAATTGTACTCATACCCTGCCTATATGTGTGCTAAGCTTGGAATTTCTTATGACGTGTTTTGTTGTGTAAACAGGAAATGAAAGGTCAGGTAGCTATTCACGTTACAAAATCCTGTCCAATCTCAAAAATGCTTTATCAAGAATTCCAAGCTACTGACCTCTATATAAGTGCACAACTACCCTACCTATATGTGTGCTACTGCCCTCCCTATAAATATATAAGTGCACTACTACCCTTTCTATAAGTGCACTACTGTTCTAGCTATAAGTTCCCTACTACCTTCCCTATTAGTGTACTACCCTCCATATAAGTGTGCTACTACCCTCCCTATAAGTTCACTACTACTTTCCCTAAAAGTGTGCTATTACCTCCCTATAAGTGCACAACTATCTTCCATATAAGTGTGATACTACCCTCCCTATAAGTGTGTTACTGCCCTCCCTATAAGAGTGCTACTACACCCCCCATCTATAAGTTCAATACTACCCTCCTTATAAGTGTGTTACTTCCCCCCTATAAGTTTGCTACTACCCTCTCTTTAAGTGCCCCACTACCCTCCCTATACGTTAACTACTACCCTCCCTATAAGCCTATGAGAGCACTACTACACTCCCTATGTGGGACTGTGCTAATACACTCCTTTTAAGTGTCCCACTACCCTGCCTATAATTGTCCCACTACCCTCCCACTGACACTCACCGACACACTTGAGCCAGGCCTTCGCGCGCTCCCACGTGCACGTGAACGACTCGTACTCGGGCGCGCCGCTGCACATGCCCACCTTGACGGCCGCCGGCACGAACGTCTTGTAGCTGGGGACGTTATGGATGGGCTTGGTTAAATGTGGAGTCAGTCAATTTTAGCAAAAAACTAGGCATTGTACACTCTTGGATGATATTTTTTTAAAGGTGGCTGCTGCAAGAGGGAAAAGTCCCAGTACCGTTGTGCCTTCACCTGGAAGTATCTAGCAATAGTTTTAGAAACTGAGTTTTTAGGATTTTACGTTTGGTTGTCCACCATATATGACACTTACAAGCGTATTATGCCAGCCTCGCCCACACTATGTGTGCACTCTCCGCACGGACGAATGTGTCAATTACATCTGCACAGTCATCACTACACGATGTCGTTATGGAAAGAAATAGTTCAACGACAAAAGTCACATATATTATCAGAAAGCTTTTGTAAACGGTGCGCACGGATGATGGTGTGTAAGGTGCCCAATTGGGTTGTATGATGGCAGAAATTATATAGTTCTTATAATATCTCCTCAGCTCTTCAGCTGTACACGGAGATTTTGATACATGACAATCTAGTGACAAAACTACTAAATGATGGATCCAAACAGCTCTGAGTAGCGTCGCTAGAACAATGTTGACTGCATGGTGTTTACTTTAACCATGTTGCATTTTGCAATTAAAGGATGAAATTAATACATAGTTAGCTACAAACAACCCAAACACCTGGCGTTTGCTTCAGCTGAAGCGACGCAATGAGAGATATATGGTCACGCAAGTGCGTCCGCCACAGGCATGCCCCCCCCCCCACACACACACAACCACACATACAGACCTGAGCCTTGCTCCCCCCGCCCCCCTCGAGCCATGCCCCCACTGACCTGAAGCCTGAAGGCGGCGAGTACATGGTCTGGCACGTCACTCCCTCCTCCATGGGCCGCACGTACGTGACGCGCACGAAGCGGATCATGGCGCAGCTCTCCACCTTGTCCACGAAGTTCACGCCCGTGTGCACGTTCTCTGCCAACACAGCAACAGTGTTAAGTGGACATGTAAAGGCTATGTTCC
This sequence comes from Streblospio benedicti, assembly GCA_019095985.1. Lineage (NCBI taxonomy): Eukaryota > Metazoa > Annelida > Polychaeta > Spionida > Spionidae > Streblospio > Streblospio benedicti. The sequence continues at coordinate 21,123,696 of CM032665.1, forward strand.
ACCGAGAAAATCTACCCTCAGCGTATAGAAAGCGTACAGTTTCCCGGAATTTTGGCAATTTCATTTTTTTTCATCCGCTTTCACTACGCGGAGGCTAGTGGGACATAGCTGGTAAGACTATTCATGGACTTGGGTGCACGTTGTGTCATGGTGTCAGAGGCAGATCCCAGGAAGGGGGTGCATAGGCATGCACTTCCAATTTTTACACTCAAATATTTCATTTTCATGTTGTTTTTCATGTTCGCTGGTGATATCATGTACGAAACCCATGGTATCCTTTAGTGCGCCCCACCCAACCACCATTTAAATCAAAAGCTGGATCTGCCAGTGTAGAGGATTCTTTCTTCAAGTCTCTGGTCCATAGTATATCTCACAGCATGCGCTCTGAGGCGTAGCAACAATCACACAGCAATATTAGGTACACTAGAACCTGAGGACTGGCTTCAAGTGCTCAGCATAATAGAGATGGTCTCTTTCTGGGAGTTTCTGCTAGACTCTTTATGACATGACACAATGAGAAAATTAATGGTTCTATCAGAGAGTTGGTCTCTATGTAAAGCTGGTCTAAATTGAAGGTTCTATTGTATGTCTGTTTGCTTGTATATACGTCGTCCGTGCCATGCTAATAATAAGTAAGCAAATAATTGAAATAAAATTTGTCATCATCAGCTCACAACTCCCTACACAAGATAAAGATATATGTTTTCAAAGCAAAAACAGGACCGGCAGATTTAAACGATATTATTATGATCAACATGTTGGTTACGTGTTCATGTCTCAACCATTTGATTTCTCAGCACTTCAGTATTGCATTACTTTTCATTTTTATGACAAATACACAGTTCTTCTGCATGTAAAGTAGATATATATCATAAGTTTGAGTCAATACTTCGAACTATATCTTTTGTGAATGACATGAAATGCATTGCCAGCATTAACCATTGTACGCATTTTAACCACAAATATTATATACAAAATATGCACAATACCAATATACTTTGAATACACAGCATTTACGATGTTTGTGTCTCAACATTGATACGTATATGTACATGAACACAACATGCTACTTCAGATATATTTCCCATGGCTGGAATAATGATTTAAAATATTCCATAAACATAATAATGTTGGATAGCTATTAAGAGTCCATGCAAAAATAAAAGTAATCTATAAATTATATATACAATATGAAACAGAATCTTTAGAATATAGAAGTACTTGATTTAAAAATGTATTACAATTTAAAAATTCAAGCTTACAACAGTATAATGAAAAGTGTCTATACAGTGAGGACCCAAATTATCTAGTATAAAATCTGGATTGCTGTTTCATGTTGTGCAGGTTGCGAATCCTCCACGGCTTCAAAACTTGTGCTGATATTAAACTCAATTCTGAATAGACTACTATTGGAGCTAAAAAAATCCGACAACCGCCCTCACATCATGAAACAAAACAAACATTTTTTATAGTTTCATAATTTAGCACTGACACCCACCATTAATTAAGTGCAAACGAAAGCATGAGTCAATTATTGTAAAAAAAATATATGAATTGACACGTGCCAGCAGAAATAAAACCTTGGGCTGCTACCAGACACAGTATAAGGTAAAGTTACAAACACATGCTGTTTATACCTGGGTGTTTTCTATAGACCGCCTCCAGTGTTTGAATGTTGGTTACACGTATGTTCTGTAGGGTGGAGGATAAGGAGTGCATCAATAGACATGATCATTGCGCATTCAGTATTTCATTTCAGAGTGACATTTAATGCTTGAAGGTCTAAATTGCCTAAGAAGATTTCATATTGCCATCACCAATATTAAACAGTCAAGGTCACTATATTTCTTAATGGTACTAGGTTCAAGACTGAACCAAACTGGTATTCTCATTTTTTTGCTGGGTGCATTGTGGAAGTTACCATCTACTCAACCTATTCAAATGGCTCATATCCCGTGAAGGAAGTAGCATATGATGGTAAGAAATCAAACAGTACTTCATATGGAGATGATTTTGATTCAATGATTGAATTTAATGAATCAATTTATAAAGATAAAAATCTTCAGCAAATGATAAAATTATATGGAATAGGTTTTTTATGTGATACTACTACATGTATGGACATGTAATGTATAAGTAAAGTACATGTACATGTACGGATTTTAAAGAGCTAGAATCAGCATAATACAGTATAGAAGAGAGTAATAGGTTGTTGTACGAGTGGGGGAGAGATCAGAGAATATTGCACTGAGTGCAATCGAGTTCTGTTAAACTTCACAGTCAGTGAGATATTGTCCGATCTCCCCACCCGTATAATTACCATATTCTATCATATTTATTTATTGTTTTAGGTCTTTAACTTTACAGTGTAGGATATCAACTTTTACACTTTGGCTCTCAGCCAATCAAAATTGAGTATTTCAGCAAACATGAGAGAATAAACTTTACCCTTGCGCTCTGTATCCACTCCTTGGCTTTGTGCATGGCAGTCACCAGTGGGCGGTACTTGGGGTAGATGCCGTAAATGCTGTACCAGCGTGGAGCGCGCACAAAATCTGGCAGGAAATCTTGTGCTCCTAGAATTAAGCACACATTTACCTGGTGTTGGCGAGCAAATAGTAGAAAATCATAGTGATGTTTCATTTTAAATTGTGATTTTTCTATTGTCTTCATAGCTGTTCAAAGATAAAAAGAGTCTATTTTTTTTAGTAAATACACTAACCTCTTGGTGCGTATCAAATTTTTGATAGTGATGTTGCACAATATATAATCTGCAATTCTGCAAGACTTAATATTTTTAAAATAAATGGTGGGTAAAATGACTGAAATACACAGTCTGGGAGAATTCCTTTGTATCTATTGCGTTAAAACATTATGTTCACAACGACCTCATGCCCACTGAGTCTGTGAGACAGCAATTCACGTGACTAAATTGGCAAATGGCGCCGAAATTCTGAGAAAACAGTGCGCATGTCCGAAATTGCTTGCTTTGAAAAAGGTCTTTTTATACTATGTGAAAAACAGATAGCGTGTAGAGTGAATTGTAGTATTTGATCACAAGATTGGAGTGTCAATCGGGAAATTGAGCATGCTGATGTCTGATTTACCCTCACTTCGTTCGTGAGGGTAAATCAGACGTCAGCATGCTCAATTTCCTGATTGACACGACAATCGAGTGGTCAAATACCATTCTATCATGACTAAAATCCACACTAAATGAGTGTCTGATTCGTTTTTATTTTGAAATAAATCATATCATAACGGTATCATTGCCATTTTGACCATGCGACGACAGCGACTGTATAGAAAATGTGACGGTACTAGTCTAGTTTAGACTAGTGGTCTCCGCGGGTGCAGTCAATCGTATAATTGAGCACGCTGGTCGACCAATCAGAGTGGGTTATTGGCGGTGATTTTTGCACGGAATGATAGAATGATATGTTTACCTATTAATTCTTCTTCTGGTGCTCCATAGATGAAGTAGATTCTGGTGATGTAAAGAACATGTCGCAAATAGTCGTCGGGGAAGTAGGTCTGGTCCGGGTCCACCTCGGGGCCCTCCCATTGTCGTCGCGGGAGCTTGAGGGGGACTGTTTCAATGGTGAGGATTCTTCCTGAAAATTGGAATGTCGAATCTACAAGAGTTTGTAGATTGCGATGAAAAAAGAAGAATTAGTATGAGGCTTGAAGCATATTCGGTAGCAGGGATACATTACTACACAATGACTTGTCATTTAAAAGCTCAATGCAATATATATGTAAATGCCAAGTGTTATATTTGACAGCATATATAACGATACGATGAATTACGCACTACAATGTATGGTCCAAAACATTGGTGTTATGTTTCAACGCGGATTCAGAGCTTTTAAAATCATACATTTTACTAGATGGGCTAGAAGCAGTAGCAAGAGTAGGTGTTGATATTACTAGGTTTGTAAAAGCACACACTGCTCACATTAATCACTAAACAATGGAAATGGTGCGTAACATGTATTGTACAGTATTGACTATGTTGTACTGTAGGTAAACATTAGGTATATTGACGAGATGATCAGAGCTAGATGACCTATACGTTGAGAATTGCAAATCAACTTTTTAGGAAGACTTAGTAATCTAGATATACCTAATTACCATTAGTTTGCACTACAAAAAGTTCTTTGACATAATCAAAATGTGCATTCCATAATTTGAGAATTATTAAAATATTTTGCACAAAAAAATCACTGGGTTCTTAATTTGTATCTCTAAAGAGAAGATCTGAGTGCATACTATTGACATACTAGTATGCACAGCAACACTTGGGTAATGTGGCATGCTATGATTGATAAATACAATGTGGTGAAGACACAACAAATATGATTACCCATATTGCTAAATCATGCAGGTTACAATGTATAAATGTAGAAACAAATTCAATGAACAGGCATAGTTTCGACATATAAAGCCATTTTGTCTGATAAACTCATTAGGCAGGGTCATGAGCAATTATGTGTCTCTGATTTAAGCAAAACTGAGACTGGCTGGTAACTGCTTTGTTTTAGATGCAATGGCATTCTCTATTCTAATAATAAACACATTAAACTTACCAGGTGAATGCATTATAAATGTGTCTGAAAACCAAGCTATCAAAATATTCTCAAGCATAATAGGGGTTATAACACTCTACTTCAGTGATTCTTATTGTCCATCTATATTATGAAACATAAAATGTTGGCTTCGTTATTTGTCAGTATTTAAAGGGTTTAGATTAGATTTAGTCTGAATTACTCCTGTGAACAATGTCTCAAACCTTGTCCTAGATTACTAAAACACTACAATCGTGTAATTTTCAGAGACATGAATTGCTCTGTGGAAAATATAGTGCTAGCTAGATGACTTTTTATACGTATTAATCACTGAAATAGAGCTGAATGTAGCCAATCCAAATGAGTAGCCTCGCGGACATACTTGAAAAAATCATAAGGATAATCAAACGATACGTAACTGGTAATAAGGATGATGTATGCAACATATTAGCACCTTTTTAGACTAAATCTCTTAGTCATGATTCATGGTCTTATTGCTTAAACCGATAACCATTATGTGAATGTTATGTTTTTACTGACTACCATGTACGCCATTGCATTTGGGTACTTAGTGTGATAAAGCGTATTCATATATTGTTGAAGTAAGGCGTCTGGCCAAAATGGAAAGTGAATTTGATGAACTGCAGATACCAACCTAGAGTTCACCAAATTTACATAACACCTGCTGCTTCTTCACTAACTTCACTTTGCTAAAAGCAAGATACTGTAGTAAATTTACTACATTTCTTAAAAAGGATGATGAATGCCTCACTTAAAAAAATATATTTTTTTTAATTATAGGCGATACCCAAGTGTATGACAACAAATTTTGTGTAACAATGATGTATTTCAAACTCTTTAAAAGACAATATTTGGTGAATATGTAAATGATTTTTAAAAGGGTAGATTTCTGATGAATGGTTGGAAGAAGGTAGTATTTACAATCATGCAGGAAGTAATAGTATATGTTGATTTCAATTGACTGTAGTAAACACTACCTTCTCTATATTGAACAGAATTATTAGTGATCAAGTGTGATGGCAACAAAATATAAGGGATGACAAAATCTAAAATAAAATATTTTATTGACTGATTACATATTTTTTTCTTTTTAGATTAGGCTGATGTGAAGATTACATGTAAGAGTCATTACCTGTGTGTTTTGTGTGTGTGTGGTTAGTTTGGATGTTGATAGAGATTATGTGAACTGAAGTTGATCAAGAACGGTGGTGTTATACGGTATTATTAAGGATTTGTTATCTCCAGATGATTTGATTAGTGTGCAATAACTTTGATGATCCTAAGATGATCTTGATGTTTCATTAATATATTTTATATGTATCAACATGTACACAAATATGTACAATAATAAATCAACTTACCAAATATAAGAATTCAACAGTAGAAAATGGGTGGTTGGATTGGCTACATTTAAAATGTTACCTGTTGGAATTTTGCCATCTTCTTGTTTCTCTGAATCTATATAATTACATGCTTCTAAGAATTTTCAAACAATTTATATGGCGACAGATGTTTGGTTTTGTAGCAAACATGTAGAAAAATATTACAAATAGTTCTTCAGTATAGACTGGTGTGGCAATTTGTAAACATGTTACCATCTCAGATTAGATCTTGCATTTTAAATTGATTTTTAAAATGTGTATGTAAATCAAACGTGCATTCAAAACTTCTTTTACGTTTTGATTTTCAACAAGACTCAGACAAAGACTCATTTTCATTGGATAGTTTTGTAATTACTTTCTCTATTTACAAACTTAGTTTGAATCAAACAATTTTTCCGGTTAGTATGAATGACATAACCTTTAATCACACATATCACAGTACTAGTGTTAGTGTTTACACATTGGTACATTCTGTTTAATTTCTATATATTTTTAAAATACTGAATATAGGCTCTCTACAGCTCAATGTACATGCACGGATCATAAGCAGGCTAAATTTTGCAAATATGTGTAAACAACACTCTAATGTTTCAATCATCTAATTCAGTATTTTAAAAACACCTCAAACAATCACAGCTACACTTGTATAAATGGTTTTGTAACATACATTTCAACCATGAGGGGGGTTTATAAGGGGTTAAGAAATTCCCAAATCCCGATTGAAGTTGGCCTTATTTCCCACACCCCTAGATGTTTTGGCCTTTTTCTCCTCACATCCCACAAATTTTGCGGCTTTTATCCACATCACACTCCCTTGAATTCCCACATTCCTCTTTGTTCTGGCTTTTCCCCATTTATCCCTCTAATCTTTTTTCCAGCGTTCTCCCCACTATATTCCAGTTCCTTATAAACCCGCCCTAACCATCTATTACAAAAACAAGACTAGTAGTAGGGAAACTCTAAGAGATGCTCACGATTTTAAGTATATAAATTTCAAAATGCATGTTGTTACCTTCCATGGGTGATTCTGATAGATAGGCATTGATGGCTGCATAGGTTTCTGGTAGGTTTTCGTAGACTGGGTACTTTCCAGTCGAGTCAAGACACTTGGGTATCACATTCATATAGCCCACTTCTAAGGGTAGATCGAGGTTGTTTTTTGCTGAGTAGTCGTGCACGTACCACAATCTGTGTATGAATAAAACACTGTTAATGTTATATAATACAATGCCCGAGCAAGGTTAGTCTTTCAAAAAACCTTATATCTAATAGTTTTTACTTCTATCATAAGATTACAAAAAAATGCTCATGTAAACGATATATTAAGTGCAAAGATGAAGAGCAAGTACAATTTTGACAGCCTCTAGCTCTAATAGATATAAGGTCTTTAACAAAAGCCTAGGAATTATTCTGCTATTAAATATGCAACCTCAAACGTCCTGGCCTGTTATAGCCTTTCAAACCAGAGTTTCACTGGCAACAGCTGTAGAAGCAGCAGCATGCATGGGTGATTTACCAGGTACGGATTAGCCAAGACATTAAGTATGTCATCTTGATCAAAGTTTCCCCATTACAAATAAACAGTATCATATGCTTAAACGAGAAAATACCCAAGTACAGCAGCTATACAGCTGCTCTGAAAAGAGATTGCTGTTTGTAAAACAGAAGCCATGTGCTTTTAGTTGATGGCGTCAATTTTGCAAAACTTTCAGCAAGATTTACATCATAGAGAAGCTTTTAGAATAGGACTTCATGTCAGATCATTTAAAGGCCTTGTGATAGGCGAGATCAAGGTGTACCTGGGTGTCAAGGACCCCTGCTGTAATTTGCAGTGGGGCACTTTGACTTGTGTCTAGACATTCTGTCGTGACTTGGGACATTTCGTCGTGAGAAATACAAATGTTGGCAAAATCTTGGGGGGCCCTAAAAATATTTCCATAAGCCCCTTATTGTAAGGGGCTTTTGCATACAATTTTTAAAAAACTCTGTGGATCCCCTGAATGAATGTTGGTGGCCACTCGCTGCAGCCGGCCCTCAATTGGTCACTGATGTAATGTGTATTTCCCAGGCGTATTTGTGTATTCAGTTCTAGTATATTCACTCCAATTCTATTTTATTTTACGGAGTTATAAAAAACTATGGGGGGGGGGCGGGGGGCTGAAAAACTCAACTTGATTTTTTGTGGGAGAGGTGGTTGAAAATCTTGGGCTCACATGTAGCAGGGGCCTGGAAAATGTGTAGTAATTTTAATAAATGGTTGGGGGTGGGGGGCGGTGATGGCGAAAATTGTCAAACAAATATAGTATACAGGAACCTAAAAATCATACCACTTGTATATAGAAGTATGTTACATAGAAAAAACCCAAACCGGATGAGTTTGTAACATGATTTTTTTTATCAGGTCAGTTCTTGTGGCGTATCACGGCGAGCCCAAAGGGCGAGCCTGATGCAACTCAAGAATGAATCCTAATAAAATAATTTATGTTACATAACGAACCCGCTTTTGTATTTATCATTCTTTTCTGAACAATCACAGCATTGTTTTAAAAAATGTGGAAAAGTAGTCTGCCTGAGTACATGATAACCATAGTATCACCCCTGTTCGAACAGGGGTGATAACACAAAAGAATGTGCATGAAAAAGAATGATAAATGAAAATGAATCTTCTCTTCAATTTCTTTCTGTTAGTGGCCATCCCATCACCATGCTCCAGAAAATAAGATGTGTGCAATTGCGCAGCGTGATTACAATTTATGGTTATTACATTTTACAGCAGCTAGTCCACTAAATTATAGCCGGTCAGAATTAACATTGTTCATATTTTACGGTTTACCAGCCTCCCCCTGGCCCACCTCCTCCACAAACTAAACTGGCAAGTTACCACTGGTAGGGCACTTGCCTAAGGCCTTCGACATAGATGGCGGTCACGCATACACACACGGTACTTGCCTGAGGCCTTTGACGTAGATGGCAGTCACATCCACGCACACACACACATTGTGCAAACACACCACACACACCACACACAAACACACACACACACACACACACACTCGCACACACACACACACACACACACACACACACACACACACACACACACACACACACACACACACACACACACACACACACACACACACACACACACACACACACACACACACACACACACACACACACACACACACACACACACACACACACACACACACACACACACACACACACACACACACACACACACACACACACACACACACACACACACACACACACACACACACACACACACACACACACACACACACACACACACACACACACACACACACACACACACACACACACACACACACACACACACACACACACACACACACACACACACACACACACACACATGGAACTTGCCTAAGGCCTTTGACGTAGATGGCAGTGTTGCCGTGCGGCGTGAACATGGGGTCCTCGGTGGTGACCTCGTCCACCGACGACACCTTCTTCTCCACTGTCTCGCACTTGACTAGGATCACGTCCAGGTTCTCCGACAGCCAGCAGTTTGCTTTGGGGATCAGCGTGCTGCAAGCACAACAGCGGGTAAACAATTACTCGAGGGTTGTGGGTTCGATTCCTGGTTGGGTCTGATCAAAGTGGGTCATCTCTAATATGCTGCACATCACTAGCAGATCCAGGTTTTCAGCAAAGTCGAGTGGGGTGGGGTAAGCGGTGCACTTAAAGGATTCCTTGGGTTTTGTAAGCGCGATCGATAATAAACATGGTAAAAGTAGTTATGAAATAATAACATATTTTATTGGGAAAAGGGGGGTGACTCAGCCCCAGTTCTGGATCTACCTATGCACACTGCTCGGCGGTAAACGTTAATGAGAGCAATAAGCACGTCTGCACTACTTTTGGAAATGACAGACGATGCTTATTAGAAGGTTGTAGGTTTGATTTCTGGTCGGCTCTGTTGAAGGGTGTTGGGAAAACTCATCTCTAACGGGTTGCACATTGCTTCGTGGTACCTACACATTAAATAGGTACTGTGAGTGACACACATGTCTACGCTGAGGTTGGAATTTGCTGTATGCTCCCTAGGGAGTTGAGAAAGATACAGTGTAACAATGATCATGTCAATAACCTGGTGTAAATGTAAAGTCGCTAGAGCATGATGACAGTGAATTCAGATTGTATTTAAGCTCATTGTTTTATCATCTACAGTCATGACGTAGCCGTGAACAAACATCCATGTGGCATTTGCTAGCTATGACATCAGATGAGATTAATGACATATACAAAGGCCATCACATTATAGGTTATGCAGCAATGTGACAACCATGCCGCTGATGCAAGATACGCACAGTAAATGACATAAAACTGCTATTAGATGTGTGTGAATAGCTGATATAACACTCTAATTCTAAAGGGTTTTATTCGCATAACAATATGAGTGTTTTAATGTTGACAAATAAAGCCCTGTACACAAGTTCTTACTTTGCCGTAGGTAATTATAGGTTAATAACACACTATTTAGGATCTCCGTCCCATACTAGGGGGCCATTCAAACATTATCAGAGACAGGGTCAATGGGTGCATTAACTTTTATTTTTTGATGTGTTATTAAACTTAATTACATAGATAGATTTTTTGCGCCCTTTTGAGGGAGGACGTTAAACCATTTACCACTGTTTTTAAGAAATTGTACTCATGGTACGTAACATCTTATAAAAGTAAATGATGCACTTCACCCCATCATTTTTAACATAGATTTAATGGGGCCATTATTTTTATTGCACGACAGTGCCCCCACTCTCATCACATGTGAATGGTCCCTAACCTAGTTTTTTTTCTTGGTATAAAAACCGACTGGCAATCTACAGGCTGTGGTGAAATAATGGTGAGCAATAGTGAGAGCGAGCACAGTATTGAGTCTACAGGGTTACCATGAATAATCACACTGACATTTGCAGCTTTTACGACTTTGATAACAAAATGTCGTCTGTATTTGGGGGTTTTATATATGCATGAGAATCTTTGTTACTGCGTTTTTTGTTGATACACAATGGCACTTATAGGATCTCATAGGTGCCAATGCACCATTTCTATAATCATTTTTACTAGGGTATCTTAGAGATTTATACTAGGATTGTGAAGGCACATGTGGTGCTGCAAAGGAATGCGTATTGCATATATTTTAAAAAGGGAGATTAAACTGATATAATTCTAGCAATACATTATTAATAGAAGCGATATGTTATCTCAAGTTTCCCATATTCAACAAGGCACACGTACATTTTACACTGACTATGTTAATTTGTTTGGATGTGGGATGGGATTGGGGGGGGGGGGCGGTATAAGGAAGTGGGAATGGGAGAAAAGGCTGTTTAGTTTGTTTTGTTAGTCACAGACAGTATGGAGACTAATTACATAGTTCTCTGAGATCAGAACAAACACCCTCACGGCCGGGCACACCAATCATTTTTCTTAATTAAGTGACTTACAGAACGCTGCCGCTTAAAGCGTACTTAAAATGGTGTCGCTGAGTATTTTTTCCCCTTTGGGCTAGTGACACACATGGGCTACGTGATGAAAAGTGAACGCGCGATTGTCACTAACACTCTGAATTCTAATGAAAGGTTAAGAGTAGTTTTGACAGATTTGTTCACATTACTAAAGATTACTGGCAGGCGCAGGTTTTGGAAAAGGGACACGCACTCGAGCGATTTTATGGGTTTTGTACGCGGGGGTCGATGGCGAACATGCCAAAATAAAGGACATGAAAATGAAGGATTTTGGTTGTGGAAAGGGAGAGGGGGCAGGGGGCGATCTGCCTATGACATTGATGAAATGGTTTGACATATATTTGTGATATCGTATCATTATATTGTCCACGATGCCTAATATATGAAGATTATTAAAACAATACAAAGACCCTGGTGATGAAATCCCAACCACCCAAAGACAACATTCGCGACAACACTACACAAAACAGCACACGTATTGCTTACTATAAAAAGGCAACAACAAGAGATTCAAACCATGCTGCAACATTAACAGCTATACCAAGTAAACTATCCTTTCCCAGAACCCAGCACTCAGCTGGTATAGAGCAAACACAACACTTCCATTGTCCATGGCACAGACAAAAAGCCCACAAAACACCAGTCCATTTCAACAGCATCAGCAGAAGCAAAGCGGGGTATTTTCCATATGGCGGGCTCCGCACCCTGGAGGCCCTGCGCCCTGCATTCTGAGCGGCCGGGGCCTTCCCAGAGGAGGCCGGTAATGGTGTGTGTCCGCCCCTCATCCCACCCGCCAAATAATGCGTCCCCCGGGGTGGGGCCGCATCAACTAATGGGCCGGGACGCACCGTCTGGATTACCCACTCCACAGAATCACACAATGGATTGGGCATGCTGCCCCAGTTTTGAAGTAGAGGTGCGATGTATGTTGCTGCCGGTCCAGTAGGTTCAGTAGCCTTGACCCCCAATATATGAGGCATTCTATATTATAGTACCACATTCAATTAAGACCAACTCTCAATTGAGACCACCTCTATAATAAGACTACTTTTCACACTCCCAAACCTTCATAAAGCTACCAAAATGAACCTCGGTATAGAGACCACCTCTCTATTAAGACCCCTAACACTGATCCCAAAGGTGGTCCTAATAGAGCGGTTCCATTGTAGATGCATTGCGTCCACTTACTATAAGGTCAACTCTATAAATAGACCACCTCTGTCTGTAAGAATATTTCCGTTGGTACCAAGTGTTCATAATAAAGAGACCATCAAGAACCCGCATAAAATGAGTGACTCTCTATTGAGATTTGAGATGGGATGAGACACGGTCCTCATAGATGTATGTTTTCATTGCTCAATATTATTGAATGGGGCACATTGACTTTTTAACTTGACATTTACATCGGTATCATAGAATCCAAAATATGTGCACGTCGTAAAGCAGCTTTGTGATTAAAGGGGGTAGAGATACAGCTGGTGCACACATTTGGTGTGGGGATGAGAACCCAACAATGAAACCCGCTTTACATCTGTGTCTAAAACATTTTGAAGTTTCAGGTCTCACTTTTTTAAAAACAAATCCTAATCCCTGTGCAATCAAGCTTCATTAAGACGTGTTTTTACCGTCTTTCAACCTGCTCAATTCTCAGGATCCAGATAACGTCCACTTCCGGAGCGGGTTGATGGACGAGTCCGCCTCACCAATTACCGCTCACCCTCCTCCTGATTCTGCCCTGTTTTGGTGCCACTCTCGACGAGTGTTCATGTCTAAGGTAAGTCTGATGTCACAGAAACGTACACATACCAGTTTGCATGTAGTTCACACCACATTTACTGGGTAAGCAGTGGTTTGAGAATTATTTGTTTTACATTAAAGGCAGATGTTATTGACGATAAGCCCAGAAAAACAAGTGAAAAGTAATGGCTAAACTTGGTGAGGAAGAGCGATAAGAGACGACATTGCTGGACTATGGGTACACGAGATCATCATGAAAAGAAACAGTTTGACCACAAACATCACATATAAAGATACCTTGTAATCAATTGACTTAGTTGTAATTATTGCCGTTAGAGGAATCTTTCTGCAAGTCTTCAGGGCCATATCACATAGGCTCTGCCGGGACTCGAACCCTGAACCACTACCATTGTGGCACCTCTCCACCCAGCAGGTCTATAAGGCAGGCTCCCTAGACCACTCGGCCACCCTGACATCCCATATGTTACGAGCAGCGTCCGGTAGAGCATGACCCCACACGGCCGACAGCTCGGCAGGTCACCTGCTTGCCCCCCGGGGCTCCTTGCAGCCTAGGAAGCGCTTCGTCTTAGTCGACGTACAATTCAATCAGCACCTTTAATGAGATTAGGCAGTGACAGGGAAAGTCCCTTGACCCCAAATACGGCGTGGCACCGTTAAGAAGAGATTCGATTTGTGTGTAACTGTTTTCTTTAGCAGTTGTAACGGAGATCGTTCTTGGGGTGTAGATAGAATCTTTTAACACATGAGAACATTGTGAGCAAAGTAAAAGACACAAACGCACCCTTAGTTTACTGATACTTTACAGCGAGCAATATTGAATATATACTGTTAACTGTTTGCACAATGTGTGTTATAGTTTGATAACCAATGTCAATTTAGATTTAATCGTAGTTTTTGCAAGTTTCACATACCATGAGGTCATGCTCTCTAATATTGGTCATGTTCGGGTGAAAGCAACAACTTCACATTAACCTGAGATTTCACTCAATTTTTACAGCACATGTCAAAATTAACAACGATACAAATTAATGGCCGGCGCAGCAATCATGCTATTTTCAGACAATGCAAACATTGCACGCAGAACAAAAACACAGTCTGATACATGGGTGCCGCCTGACATTAGTTGAGATACATTGGATGGCAGATCTTGATAGCTCTAACCTATTCTATCACGATGTAAATCTCCCAAATTAAATTAGCATGAATGATGTAATGCCATTTGGGATTTTAATGCGTTTCAATGCTGCACCAGTAAGAGATAACTATGTAATTCCAGGAGCAAACGCTGTTTAATAAAACAGGGAGCCATTGCTAAAAAAAAGTTACTTATTTCTTGCACCACATTGGCATCTCATTGGGCGGAGCTAAACTCTATATTTTCTATATTCCTTAAATCGTGATGAATGAACTCACAGTGACCTAATGTTCCCTTAGTCTTTCAGTGTCTGTTGACACTTGACTGACACTTGAGTGGTTGAACCTGCTGCCTCGATGCTGCAGTTTGAGGTTATTGGCACTTTTCTCGTCTGCAAAAGGAACCTGCCCTTCCCAGCATGCTGCAAGCAAGCGCACCCTCACTTTGATGTCATCAGTTACAGAAATTGACATGCCAATCTAATTCAAACTTTCTCCTATGGATTTTCCTCCAAAATCAATGTTTCCGTCGTTTTTCTCGTAATAAGCGATAGGATGAATAATCTCTTGGTATTGCTACGTCATTGCCAATATGTTACATCCATGAAATTCAAATATTGACATTATGAGTAGCCCCGAATACGATGTATAAATGTCAATTAAAACATTTCACCACCGCTAATATATAAGATGTACCCATGCTAATGGGAGTATTAACCTTCTATCATTTTGAAGAAATACACTGTTGGCCATTCACAACGTTCTGTGGTGCCTTGAACAGTACCTAATTGAGGGGCTGGTAGTCAAAGCAATGTTCATAACAAGTACTATTCTATTGATCTTGTATGCATCATATGACTTCATGTTTGCTGCTGTATTTTATACAAGAAGCTTTTGATAATAGAAAATAAGAATGGCAATAAAAATGAAAAGTTTATACCCGTGTATTTAAATTTCGTAACTACAATGTATGGTCACATTTTCAAAAAGGCCTACTTTATTTTCGGTTATCAAAATCATATTTAAAATCTCTTCGTTGGTAGTCTGTATAGGAAATAAATACGTTTGCTCAATCAAAATCATCTTGAATCTCATACAGCAGCAATGTCAATGTGCACCATTAGGAACGCATTTGCTAGCAACACGTGACGAGATCACGTGACCGGCTAGTCACGATCACGTGACATCAATCACCTCGCTTTGATTGCAACTTTAATCTCGGCTGCTGGGACGAAAAAAGGGGGGATTTCTGTGATATATTTCCCATTTAATGTCGACATTGCTTAGGCAAGAACGCCTTTTGTGATGTCTGGTTTGTAGGTGAACGTGCTTTGTTGGTGGATAACTTTGTCGCGTCCTGTATAAGGCGCAATTGAAGACAATGGTGATTTGTGGCATGACATTTCTCATATCTGTTGTTTCTGCATCGCATTGCGTGTCACTCATTGGTAAGAGGTGTGGGTAATCGTTTGCTCATCTATCAATTCTTCGATTAAAACCTCCGTAACCAGAACACGCAATCAGCTGGTCATCTTGTTAAACATGAAATTAAAGCACATGATAATCGACTAAGAAAAACACCGTATCCTATGGCTCGGGAAGTAGAGAGAGAGAGAGAAACGCCTTTAGCTTTCCGCATATATGACCCTGTGTGCCTGGTTTCCGCGCCGAGCAAGCAGATGATAAATCACCACAGACTCATTATTAGAGGCGTAAATCTCACTGTGAGCCCCAATTGTGGCCGTCAGCGCGGGGCTAATGACTTGGTTGGTTGGTTGACTTGAGCCTCGGGCACACCCGGCAGTACTGCTTCTCTACTTCTCTCTACTTCCAGAAACTCACAGAAAGCGTTTTGACATGTCAGCAGTGGCCTATCTGTAGGCAGGCAGTACGGAGCTAGTACCGCAGGTCTTAATGCGTTATTACATTTCACAAAAACGCAGACACGTAAAAGATACGTACTGTCAAAATGCCGACACTGACGGTTGTGCCCTGAGCTTCAGTGTTATCAAGGTGGAGCCGTAATAAGGCGGGATCTGTGTTGATTTGCTGCTCGCAAAAGAGGCTTTTCTCCCACTGATGCTGGTTTATTCCTAGGCAGGCGCTGGCAATCAAGGTGGCTGAGGCAGCGGGTGTGAACGGCCGCCGGTGGTCCTGTGCATGTATTAAGCTTTAAGGGCTCTCGCTGGGGCAAGACGTCGCGGTGTCTGATTGTGGTGTATAGGGGAGTGCACTGCTGGTTGTTATCCACAGGTGTGTACATGACGCATTGCCGTCAAACCCTCTGTGTGTTTGCCTCTTAACAATTGGTAGACAATTTTTGTTGTATTTATGTCAAGTCATACAGTGAGGTATGTACATGTACAACTCTTTTGCTGGTGTAATATCGACAGAAAGTTAGTTGCATGATTTTTATGATAATAACTGTGTGGACAGCAAGTGTTCATAGTCATTGATTGTCAACAGTCATTGTATAAAAAAAAACTATCAAGTAGTATCAAACCAGGACTGAATTTAGCCACCACACAATGTCAACTGACGAACATACTAGAACTATATATGGCAATCTCATCTGGTGACATTTTCTAACCAGATTAACCTTTCAGCCACGAGCTCTGGTACGTGCCGTGCGTGCGTAATTGCACGATGGTTATGTGAGGTGTGTGCGTGTAACACACGTGCTACACTGAAAACACGCCATGAAGTCCAAACACCATGGTGGGGTGTTTGAGACATCCAGTCTTTCAAAAACTCTTAGTCGGTTTGCATCACTTCTGTTTTTTTTTATTGCAGAGTTTCTGCACTGCGTCTTATACACCCACCGCTGTCCGACTGACCGACTGACTGTCGGATTGGTTTGTTACGCCTTCGCAGGTCGCATCGTTTGAGATAAGGTACTCAAATGTGGTTCGTCAATCATACTGTAGGTGGTCACCATGCGGAGCCTAATTCACACATATCCATTTGTGAACTTTCCAGACAAATAATATTATGCTGAGTGCATTATGTCATTTCTATTTTAAAATTCGGTATTAAATTATATCTTTTGTGACACATTCTCCGCAAATATGATCATATTCTTCTCTCTTCTGTGGCAAGCAAGCTCCGACTACTGTTCTTCAGCTTTGTCAGATCAGTGGTAGGAGCTTGCTTGCCATAGAAAAAGAGAAAAGAGGGAGAGAGAAGAATATCATTGAATCCACAAGCATACTTGGGAAAACACATTAGAAAACTCTAAAAATATGAAATGACATGTACTCAACCCGTATGAAATAAATTCGATGTATAGGCCTACATTAAACGTAAAAGGAACGTCGTCACCACCACAGGTCAACAAGATTGTGTCTGACAAGCACTTAGAAGATTCCAAGGGCAACCATGGTATTGTGTAGTCATAGGACGCACAGACCCACATGTATTGAAGGTAAATGAACATTCACCGGGACATGAAAGGTATCACAGCAGCTATTTAGCCAATGCTATTTGAACGATGTAGATATTGGTGAGAAACTTGTAATTGCCTGTTTACAAGAATATCCCAAGATATGATTAAATCAACGACATTTCCATGCTAAATTACTTCTATTCACAAGAAACAAACATATCAAACTTGGCCGAATTCAAGGCCGTATTGTCAACACTACTCTGTTTGGCCAATCTGAGGATGTATATAAAAAGAACATACTTTCATGTTAATCGTGTATTATCACCAACTTACCACCGACCACCAACTATGATAGAAGCTGCGTTCTCTGTGCGTGCGGCGTCACATCCATACTACATGCCAGCTTTTGTACGAAGATTCAACATGGTTGTGGGACAACAAAAATATCAATAGGCCTAAAAGCAACATCTCATTGTAGGTTGGGTTGTATAGGTTATTGCGTGGCTGCAGTGACGCCCATTGTGCGGTTATTGCCGGGGCGCGTGTCACGGCATCGTTCTCCCCCACACAGGTAGTATGAGCCAGGCACTGTCTGGTAGGCTGTTCATAACGTGCCCGTTGATCACAACGTGCCCACTGCTCACAACGTACCCACTGTGCAGCAGCTTGTGGCTGTTACAATGTTTGGCAGCCTACATGTCAATTTTATACTGCACAACCGCCAGTTATTAAGACTACCTCTATATAGACACCCCCCGGTAACACCATTTATTATGGTTAAATTCGGTATGAAAAGAACCCCATTTTGGTATGATTTTCATGCACACACCCTCCCTGTCTATATTTGTTTGAAAATGCCAGGTCCCCATCTGGTATGTTTTGTACTCGTGATCCTAGACCTCCATAAACATACCATCGCAAACCTTTTAAAGAGACCGCCTCTGTATTGAGACCACACAGGCTCGTCCCTTCCTGCTCTTGATAGTGATGTTCTCTACACGCCGATTTGATAGGATGCTATTTCTTACCGCATACAGTAAAACCTTCAATTAAGACCACCTCAGCCTCTATAATGAGACCACCTGAATACTACGTCCATGTATACCAACTCTTATAACAATACCATCGAAGTAACTTTCCCAAAGAGACCACCTTGATATTAAGAAAGCTTGAAACTGGTCCTAATACACATGTTCGTCAACAAACCAAACCTTCATAAAGAGACCACCTGAGCCTGCCGCCCGATAGAGTGGTCCTAATACATGTCTCACTCACTACACACGGAGCTGATGGACAGCTAATCCGCGCAGGATAATCCCAATGACGTGGGGACCAAAGCCGCTAATCAGGGCGCCGCCGCCGCCGCCAGCCCCTAATGCGACCTGACAGCCGGCGCCATTACACGAGTGCAATTAAAATTATCTGTCGCCTCCAATCGCCTCGTGTCGTCACGGCCGAGCAGCGAGGCGTGCGGCGCGGCCCTGACACGGGACGACCTCGCTAAGACACCTCTATCTCCATCATACAACCTTTTATCGCGGTCCTCAGCCTCCATGGAGAGACAATAGGCAGATCCCGTGGGCGCAGCAGGCACGCACAGTCCAATATCATAAATTTATTTCATTTTCATGTAATTTTTCTTCTGCATGTGCACTATTGATGGTGAATACAACACCATTGAGATGCCTAACGTGCCTACCCCCTTTTCCGAATACCTGAATCTGCCAGTGAAGGACTTGTATTAGGATCCATAATGAGAAACGTCCTATTGAGCAGGTGGTGTTGCTAGAGAGGTTCTACTGTATGTACAGATGAGCAGCAGTGGCCAAGCATTAATTTGGCCACTGGTGTAAGAAAGTAGAGGTCAACAGGCATGAAAGCACGCATTGTTTAGGTTTTGTGGGCATGGCTGATTCATTTGTGCATTGTCTGACCTGTGTGGGTATTTTTCTTGGAATGTTCCACAATGCCTCATAATCACTGTGTGGGATTTTCTAAACACGTCTTTTGAATAGGACTTTGAAAAGAGCATTCTTTTTTCAACTACCCAAATATATATTCTATGTGATATATACCATACAAACGTTCCATCCACTCATGTCTTTGGAATGTTCCATGGAAGCATAAGCATGCTTCTGCTCTAGTTGGCAAAACTCCATTCCGATTGGCAGCATGATCATGTCAGCTTACCCTATACTCCTTCAAAGGTTTTTTGTGTGTGAAAAATGCATTCTAAGTAGAGGGTTGCGGGGTAGTGGGGGTATGATATTCTATGCATCCTGATGGTACAGTACAATGTTATGTTCTTTCATCATACTTGCATTCGTGTAACGACCATTGACTACTGTCTACACATCACATAGTTCAATCATTACCGGTCTTATAATCATATCGAATGGCAATCCATCTAATGTACAAGGGCCTTCTTTCAAGCATTCTCTTGCTGGTAATACAGTAGAATGCAATTCAATGAGAAGATTAAGTGTTGCCAGATTTGTGTACATGAGGGACTGTCTCCACTGTTTGCTGGGCACACACCAGAAGCTCCCCCGGCTCTGCTGGTCAATATTTGGTCGCCGCTTTCCTCTTGGTGAAAATTAAGTGACATAACAGGAGCCAACCGTCCTTCAGAGTGGGCATAACGCCCCCGTGTTTGACATAATCGAAGCAGCCCAGATAAGATAACTTTAACCTGGAAACACTACATTCCATACTTTGATTTAGAAATTGAAAATACATATATACATATATACAACATGCCACATGGGAATATATCAGTTTCAAATACTCATAAAGTAGCTAAATGCCTGTTCAAATACTGTCCCAAATGTTGGCCAAATCTGCACTAAACATTGAAATATACACTGCATGCGAGTGTTTAAATGATATAGAGGATGGGTGATCACGTTAACACAGTTAACATTCGCTGCACTTCAGAGCAATGGCAGTCATTTGGAGCTATCGTCTTCGTTTTTGCCCATAATACTGTATCACCCTTTTTTTATCTACATGCTCATACGACGATGATGGGTTGTAATGCCTTTCTGAGATCTGTCTAAATCAAGTCAAGGTCTTTCCTCAAGGAAAAACAAGATGAAAAGATGCGAATTTCTCTTTGATATCTGTGCAACTGACTTGGTATTACGTTCCGTGAGGGATTCGGTGTGGCGGGAAAGAGGCTTTCATCTATAAGACCAATCATTTAGACCTGCGCATTTACACAGCATAAAGAATCTGAATTTCTTGTATGGGGATTATAGACTCCATTTTATTTAGTGGGTGTTACACTGGTTGAAGCTTGGAGGTCTAAGCGGACTACCATTTGTTTTGGCTCAATGAATGGGGATGGAAAAAACATAAGGGCGTTGAGGTGGACGTTGAGGTTGCCTTATGACCTCAACTTGACATTTTCATTTTTTATGTGCGTGTGTCTGTGTCTATGTCAGTGTAGCATTCAAATTATTCGTGATAGTAGGGAGGAGGGATGAAATTTACAACAAAAATTAGGAGGGTGCCTAAAAATCATACCATAACGTGTTCACGTTTCTTATAACTCTGCCCCCCCTTTCCCCTTTACAAAGGCCATAACAAATGGTAGTCCCCCAAACTCCCTCATAAAATAATATCTGCTGCTGTCGTGTGGAATCAAGTCAGAATATATTGGACAAGGAAACTCTGCTCCACATCACAAGGGCAAATCCCCAGACAATTATAACCGCCGTGAGGGCTTAAATGTGACAAATTCCTAGCTGTCGCTGCTTTCAAGTAATGTAAGTTGCCTTTCACTTGGATCCATTATGTGGTATTACAAAAGTATGGTGATAGGCACTATACTCTTTCCACGGTGTTTATAAATGATAGCCTAGTACAAAGCAATAACTTATGATCATACATCTCAAGCTTGTGATATTTATTACAAAATAAAAAGAACGTCATGATTAATACCATGAGCTCACAAGCTTCACGTGTATTGTTTATATTTAATATACAGTAGCTGTCCTGTACAAGTTAGGAATGTTTATTCATTAATATATGTTTTGATTTGTATTGACAATGACTCACTGGAAAACGTTTAATAGTAAAACTTACTCTAAATTATAAAGTTTTAACCAACTTTAGCAGTGCAGAAAGGATAATGAGAATACAAGCTGAATATGGAACAACTACAGTGCACCAAATAGATGATTTTTAATGACAATATAGTTATTGTACTAATACTGATGGTATGTCTGGTGATTCTCTTGCTACAATAAGAATAACATAAAACTGACAAGCAATACATGATTGTCATGTGTGGACCTGGAGTAGCGCACGTATGGTGGTACTGACTCGACTCTCACCATGAAATATGACCACTCCTCTTGTTACCGGGCTCGGCATGAGACCAGTCATATATAACGCTTGTCTAGCAAGATGGCACATGACAGCTGTCATGATTTACCCTCGTTTGATAGAAGAGGCCTCTTAGACACAACTGCATGTGGACACAGCTCACCAAGTCAGGATCTTAAGTATGCTAAATATTTGAAGTTTTTTCCTTTTCTCAGGATAAATCTCAAGAATGTAAGTAAGTAAGAAGCAGCAGTAGCAATAGTAGCAGTGGGAGAAGTAGTGGGAGAAGCAGCAGCAGCCGTAGCAGCAGCATCAGTAGGAGGAGGAACAGGAGGAACAGCAGCAGCAGCAGCAGCAGCAGCAGCACCAGCAGCAGCAGCAGCAGCAGCAGCAGCAGCAGCAGGCCAGCAGCAGCAGTAGCAGCAGCAGCAGCAGCAGCAGCAGCAGCAGCAATGACCGAGGTGTTTTCACAGAAGCGTTGCGCCATCTCACCAGCTCTGGCAAAGATCTCCTCTCACCACATCGTATACTCCCCGTAAGGCGAAATAATGAATATTCTGACAGCCCCACTCCTTCGTAAATGACTGAGGCTCTTTGAAGTAACAGGCAATTTCCAAATGCCCATATAAATTTTGCAGAGCTGAACTGCCACTGTCGGTGGTATTATTAGTATGGCGAGGACTGGCACTCCGATACAGGCGCTTAATTGGATAAAAAAGTAGGCCTGTCCAATTTGTGGAATAGTGTCTGTGAATTTAGCAATTCTAATACATTGGTATTGTTACTGTTACCTGTTTGATTCATACCTTGATCAGTACCTAATAGTATTGGTGCATGATATGTACATAAATGGTAAATATCACAAAGGGAGCGATAAAATAGTTGTATTCATTCACATATCGCATTATTCTATTGTGTTTTTTTTATACTTCCTAGTTTTAAGTGTGTTTGTTTTCTATTCAGGTAGTGTGCAAAGCTCGAGAGATGCTTTACTTGCCGTATTGGGTATGAGGTGCTACGTTTAAGTTGACCCAAGGAAGGCTGTGATGCACTGCGGGACGGTGTCATAGAATGAACCTATCATTTCCACCCTCTTCTCTAGCTGGCACGTTTTAATACGCTAATAACACTGATCGCACGCACCAGACGACTAAGTCGTGCTGAGCAGCGGGCGGCCCCGTATGAGGGCGCACGCCGCGGCGGCCGCGCCTCGCTAAGCTTATTTGATGCTCCCCCAAAAAACTCTTGGCGTCTGTTTTTAGAGATGAAACAAGGTCTAAGCCGTGGAGTGTGTTGTATATATAGTCTGCTGTTGTATGTGAAGAGTTCGTTCATGAGTGCTGTATAATGTATATTTAGCCTCAGCACACAATTCAATAGATTAGAAGGGCGTTAATGCATGGTGGATGTTTTTGTGTTTGATGCACCACAGCAGGATGAAGTGATATGACCGCGTATACGCTTTGGTTGGGTCTTTATACATAACTCAAAGGGAATTATCATCAGCATGTGGAACACACATGCGCGCGCACACACAACCAAACATATACACACAACCACGCATACATGCACACACACTCTCTCACACACAGACACACTCGCACACACGCACGCGGGAAAAGTTGTGAATTGAATATGACAGCCTAAAAATGCTTGTAAACGCAGGTTGTCACCAACTGTACCCCGCCCCCTTTTTAACCGGGCAGCCCCCAACCCCCGTCGTGAGTCCTGCACGTTGACGCCTTCCATATATCCCCCTAGAGACGCCATCGCCGGGGTCATTTGTCAATTTGGCTGGTCAGCAGAGACAGGCGATTATGTGGGTGACATTACCCCGCGTCTGCTCGTCAACTCATATAGGGCGGGTTTTTCTTCTTCTAGAATTGTTACCAAACCCGTAGGAAACATCATGAGATTTGTAAATCCATACGAACCATTTTGTCGGGCAAACCAAACTATAACCAGCAAATCTCTAGCGTGTAAGCCGTGTAAATCCACCATGATAACGCTTGGAGTAAGTTCATCCTGGAAGCTCTTCAAGTTAACAATGAAGCTGCTTATGTAGGCAAATGTGACTAAGGTGGAAATGTTCTCACATTACTTGTAATTTGGTAAGGCCATGCTCATGCTTCCAGCTCTTAGCTCTTCTTACAGCCTTGGCGAAAGTGTTCACCTTATGCGACGTAAAATGTGTTAAAACATCTCAATGACGCCTGATTGCAGCATACACGGTTGCCATAACATTTCCATTAGAGTCTTCCAAGGCGAAACATTAGCAACATACGTACACACCTAAAAAGCATTTCCATCTCAGTATGGATCTAAATTACATTAAACTGCTGTAATGCAAAACACATGTAAGCCTCACGTCAAACTGCAATAAACAACAATCAACTTGGGGTACCAAGGATTTCGGCGCCGCCCTGATGTACGAAGGGAGGGCGGTGTTCGGGTAATGCGGCAAGGCCAGCGCAATTTGGCATCATTTGAGACGGTCCTAGTGATATCAAGAGTTGTGGCTTCAAGAACAGCTACCCGCTTGGTGTGGATTAAGTCGCCAACCCACTTTTCTGTGCAGTAAGTTATGTGATGGTGAGAGCTGCTGGTTTCAAACCTTGACTACGTAACACACAATCCAATTAAAGCTATACATCGTACTTTCTGCTAGAACAACAAACAGCCCGCTGTTTTGGATAATTGAGTTATTTTTGGCTCACACTCACAGGGTCGTGAGTTCTAATTGCACCAGAACCACGTGATGTAGATAAATGTAAGCTTAGCACTGAAAGATCCAGGCTTCAGAAAGGAGGCGCATGGTGTTTGCACGCCCGAGCAATAGCGAACGTACCAAAACCACCAATGAAATAACGGCATTTTGCTGGGTAAAGGGGATGGGACTGAGGGGACTCTCCTTTGCGCCCCTGGATCTGCCTATGGGTTAGGGCTCTAAAACCTGTCTTCAGCGTAACCTATTGTGGTAACAACATGTGCGTAAGATGGAGAGAGTGCATATTGCAAAATATTAACAAGTAGTGTATTCGAGAACAACACTGACACGGCGCTTCAATTGTCAATCGGTGTTTGGAGAAATCCCTTCACAGTTGGTTTTGTAAAGCAGTGTTGGGAACTAGTAGCACCATGTTGTAAGCATTTTAGTGCAAACAAACGATAATGTTCACTGTTATATACTGAGAAGACCTATGCCACGTGAACTGTTAGGTGCCTTATATATCTGTTGTTTATAATACAATAATAGTAACATGCATTGCTGGTAATAACATATATTATGTTGGTCTTCAACATTTTCATCCGATTTTATTTCGGCTTTCAAAACAATATATCCTGCTTGAGGGCTTTGCGTTGGAAAGAACACATTGCTTTCTTCATCGTGTCCAATTTTACCATTTAATTCGTAAATGAATACAAAACTACGAAAATTGGTCCACAAAAAACACAAAAAAAAACATTAAAACAATACTCAAAATCGCAAAACTCGCCCAGCACTGAAAAACATTTGAAGTACAGTGACCGACCCGTTTAAATGCTTTCCCTGCCCTTGTTGTTCAGCCAGACAACAGCAGAGAATCAGAACACCCACATCTACACAATGCTGCCAAGGAACAGGCTATGAATTATAAACGCGTGGATGTTTATTTGCTGGTGGTTTACAGTTATTGCCGTGAATATGATACTGCCAATGTAAACTTTGCATGTCAAGAAGTCCTCAGCCACTGCAGCAACAGCAGCTGACAGAAGAAGCCGGCGAGAAGTGAACTGCTCTATGTTGTATGCTTCACAATGGCATACAAGTACCGAGCCATGCATTAGATGATGGCTCTTTGCTATTACATCACATTTTCAAGAACAGTTCACCACTATGAATATGTGTATATTCAAAGTATTATTCCCCACCGAGTATATAAAATGCACGGTAGAGTAAATTGTGAGCTACTTTTTTGTCCCACAATGCAGCCACATTGCATTTAGTGTACACAGCGGCAATATATTCCCATTACTGTTCTCCATATGTGTCCCTTTGTGCCTGACGCATTTTCACTTAGTTTTGATTTATTTGAGCAGTAACACATTGAGTCGTCAATGTGTTGTTGTATAGTTGGCAAAGCAATGATGTTTATTTCTAACGGAGCTCTTTTTGTAAGTATATATGGAGTTTAATGATGAAGAGTGCTTATGGGCATGCAAAACAGAGTTGAAGCATTGCTTTAGATGCTATATAAATATGGTTTGTTTATTATGAGACAAGCACACATTTCCACTTCGTTGCTGGATGGTTTTCATGCTAAGCAGTGCAGTTTTGGTGGTGTTCTACACAGTAGATCTAAATTATAGCCAAATTAAGCAGTGTCCACGTATGACCATCGCTGTGGAGGACCAAGAAGGTTTAAATATAATCTCACGACCAAATTGAGAGAGTTACACAAAACACCAAACATGACACATAAAACTCTACATCTGACATGATGAGTCAACAAGTTTTAGTATAGCACCAAACCGAGCCACAGTGCTCAAGAACACAAATAAGATGCTTACAAAAAGCACTGGGACTTACAATTAATCATACTTCAAATACATGGCTGTGAATGGGGCGGGTGCGCCGGCGAACAGTTTGTTAGGTGCAAACCGAATGACGTCTTGATTCGAATACAGTTTATTATGAGCAGTCTGATTGGCTGTCCCTGTTGTTAGCGGCAGTCTGATTGGCTGTCATTGTTGCTTGACGAGCCACGACTCAAATGCCTATGGACTCAAATCCAAGTCAAAGTACTTTGCATGTCTACTTGAGTCCAAGTTCAAGTATGTTGATGATTTTTCCCTTATATACTCCAGTTCGGCCTACTGTGATTGTGCATTGTCCAAGTTCAGGTTAAGTCCAAGTACAGCAGACCAATGAACTTTCAAGTGCTGTACTTACAAGTATTGAAACACGAATAGAAACTCTGTCACGTATGCGTTTGCAATATTCAAGTACATGTAGGCGAGTGCATCTAAACATATTCAGGTACCCGATTGCTCAATTCAGCATAACACAATAAAGAAGGTATTACAGTGTCACAAATATCACTGAGCTTACTATAACCAGAGCGATAATACTCTTCACAACTACTTACTTTACATGAAAAATTCATATTGAAGATCCTGATAAAAGGTACAACTAGAAGTCTGAAAAAAATATTAATGGCACTGTTGTTCTATATGTGTAGAAGTTACAGGACCAATTACATCAACAAATGGTATCCCTCGTAAAACATGAAAAATGTAATTGTAGGGTTTGTTGTTATTTTGTAAATGAAAGCTTTAGCATTTACTATGCAATCCGCGCCCACGGCATCGCTCATATACCTTTATTGTGACCGACGATTCAGACGGAGTATTACGTTGCCTCCAGCAAACACTTCCCAGGGTTCAGTCACATTATATTCCTCTGTAATAAATGCACGTTTAGCAGGCATATATACCATATGTATAACGGATTTTATGTTCCATGCATGATAAAGAGTGCTCAACAATTTCAGGAGCAGATAAAATATACAACTATTCTATTTTCATAAACGATGGAATGTCATGGTGGCTTACCAATTTGTTACGTGGCAAAACCACTCTTTAGAGGCAAACGTAAAACAACATTCAATCTCACATAAATATAAGCATACACTACTAAAACAAACTGTAGAATAAACATAAAGTTTTGTTTTAGTATTGTATGCTTGTATTTACGTGAACTTAAAATATTCGTTTAAGTTGGCTCTGAAGAGTGGTTTTGCCACGTTATAAATTTGTAAACGGCCATGGCATTCCATTGTTTATAAAAAAAATAATCGTATACCATACACATATATGTCACATAGGTTTTACGTGTATGGCCACTTAATCGTGCTATTCCCCTCTAGAAAGCTTGTGAATCTAGCACAGATGGTCAGCCAACTAAGAAACTGCCAGCAATACATTTACATGGAAAACATAGACCTGGCTATCTCTGCAGTAGTCTAATCATAGACCCTTATCACTCGCGAACGTTACTACTATTGACCAATACACTTAGGCTTTGCGCAGACGTCACAAAAATGACAACATGGAGGAATGTTTATCAGTGGGGGGTAGTATGTGCAGCCCTGGTGTCGACATATAAAAAACACAGTTCACTGCAAATCTTTGTGTCGTGAGTTCGAGTCCCGTCAGAGCCACTTGATATAGTCAATTGGAAGCTTAGATTTGTAAATAAAACTGCCGTCAGCTATGTCAATCCAATGATAGGAGATTGCTTGCTACAGTAAACACAGAGAGAGAGAGAGAGAGCAGGATAAAACTGTGAATCTAATTGTCTTCCAATGACGCCGTGGTTTCAGCCACCGGTGATGACGTCCGCCGCAAGCCGCATTAGTCACACATAAAATGCAATCAGCGCCTCACATTTGGTCCCCAGCTGCTTACAGAGGCAGCCACGACAAAGAACAACTGTGGACCGATGGCGGCGGCGGTGGCGGCGGGAATCCTTTGCCGGGTAAACGCTAAAACAACCCATTTTATGTGGTTGTCGGGGACAGCATTTATTTTCTAAATATTGAAATGTTGTTTGGTATGAAATCACACCGCATTCTTTGTCAGCAGTTTAGTTATATCAAAATGAAACATCACAGTCATTTGATGCTTGCAAGAGTAAGAGAAGAGAAAAGTTTCAGTTGGGCTGGCAAATGGTCTTAGATGTTGCATAATGAGAATTGATTGCCAACTAGAGTTTTACAGTATTCCCTGGGGATTCCAACCACCCACTACCCTCTACTGTTTTCTTTGTGAAGCATGATTTTTGGTGGCGTCAAATCCACCTGAGTGGATTCAAGCTATTTTGTCCAGTGACAGCCGCCGCCGCTGCCGCGTATCAGCTCTGTGAATGTGCACAGTGATGCATTTTACAGAAAGTTCATGCCTACAGAATTCATGTCACAGTGGCAGTAGATATTACAGGGTGTGAGGTGGGTGGGTGGTGGGGGGGGGGGGGGCACGGGCGCAGGTACAGCACCTTCCAGCTAATATGTCATCCATTTGGCACGGTCATCGAACTACTGTTTTTTAGGTGCATGCATCGGATTTGATGCGAATCGATGCAGAATGAAGCGAAGATCGCACCCACCCAGCCCTTACAGAAAATACTGGATCTGCCACTGTATGATTAGGCTTTTTAGTTGGGCCATAAGCTGGTTCATTCAAATAATTGAGTTTGACTTGTTTCACAGTACATGGACACTGTGGGCGTCAATGTTGCCAATGAGTGTAATCAAACTGCACCTAGTAGAAGTGCGCCCGAACATCAAACTGTATCTAGTAGAAATGCACCCAAATTGACAGCGTCGATACAGTGCACGCGAATGTCACTGTTTGCTACTACTTCAGTGCTCGCCCAGGCTGACAGTCTGTCTACATCATCTCAAATGCTGCTTGCATTTTTTATGTTCCTCTTCACATACTCCATTTGCGTGTTGTATATAATCAGATAATGTGAACACTTATAAGTAATTATTTCTTCATTATGGTGTAGACTAATGTATACAACTATACAGTGTATTAATTTAACCCATGGATATTTATTTACAGAAAACTTGTAAGCTTTCACCCATACATACAGCTTCATCCCACTGTTAACATATGTGCTTTTTATTGTTTCATGGACATAACAATTTCTAAGGGAGATTTGATAAATGATTTTATTTCATTTGAGTTATGTTTATTCTTTATTTAGACTTCACTCATTATTTAGATATCATATGAAAGCACAACGTCACGTTTACAATGTGAACAACGTAATAATTATATGCAATGCATCAAATTCCATGCCAGTAGGATAAATCATAGACGTGATTTATATCTAAAATCAAAGAAGAAATTATGATGAATTAGCTGAGCCATAATGAAAAAGAATGATAAAGAGTGATAGACGCGAATCCGGCCAAGCAATAAGGCGTAATTAATTTGAGCATTTATCATGCCCGGTGTGCAGTTTACCCGCTTGTTTTACTCTATTAATCTAGCGTAAGCTTTTATTGATATGATTTTATTAGAATTTCCAGGATTGCCACCGGCTGCATAATTGTTAGGCAGTCTTGCAACAACATCGCATATCACAAATATTTATATAACAGCAGCTGAAGCGAAAGCCTTGTGTTCACTTCATTTCTAACTGTAAGTATGTATGTATGTATGTATGTATGTATGTATGTATGTATGTATGTATGTATGTATGTATGTATGTATGTATGTATGTATGTATGTATATGTATGTATGTATGTATGTATGTATGTACGTACGTATGTATGTATGTATGTATGTATCTATGTATGTATGTTGTGTTATGTATGTATGTATCTATGTATGTATGTATTCATGTATCTATGTATCATGTATGTATGTATGTATTCATCTATGTATGTCTCCAGACAAGCTAGAGTGTTTACCGACAAACCAATTTTGTTTAGACTTTTCACAAATCTGAGGTATGAAGCGACACCAAAGCGGCTCAATTTTATGCACTCTGCCAATCAAACGGTGCTTTCCACAGTGCCATTATCATCCATATTTGACATTTATATAATGTACAATTACAGACCAATGTTATATCAGCTGCAAAAGTTTACTTGGCGCCGTTTGTTATTTGCTGTTACAAGTTCAATTATGGCATGATGGAGCCAATATTACACAGTGGCCTATTCTTTGTGGCTGATTCCATACCCAGTATATTGTAATTGTGTGCTTTTAATCATGATTTCTAAAATATTTTAATAAACATCTTTATTGTCCATGAGTCAACGTTGTTCTAGCGAGTATACATCATTTCGCTATATATCTTAATTGCCCATAAGTCAACGTTATTCTACCGACGCCGTGTTCTTTGAACACGTTTGATCTAAATACTCTTTTGGTTTAGCATGTATAAGTGTGTTGCAGTGAATGTGTCTCGGCACTCCTCAATAGG
The DNA here is from genome assembly GCA_019095985.1 of Streblospio benedicti. Taxonomy (NCBI): domain Eukaryota; kingdom Metazoa; phylum Annelida; class Polychaeta; order Spionida; family Spionidae; genus Streblospio; species Streblospio benedicti. Next base: position 21,154,782 of record CM032665.1, read on the forward strand.
CAAATGCTAAACCCCATCATAAACTACTTAAACGTTTGTACCAAGCAGTAATACATGACATTACCATACATGATCCATTTAGCCGCAATCCAGAGCAATATTTAGCATCTTCTCTTTGATGCAGTCTTCGTCAAAATGTAGCATGTCCTAATCATACGTCATTTCAAAGTGCACTTTCCCGAGGTACACCTGTCATACTTATCATAAAGAAGGGCTCATTCAAACTGATTATTACCCTGAGAAGTACACAGCCACATGCTATACTGTGGCATACTGATGCTCGCAGATGAAATACCTTATCTGCATTGATATGATTTATTCATCCTTTGGGCACCTTTAAAGCACTAGAGGTCCCTATCCAAGGCCTAACCATGTAAATTGTTGGCCAATCCAAAGATCATAGATAGAGCATATTCATGAGAAATCATTTTCATATGAATGAATTCTTACTAGACTGTGCTATAAGTCTCTATTTCAAACTTCCAGCTCCATTGTCCAGTATTTAGAGCACGCAGGATGGGCGATGTTCAGTCACATATGCTGGCTGTTTTGGCAGTGTTCAATTATTCAAAAATAATGTGATTTGCTTATGTATAAAGTGGTTTATAAGACAAAGAGGGACCGGGGTAAGTGCTAGAAGCGCATAGTTATGGCTGTGACATTTACAAAGTGGAATCTATATCCACACGTTTTTTTTTTATATAACTGAGTTATTTATGTTCATACAATACGTGAGATGACGTATAGAATGCCCGGATATGGTTTTCGGATAACCATCTGTGGCCTAGTGGAGAGGGAGTTGGACTCATGACCAGAGTGGAGTGGGTGTTGAGCAAACTCATACCTTAATAGTTACACCCAACTTCGTGGCACCTACACGTTAATTAGGTACAGATCATAAGGCTGAAAGAGCGTGTGAATGATCTGTGAGTGATTAGCATTGTGCGTTGAATGTGCTGCCGGTGCAAGTATCTGAGAAATGATCAACTGATCAGCAAGTGTGACAATGACCTGGCGTGAAATGTAAAGTCATAAGAGCAAGACTTGGATCGCGACTATAAACCATCACATTTACATTACCATCCTTCAATCCTCTCCACCAGCAGCCCTGTGTGTCTGGCTGTGTGTTTGTCAATCTCATTATTTCTATCACAAATTGTAGAAAACACTCCAATTAAGACCATCTCTCTATCAAGACTACATCTATAATAAGACCACTTTTCAGTCTCAAACCTTCATAAAGTTACCAAAATGAATCTCTACATACAGATCCCGTCTTTATTGAGATCACCTAACATTGGTCCTAAACGTGGTGCTATTAAAGAGGTTCTACTGTACTTGTTACATCACTGCATCAGAAACATGTCCCTAAACGCTGCATTCTGATTGGTTTAGTGACGAATTCAGCAGTCATGAATATGTCCATAATGCCCTTTGCAATAACAATGCCCTCTGACATTAGAATGCGAGTTTCGTTTTCTTTTTCTTTTTTGTAAATGAAACAATTATAGAGATACGTGTGATAGTGGTATAATGAATATAGCTTCTTTTTCTAATCGTGAGATTCACTATTTCCCTTATTTAAATATCGAGAATAAAGAGAATACAGACAGAATAGCGCATCCAAGATCATCCCATCTACAGGTTTTACATCCTTTATGTATTCAGCATATCTCCATTTTCAGTGATTTTCAATGGCATAAACTCGAAATATATGAAAATAAAGACAGCAGGGGGCGAATGGGATCGACTGTAAGGTTAATATTTACGTCTGGGAGACAGCGTAGGGCCAACTCTGCAACATATACCTATAGGTAAGCCATGATCAAACATTGAACAGAAAAAAGCACAACTTCCACGAAATCCAACACTGATCAAAATTACGCTCGCTGTCTCAGAGGAAATAAAATATGCAATGAAAGATTTCCATTTTGCGTGCGTCTATTGTGGAGAAAACGTGTGTAACCCGAGTCGATTACTGCGCACGTTCTCTTTCTGCTGCACTAACAGGCTGTGGCTGAGGATTTGCACAGGCCATTCTGTGGCACAAAATAGGGTGGATATGTTTGGGGGGAGTGTCCTGATAGCAGTGTTTGTATGATATATTCACACAAAATTAATTTCCGTTCTAATTAATTATGCTTATACTTTTTTGGTGTTGGGGAAATGGGGTTTGTTGGGTGGTAGGCAAATATATGTAACAACATTGTGCTTGTGTTTACTCTTTGTTCGATATAGGTGCCCGTTGATCGGGCTCTTCAGAGCTGGAATGGGGCCTCAAGGACTCGTACACGCAAGTACACGCACTCACTCATGCACTCACGAACGCACGCACAAACATATGTGCAAACGCTATTTGCAAGAGCTACGCCTATATGAGTACAGTTAGCACTTCATACGTATGTGATACATAATGATACATAAAACAAGTCAAGCTTCAAAATGCTGAATACACTGTCAATATTCAGTAGGTATTCCGCCTAACACGCTTCATCCCCATCCATTGCGTGCTTTATACCCTATTCACAAGTTATTGAAACATCGCACGACTGCCCATAGACACCTTGTAAAAGAAAGTCTTGTGAATCGACAGTGAACGCACGCACTTGCAACTCTGAAAGCCTTGTATTTTTACTTTTACTCAAACCTCTCTTACTACATGTCATTGCATTCATTATCAAGAAGAAAAAAAAACAATCTACATGTAAGTCACTACATCAGCTTCACTGGCACATCCAGGTTTTTGGAAATGGGGCGGGGGGTGCTCACTTATTAAGGGGCATCGTGGTTGTGGTACGCGCGATTGATAGCGGACATGCCAAAGCCACATGAAAATTAGAGGTTTTGGTGGAACGGGGGTAGGGGACGCGGCGTAACCATGGATACGGCGGGGCTGCGAGGGTGCTGGCGGCTGCGGCAGCCATTAGGGCGCCGTGATGGGCTGAGCTAACTACGTCACAGGCGTCCTCCTTATTGGCATACATGTCTGATATAGACTGCATACTCCCTGTCTACGTTCTCTATCGTAGCTACCCTTAGTGATAAACATTCTCACCACAGTGAGCTTGTAAAAGTGGCAGCTTCTGTGCAGGTTTTTTAATATGTGTGTGAGGGTAGCCGAAGTGTGTTGTTGAATACTAGGAACGTTGGTAAGTGATAAAGTGTCTGTGTCCAGACTCTCATAGATATCTTGCAATATTAATGGACTTGAGTGTAAGATACACTTGACATAGAGTCTTGTATCTGTGAGGCTGCATCATATAGTTAGTGTAAATGGCTATGTGATATCACAGCCCTAGAGACTTGGAGAACGAATCTTGCATGCCAATACTGGTGGTAGTGGTCCAGTGCTTGAGTCCGGGCAGAGCCTATGTGCTGTAACCCTATAGACTTGTGAATTTAAGAATCCTCTGCGTCATTCGTACATTTCTTTCAGAATGTCATCAGCATTGTGCCTTGCATGTTTGGTTATGTACATATGAGCAAGATGGATCGCAAGCTAGGGCAATATTCAATTATGGCATTGATTCATACATATTGACCACAACACCATGACATATATATATATTTTATATTTCTTCAATGAGACAGAAATAGAGCTTGCAAGTGTGGCAGAGTCTAATCCGTATGTGATTAAGAAGGTAGCCAATTTGCAATGCGTCCCCAAGCGTCTGTGGAGGTTAGCCACACGGTCTAACGCGCCTGAAAACACATAATGTCTGGTCTGGAGTATCAGGAGATCGTGAGTGCGAATCCACGGTCGTCCAAAGCTTTCCAAGCTTTCCCCCAATTCTTTCATGTATACCAAAGTGCACAGCAGATAGTGATTGCTAAAATCAATGGTGCTATCAGAGCCAGACTCGACACCCAGGATGTGCCAATTTGGCCATTTCTAAACCCCAATTTAGCTAGTTTGAAGTGTGTCAAGTTGGCGATAATAGGTGACATTGTGCCAAGAGGCGGGCAGTAGACGGGGAATTCCTCTTGCTTAATCCTGCGAATAGGGGCTTCAAGTTCAAGGCCGTCTAGTCACGTCTGTTGAGTTTAAATCTACTTATCCTCCAATAGGTCTTATTTCCGGGGAGGGGTGTGGGGGGAAAAGGCCCCCAAAATAGGTATGTGGGGCAAATGCCAAAAGAAAGAGGAATATGGGATTTCATGGAAGTGGGATGTGGGAAAAACACAAAATAATTTGTGTGATATGGCACTCCCACCCCTTCTGTGTATCTCACGCTATGCTTATATTTATATATAGCTTATATCGTGATCCTTGGGTAAATCATGTCTACAAGTAAGCTTATTACTCTTTAGCACGATACGTTATGAGAAAGCGCTGGTGAAAGTGCTATGTGTTTGTAGAGGGCTTCGGCTGCTGCATTGCCGAATGACTGGCACAGCTTGAACAATGTGGTTCTTCTATACATTGCCCTATTGCTCAATAACACTATTGCCACAGAATGCCCTGGTTTGTGAAAGGCAATTTATCATCATTCTGTAGTGTACAATTCGTCCGCAATAATAGGCCAAAGTTCATATGGTAGTACCATTTTTGCCACTAGGTGGCAATAAACCTGTATATCTGAAAATAGGCCACAATAGACCACATTTGATATACAAAATGGATATAGATATATCGTAGTACCGTTTTTGCCGCTAGGTGGTAATCGATCAGTTAGTCTTGATCAAACAGACTCTTTATTGGTGTACCAGGAGGAAATGATAGAGACTATGTCATGAATGTTTGTCTGAAAATGCCCACAAAGCATCTCAAAAGCCAGGTGCTTTCTCAATGTTTGTTTAAAACTACCCATTATGCATCCCAACAGCCATGTGCTTTCTCAATACCCGACCTGCATCTCAAGAGCCATGTGCTTTGGGGGGTTTTGTTTAACATTTTGGTAGTATGTTTTTGCTATAGTTTTAATTTGTCACACTTTGAGAACTACAGTAAAGAAAGAAAACAAGGCTACAAAAAAGTGAGAGTATATGCAACGTATAGACTTTATGAAATTCCTTAAATGTTTCTGTCTAACAATTACCCAGAATTCATAAATGTGCGAACTGGTTCATACTGTGGCTTTGCGCAGACGACAGCACTCTGCGTGGCGGCGGCGGGCGATATTGCGTGTCCTGCCGCCGACGGGGCCTAATTGACAATCACGAGAGGTCCGCCGCCGCCATTCACAGTCTTTATTAAAATTCCTTGCTGAGATCTGATGGGAAATGTGCTTCATTTCGTCCCAGCAGCTCACTAATAAATGTCTCAGGAGTTGGAGGACTTAGCACTTGTCCGCTGCGGGCGAGCTGGGGTTAGTGGCAATAGCTAGATTTACTAGCACATTTTGTCCCTTGTATCAAGTGGCGGAGATTTTTTTTCTTTTTTTTTTTCAAATTTTGATCAATGTCAGAAAACAAAAATGTAAGCTGACTGTTGGCAACGCGTTTTGAGCTGCGAAGGCAATCTTTATCTGCCAATGTTTCTCGCTTTGTAAAAAATAAAAAGTACATGCATGCAAAATACTTGTGCACATGGAAAATAAGCTTTCCTTTATATGAAACAAAAAGTAACTACTATATATGAGCCGTGCATATTATATGGGACGGGTCTATAAGGTACTGGGATGTGGGCTAAACAGGCACAAAAACAGCCATATATATAAAACATATGCCCAATAAAAGCGTACCCATGCCATCGATCCCTATGAGGCTGGCACGTACATATATAACTGTCTCCTGCAGGAGGCAGACAGACGGATCAGGCGTGTTTACCAAAACACACGGCGTCTGCTGCTGTATTGACAAAGTGGGCCGTGCGAGTGATCGTGACAGCTGTTATGACGGCCCGGCGCCTCCCGCAAATCAGCACTGATAGCCACGTAGATGGATGAGACTTTTTGTGGTAGGCGAACTGGTGTGTGTGATAGTGTATGCACACACTTGCAGAAATGGGTGGGGTGCATAAGGGGTTAGAAATCCCACGGCCCTATTTATTTCCCACGTCCCTAGATTTTTGGGCCTTTTTTCCCACATCACACAAATTTTAGGCTTTCTTTCCAAGCTTCATTAAGCCCACATCCCTCTTTTTTGGACTTTCCCCCCATATCCAACTTCTTTATAAACCCGCCCCGGATATTGGCAGCAAAGGGTTTGTTGTATTTCTATATCTAGGTTTAGTGGTGGAGCTTTTCTAATGACTTCAAATACTCGTGCACACAACAATGGTTGGCCAAAAAGCCTGGCGTCACCTGAGTCGAAGAGATACAGGTATATGCGTATGCATATTGTAAAAGACATTAACAACATTAGTGACATGTAAAGCCACATATAAGCAAGAGAGTATTTTGTTGTTAATATTTACCCCATCAAACTGGTGTCCAATCGGCATACCATGGATTAGTAACATGACAATCATGGCGAATCATGAACGATCCTTTTCACACACCCGACACTCGTGAAATAACTGTATAAAGATGGCTGACACCATTTCTTAGTACTAGATCTACATGCACACAAGCTCCAGGCTCTATAAATACGCACTTCTAAAGCCGTCAACGACTGCACCAAGTCAGCAAGATGTGGATTGCCAATTAGTAGGGGAAACAAACAGTGCAGCAACAATTGGTGGACCATTGAACTCAATAAAATATATGGCTCCCCATATGGCTCCCAGTATGTAGTATTCAGTATAAGGGGTCAAGAAATCCCACATCTCTAATTTTTGGCCTTATTTCCCACATCTCTAATTTGTTTTACCTCTTTTCCTACGTCTCACTTCCATGAAATCACATTTTTGGGGTCTTTTCCCCCCACATCCCTAATTAATTTGGCCTTTTCCCCCACATCCCACTTCCTCATAAACACGTCCCCACTGTGCGCCCCAATGTCCTATTTCAGGTTTCATAGTTCTCTTAATGCTGGATGTACCACAAATAATGAAGGATTTTTTCTACATGTATCTTGAAACAGCAATTCAGGCATACATTCAAACATGTACTTTTCATTTGCTGCAAGTTAATTTCGAGCAAGCAGTGTGTGAATGGAGTCTGTGATTATGCATAAGGTAATTTCGTGCTTCATCTGGCCGTGTCCCCGCTATCCTCGACCATTATCCCCGCCGCCTGAACTTGCACCCTGCTCCACAGCCCTAATGAGGGGCAGCCACCGCACCTCCCTGATGAGGGTACCGTCGGCACGGGCCCTTATTAGTCCTAGGTGATTGCCTCTTTGTGTGTGTGTGTGTGTGTGCGTGCGTGCGTGCGTGCGTGTGTGTGTGTTAACTAGCTTTAAAAGCTAGTCTAATCCTTAGCACAGAAAGAAAGAGTAATGATAAGTACATGTCCTACTATCAGTTCGTCCTACCTACTAAGAGTTCGTTGACGAAGAGTGTGGCATAATCCGCATGCAACCCACTTTAAACAACGCTTCATGCACACGTACATCACTGGTTTTCACATCTGAGGAGCCTGGCTTGGATTAGGACTAGAGTTGTACTGTAGGCCCCCAGTTGAGTGCATGCTTGAGTGGCTGCTGCCACAGCAGTGTGGCCGAAGCCTGATTAGTGCTGGCCTCAAGATGAGGGGGTGGGGGTGTTATGCAGTGCACCAGGCAGCTCACTGGCAGATCCAGATTTTTAGAAAAAGGGACACACTGCACCTAATGGATCTCATGGGTTGCGTACCCACAATCCATAACGGACATGCCAAAAACAGATTGAAAATGAAAGATTTTTTATGGGAAAAGAGAGGCGTGTGCCCTCCGCGTCGCCTGGATCTGCCCATGACGCTCACCCACTTAGACATTGATCTCCCAAAAGACTTTACATCTGCAGGTTCTTGTTCTTAAAAACACCAACTCTCATGCCAGTAATCGCATCTTAAGTGGATGAGAAATGGAACACAAGTGAATAAGGTGATTTCCCGCTTATTAATACTATTGGCTGCTGTGTGTGACAGGCTAAGGCAAAGAGCATATTTTGTGTCCTGCATGTGACAGAATGAGATTTAATACTCACATACTCGGTCACATTGCTGGATGGTCACGTTTGGTTTCTGCCGGTGTAATGACCGTGTGCTCAGTTTAGCCCGCCGCATAAGTTGAGAATCGAACTCATTACCATATATCTGTCACGTGTTCTGAGCATGGGCCTCCATGTAGGCTGTTGTTGGCCAAGCACACTGCAGAATAGTGGATTTCTTCCAATATAACATTATTCATTATTTAAATGACACATTCTCCAGTATAGTAATCTGCCGACAGCAGGTTAGCATAATATCGCAAGTGAATGAGAATAGGAGTGTGATTAATTGCAATTAAAGCAGCACAATAGCTACAAGCAATAAGGCAATTATCTGATTATATCGGTCTTTACATTTTCACATCATGTATCTGCTGATATAAGACACTCACCTGATAGCTATTGTGCATTGTGAATGATATACTCAGCTTCCACCAATTAATGAAATAATGCTGTTCCTATGTCCCCTGCTACAATGACAGCCATGCTCGGATGGCATGCATATCAATGTACGTAGCCGCTCTAAATCACAACAGCCCCCATCATACATGCAAAGCCTGTGTAATATGCCAATTTTACCCAAGCAGCAGGAACTAATAAGATGGCAAAGCTCCCTGTGTTCCAGCAAAGAAATCCCTGTCATTAGTTCCCAGCTAAAACTGTGCAGCTCGATGTTACGGATTACTTTCCCCTCTTCGTATGCTAATTTCAAGATTGTTCTTGGAATTGTTCTTTGGAACGGTGCTTTGTTTTGGGGGTAGAGTTAAGTGGGTGGTGTACACAGGCCTTGTGTGGGTTTTGTATTCAGCTGTGCTTTCTAGGTGCCTGACTCCTAGATTTAGGTAAACACCGTCCTACAATAGTTGTGCATACTGATATACTCGATATTGATATTAGAGAATTCTTTCTCCAAGTCTATAGACTCAAGAAGAAAAAAAATGAATCCTCTAATAGCAATATCAATACTTAAACCCAAGTCAATTAATGGCAATATATCTATGAATGACATACAAGCACGTTTCTATAATGCTAACTGTGGACGACCAGATGACATCAGTTCGACCACAACACACCTGTAATACGTGATGAATGCTGCAGTTCTGCAGCACTCTTTTGTGCATTGCTGTGATAGACTCATAATGGGATAATGTCTATTTACACTGTAGCCTACATAGATTGCTACTGAGAAATTTGCATCGCTGGAATTTGGACAAAGACTCGAGAATGTTACGTAGAAAACCAACGGCGCTGAACTCCCTCACTTGTTCCAATACCGGAGGACTATAGGGGCGGGGGGGGTTATAAAGGGCTAAGAAATCTCACATATCTAATGTTTTGGCCTTTTTGGCCACGTCTCACAAATTCTAGATCTAGGGCGTTTTCCCACATCCCATTTCCTTGAAATCCCAAATTCCTCTTTTGACCTTTCCCCCCACATTGTCGGCCCTTTTCCCTCATGCACTAGCATATCCAGGTTTATGGCTGGAGAATGAGCTCATTAGGGGTTTCATACGTGTCGATAGGTCGATAGTGGATATGCTAAAAACCGCTTAAAAATGAAAGCATTTGGTAGTGAAAGAGAGCCCTCCCTGCCCCCCCCCCCCCCGCAATCCCCTCCCCCTACCCTTGATATGCCTATGCTAATGGAGTCTGAAATAAAGGTTAATGAGCTTGACAGGGTCAGTGACAGTGGTCAGCCTTCACTCATTACCACCACTGTCTGCCACCAATGATTGGCACCACCTTCCCTCGGGGATATCACTGTAACACTCTGTAGCTGTTGCACCAACTACAAAATAAGTCAAGGTTCCACTGCAATACTGTTATTTTCAAAAAACACATTATTATGTTTATCTATTATGAAAAATATAGCTAGAGAAGCTAATGATTTCATTGGCAAATCACTGAGCGATGGTCATTTATACTAGTGATGCAGGATGGTCGTCTTGGGGAGGTGTCGCTGTACGTAATGACCCTTAATGGCACTATTTACCGTGTGTGGTCAGCACCAATCATCTCGAGCTGACCAATTGACCACCTATTGACCACCACAGTCGGTCGTTAGAAACATCGGTAAGCTAATGTGGAGTCATTCGAGAGCAGATTTCCAGGGTTTAATGCTATGTGAGTTGTGTTGTGTAAGTTTTTCTGTTGCATAGGAGGGCTATATTGACACGTAATTGAACATAATTATAGTGTTTGAAAAAGAAGCACAACCACACGCGGAAGTACGAGTATTTGTTAAAAAATGTTCCAACTTGCTTCCTACGTACACAAGGAGATTCAGGTTTTCACAAAAGGCTGGGTGGGGGGGTTGCAATTCAGGGATATCATGAGTTTCTTACCCCCAGTCGATAGTGATTAACATGCAAAACACCCTAGAAAAAAAGATATTTCAGTGAGAGGGGGGGGGCCTCTGCGCTCCCTGCGCACCTACACCCTGAATCTATTATGTGGACAAATAAAATGCGTGGGGAGTGGGGGTATATATTGGTCCATGGATGCCATGAACATGCTGAAGCATAGTCACCGACGGCTGATGAGTGGAGTGATGCATGGCTGTGCCGTGAGCATACATACGATAGGAAAGTGATACTGAGGGCATAATTCCCTATATGATAGTCAGTGGTGTTCATATGGAGGTCTAGGCAACCAGATCCGGGGGTGGAGGGGGAGGGGGGCATTTAGCCAATATGTGTTTCATTTTCATTGGGGTTTTGGCGTCTCAGCGAGCTTGCTGTATGTTCCCCGAGGAGTTGAGATAGATATAGTGTGAAACGGATGCTGCCAATGACCTCATGTGGATGTAGTGTGGTCTAAATATATATTCAATTGATTGTGCAATTGCAAATAAATCCTAAATTACAAGCACGATTATCATTTGCAAGTACAACATCCACGAACTCACGCTTGTGGGCTCCTATGTCTTTTTTATAAAAAAAACTGGATCTGCTTGTTGCTTTGCTGTGCAAATAGCATACATATATTTCAGTCTAAAGTGGTGACCTTGTGTGGCCTGAGCGGTGTGTATATATATAATCGTGTACAGTTGGTTTATAAGGAAACGTGTGCTGCTGTTCAATTACGGGTGAACACAGGTGTGTGAAGAGTATCACAGGAGCCGTGTGGTGCATTAATGTAGTCTGCCGAGTAGCGGGCGGATACGTCACACTAATTGAGCACGTCGTGTATTCCATCTACGCATTTCCTCGAGCTTTTAAGACACAATGAATATATTGCCATATACAGCAAACAGCAGGCTCTGCGTCGGCTGTAACGCTGAATGGATTGCCGTGTTTTATACTGCTCTGTTTTCTGGTATACTGTAAATATTCACTCCCAGTTACATATCAAAGTATTCAACATCTTAGAACAAAAGTTGACCTATATGAATGGGGGAGGGGGCGTTATAAAGGAATCCCACAGTCCTATTTTCTTTTACCTTATTTCCCACATCCCTAATTATTTGGCCTTTCCCCACACCCCACAAATTTCAAGGCCTTCTCCCCACATCCCTCTCTTTGAATCCCCCATTTTTTCCATTTCCCTACACCCCTATTTTTCTGTCTTTTTTTCCGCCCCATTTCCATATAAACTGCTACATGAACTAACGGAGACTGATCTCTTAAACCTAACTTTAAAGACACCTTCAAAATGACATAGTAGAAAAGATTGGCCCAAGACTACAATGAAGCTCTACAATCGCTAAGAGACACACTTCTGCCAAGAACACATCTCCCAAAACAGGAACCAGTGGAACTGAACAGAGCTAGCAGGATCCAATGTGCAAAATACAGGAGACAACATGTGCAAAAATGGGGGGTTCAGTCTGTGTGAAGAGGGCCCACAGACCATTGAACCTCACACCAATTCGTCCAATTTGTACAGACTTTGATATCAGAGGTTCAAATGAATCCCCACGATGGTTGGAGATACGGTGTAATAATATATGATGATGAACTAAATGCACCATGCGTGGGTATTCCCGGCATCGCAGTCTAACACAGTCATTTGTCAGTTGATGCAAAATGCATGGCGAATATATGCATTTGTATGCGCGACAAATTACTATCAATTTGTGGTGGAAAATTAACACCTTCCCATTTTATGAATATAAATGAGCCGGCGTGTGTGCTGAATGCATGACTACTATTTTTTTCTCATTTCCCCCTGTGAGATCGGTGCAAATTCTCCCCGACACTCCCCTAATAGCGATAATGAAATCTTTGAGAGTGCCTCGACACTAACAGACGATGTGTGTCATCATTGCACAAAACAACCCCCCTCGCCTGTTACTTTAGCTTCCCATCCACTCTTTACTACTGCCTAGACACTTGACAAGCCTCTTACCATCGATGTTACACGCTGAGGTGCATTACGCCATCTCTCTGCATCATACACAAACTACATGTAGGCCGCTGTGCCAGACTGTCGCACAGTCCCCTTTGAATTTCCAGCATTTATACTACCCCTTCTGACAAAGATTCTGTCATTATTAATGTCTCAACAGACCCGGTTAATCCAGCAGCAGCAGCAGCAGCAGCAGCAGCAGCAGCAGCAGCAGCAGCAGCAGCAGCAGCAGTGACAGCAGTGACAGCAGTGACAGCAGCAGTAACAAGAGTAGCAACAGCAACAGCAACAAAAGCACTATGCAGTAATTATGAATGGGGTGGCCTTTAGATCTATAACAAAACGAACGTGAAAAGTAGGAAAGTTTGGAAGTGATAAGGTCTATGTTTAGACTGCTGTACTAGTACTAGATTTTATATGATGTGCCAGTCAGAACGCAGAAATACAACTACATACATTCTCAAATCTGGCCTGACGTATGACGTGCGGGCACTACGTCTGACGTGGCATTACGTCTGACGTGAGCTGATTTACAGCCACACACGGCGCTAATGCTGATGAATGGGGTGTCAGGCGTGACAGGTGACAGCAGCAGGCGCAAAGTGACACTTTCGGGGGGCTGGTGCTGTTGCTACTGCTGTTGTTGTTGCTGCTGCTGGTGCTGCTGCTTATGCTGCTGCTGCTGTTACTGCTGGTGCTCCTGTTACTGCTGCTGCTGCTGCTGCTGCGGCTGCTGCTGCGGCTGCTGCTACTGATGTTACTGCTGCTGCTGTTACTGCTGCTGATGTTAGTGTTTGCTGTTGTTGTTACTGTTGCTATTGTTGTTGTTGTTGCTGCTGTTGCTGCCGCCGCCGCCGCCGCCGCCGCTGCTGCTGCTGCTGCTGCTGCTGCTGCTGCTGCTGCTGCTGCTGCTTTGATAGTGGCACTGGCTGCCCGAATGCCTTCGCCAATGCCCGAATGCCAAGCTTCAGCACACCCACGCACACATCACCTTTGGCACAACGTTTATAAGATCTAGAGTGTACTTCTGTTGTGCATCACGAATAACATATCATATTACGGGGTTCTGACCTAATTATCGTATGGTGAAGTGGTATTACTGCCAAGTGCGTTTGGCCACGTGTCAGTGACATGTCCGTGCCATGATGCGTGTTGCGAGCAGGACAAGTAATCCGTCAGCACAACATCACACTAGACCTTTTTCAATATGATTTATGCTGAATCACAGAATACACATTAATGTTACATGTCCTTACTAGATTCTTACTTAGTTGACACTAAATTACATAGAATGGTCACAAGCTTAACTTTTCCTATCACTTGGACTGACTTTGAGGGTTCTCGATTAAGAGGTGATCAGTTTACGGGGTTTGCAACAGTCTGTATTATAGATGTACATATACCGGGTGTTCAATGTTTGGAGAAGGAACATATGGCTCAAATGGCTCTCTTATAGATGTCTGTCCAAACTATGTGATATATGAACACTACAGGAGATGATGTCAGCCAATATCCCTGATGGTCCGAGGTGGGAGGGAGTGAGGTGGCATTGACCACAAATGAAATGCACTTGGCATGTTACAACCGTGTTACGGCTGCCTCATATGTCAAGCCCGTAATTTAATTCCCAAGTGGTAGGGTATTGATTAGTTTTTGTTTCCCTGTTTCATTCTTTGTTTTTGCTCAGATGATTTGTTGGTGTCTGTGCAAAAACGTGATGTTGGGGCCAGATATGGACAATTTCTACGCACATTCCATTTCATGTACAAATGGGAGGTTTGGGGAAATGATATTCAAATATGTAAACAACAGTTACGTCAGTATGAAGCACGTTTGTTGTAGATGGCCTTCAACACCCTTGCCACTCTATATTATTAAAGTGGAGAAATTGAAGGGATGGAACTTACGAACAAGCCAGGCCCCCCAATCCTATGCACCAAAATTTATTTTTTGACAATATACAAATGATCATGTAATACCAAGTGCTGTGCTTTAAGATCATAATAGGGGAGGTGAATCCCTGATCTATGTGGCCAACATACACAGTTAGTTTGTAAGAAGACATGCCAGACTTCTGCTACTGACTATGAATTGCCTCTTCAAATGTACTCTCCCCACACTGGACACACACTGGACCCACACGTTCTCTATGCGTGTTTTGCAGTAGAGAGGCAGCAGAAAGGCAGTACTGGTGGTTGCGCCCCAGGCTTTACTGCCGCTCATTATGGCCGTGCTGGCAGCATTTTGCTGCACTATAACGGTAATCCCCGGCTCCGTCAGGTGTAATCATCATTAGCCGCCGTCTGTGTGAGTACACGCCAGGCCAGTAATGATCCACGCACACTGTTATGCCGTTCATTAGGCCACCTTATCGCTTTAGCAGGCCTCATTCCTAGACTGGGTAAACAATGGTGCAGAAAACAAAGCAAAGGTGTTCAGAAAGCACCGAGGGGCTACTAGTGATATGAGGCGCTTGTACATTTTGGAAATCGTGTGGCAGTGAATGTCTCAAAGTGCTACAGGTAAATGTAGGAGTAAACAGATACTGCTATTTGTCCGAGCTATTGGTTTGATACTTGTTACAATAACAACATCAAAAGCAACTCCATCAGCGGATGTAACAGACATACATGTCATATAGAATATGCAGCTTCCAATTAATCAACTTTTTTGTCAAAGCCCCCTTCTAAAGCCATGTTTATAAGATCCCATCCACTGTGAATGATGATGCAGCTTCATTTGTACAACATATGTGTTCGTTCGTGTTTCCCATATTGCTGGTGGTATTGACAAGCAGTATTGACAAATATCACCATGCAGCAGCATCTACTGGCAGTAGTGGGTATTGGGCCACGTTTACAGATAAAGTGTGGAAAGGGTCACAATACTCGAACCAACACACCCATACAGTCCTTCTAGACCCCGGCCGGCCCGATGTTCCTCAAGCTCACTATAAACATCTCCAGTAGCGGGTATATCCGACAGACCGTGCAGGCAGCTATGACAGTGGCATTGTCTGTAGCGTGATCGCCTTGAATTAGTGAGGCGCCGTAGATTTCATTTCCCCAACTTTATGGCTCCGCTGGCAGATCTTGTTTGGCTGCTGCCGCTCCTCACTACAGTAGAATCTCCCACTATGACCATTGAGACAGCCGCCTATGTAACAGGACAATCTATCGCAGTCCGAAACCCTCATGAAGAGACTATTTTAAACCTCTGCAACGACACCACCTTTCTATTGAGACCACTTCACGTAGCCACTTCCGTACCATGGACACCTGCTTCATGTTGCTCTAGTTCCATGTAAACATCAACATACAGTAGAACATTTCTACTTAGACCAACCACAACAAGTGGTCTAAAGATAGGGATTGTCTCCTGGTGGAGGATCATGTGGATCTACGTACGACGGGTTGGGACCTTGAAAAATGATCTTACTATAGAGGTGGTCTTGATTGGATGTTCGACAGTAGTTCTTTAAGAGATTTATTTTTCTAAAATGCACTTTTTCTCATTTTGGTTTTGGTTTGACGTGCAAACAAAACAACAATGATACGACCAGCTGCAGTTCAATTATGGACTTAAGCACTTTTCTCGTTTCTCTGAGTGGACAGACAGCTGACAGTCCTTAGTGTGAGTCGACACACGCACACGTCATACACATGCGCACAACACACAAAATAGCACGCGCACTCACGCACCCTCACACTACACTCACATATATTGCAATCAACTGCCCATAACCTAACCAGGACTTTCACAATATGACTCATAAATCTCATCCTGCATACATCTGTGTCATGCACAACTACAGCTCGTCTATATGGGTGTTTATAACACTGTTTATGCAGCTCATAAACAAACTGAGTCCGGTCTAGTTTATGGCTGGACAACTTAGGACCTCCTATAAGCCAGTCATATGTAAACCAGGCACCATGTAGGCCTTAGTATCCCATCTGTTTAAGCACTAATGGACTATTGGTAGCCGTAAACATCACCAAACCGCCAGTAAGCGCTGTATTCGCTGTCACATGTCAAGGGGTGGGGGTCGCAGCTAGCTTTTCACAAAGATATACATGTACCTAAACGATTCATAACTCACTCATTGGTGTGTACCCAACGCCCTCTCCAGTTGGCCTTTCGTATTCAATTCTGAATGGCTGAGACATGACATATTTTGCTTACCTCATGTGTGTGTGTGTGTGTTGGTGCGCGCGCGCGCGCCGCGTGCGTGTGTGTGTGTGTGTGTGTGTGTGTGTGTGTGTGTGTGTGTGTGTGTGTGTGTGTGTGTGTGTGTGTGTGTGTGTGTGTGTGTGTGTGTGTGTGTGTGTGTGTTTACTTGTCTCTCAGTGTATATGTATAGCTCTGGTCACTTCGTTCTTCACACACTGAGAGACAAAATGATGATAAAAACGTAAGTTTTGCAAGATCATGTCAAAGTTCTCCCATGATCTTACAGACAGACAGTTAATAGGATGTGGGAAAGACATGTATCGCAATTTCAAGCAGTTCTGAACGAAGACTAACTGCAATGAATAGTGCAGTCATATATTATGCTGAGAGGGGAAGAGACGAAACATAGGGAAATATAGCAGGGGAAGCAGGAGGCACGCCCACACCCACACTTTCCCGACCCTCAAAATAAATGGGTTGGGGTGGGGGTTATTCGCTAGCCAGTGCGTATATGGAAGCTATGAAATCTTAGGTTATGCCCCACTCTTCCCCAAAAAACATATCTTACTCAGAACTGTTTGTATCCACCCTGCGTAGTGCAGTAAACTTATAAACATCATACAAGAGTTGCTTTATACGTACAACATGTACACAATACAAGGCAGGGTTTAACAGAAGCATTTGACAGCTGCTGCTGGCCCGAATTCTTAACACTGCCACGATTGTAGATAACAAGAAAATGTCCATTAAAGCATACAGTAAAAGATTTTTAAAGCCACTGATACAAAGAGAGCAGCGGTCTGAATCAAGCCTTCATTACTAGTAAGCTTTTAGTGGGCCGCTAGACTATCCTTAATGTTCAGCCGCCATGCACCAAAGTCATTAATAAACCATCCAGAGAGTAAACACGAAGACACAGGCAGATCCAGGTTTTCAGAAAAGGGGGTCCACACTTAGGAAATCAGATAGGTTTCATACGCGCGGGGAAGATGAATACACTATGAAAATTTGTAGGGAAGGGGGGTCATGACCCATCCCTGCGCCTCCCCCCACCCATCGCCCCCGGATCTGTCTGTGCATCTTAGAGAAAACATCACAAAAACATCTACTAGCAATAATGTTGTACTCACTCGAAGGAGTCGAACTCGACGAGGTCCAGGTTCTGCTCCATGGGGTTGGTGCACGTAGGCCAGAAGTCGATGGAGAAGAGCTTGGCAGCGCGCGGCAGGCGCCCGTGGTCGTGCGATGCCTCGCCTTTGATGAAAGACGGCGACCGCGAGGGCGGGTGAGAACCGGTGGGGCTGAGGGAGATGTGGCCGGGTTCGATGGCTTGGTAGCGCACGTCGAGCGGTATCTTCTGGCGAAAGGTCCTCCTCCTCAGCGTGGAGGCCACTATGCCCGCCATCTTCATGACTGAGGGCCGTCCGGGGCGGGCGCCCCGACGCCGCCTCCCTGCTCCTGCTGCTGCTGCCCGGCTCCTCGACCTCCGAGTCTACAGCGGCGGCAGCGGCGGCGAGGGGGAAGGGACGGGCTGGGCGGTGCGGGCGGCTGGGCGGCGGCGAGGGCGAGCCTCTAGGGGCCACGGCTCGGCATCAGCAAGCTGCAACATACGGTAGGCTGGTGAGAATGCAACAGCGCGGCTAGATGTGGCCGTACTGGAAAGATATTACATCATTTATGAAATCTGTTCCTCTATATATATTTGCAAACATCTGAGATTAACACCTGAACTGGATGAGCAATGTGTTTGTGTGTACTCGTGTCACATAGATGTTTGTATGTGTGGTTGGGTGTTATTACAGGTGTTTCATTATTGAGTTTTCACTGTATATAGTTTTTAGCACCGGTTTAACCTTGAAACAATATCCCAGCTCTTTAAAGTTTAATGCAGAATATGGTCTGATGGCAGCCTCGGCCAGTAGCTACTGTGGGGTCGAGGGAGCCCAGGTCCCAGGCCGGGGATTAGCCACTTGGAGCCAAGCCGCTCCAATGTTCTCAGGAGGCCTGATGCAAAGAGATCCGCGGCCCCGGGGGTGTTGGTTGTGCGCAGGTTTGTATGCTACTGTTGGCACATCGTACATGGATTATAATTTATAGTTATTGAGGCATCCTGGAGCAAGAAGATGGGAAGAAGATGAAGAAATAGGAGAGGATCCACAGCAATAGCACCACAGAGGCAAGAACAACAAGAGCCATGATGACGATGGCAATGACGACAATGACACTGAAGAACGCGACAAAGACACCGACAAAGTCAACAACAACAACAGATACCTCAACAACAACAGCAAGGATGACAGAAACAACAACAACAAGATCAACAAGAACAAGAACAATAACAACAGCAGCAGCAACAGCAACAGCAGCAGCAACAACAGCAACAACAACAAAAATAGCAGCAGCAGAAGCAGCAGCAGCGGCAACAACAATAACAACAGCAAACAAGGGTGGCGACTTTCCAAATTTGCCCATTAATCTTGATGAAGGCCCATTTTGGTGACTAATAAGGCTGTGTGAGCGAGCATTAACTTTGAGATCTCTATCAGACAGAGGGGCCAGACGACCGTTCTCAATAACATCAGTATATCGATCACAAGCGCAGAAAAGTAGACTAAGACGTCAGGGTGAACTCATATTATGCTGTCTATACCAGTGTTTTGGTCGTTGTGTGACCCTATGTTTACATAGTGGTTAATGGTTGCAAATTTGCTTATATAAAATGCTGTATATAGGTATATCATTTCCATTATTCGTGCCTGTTACCGAAAAGTACAAATACTCAAGCATAAAATACATATCTAAACATACTACACAAAACAAAATATATTAAATAGTCAGGGAAGTCGATGGCCCCAGCATCATAGAGGATGTAGGGGATATGTATACTTCTATGATTTACAATCACTACACCATACACATTACTACTGTTCTATAGGTGGGTAACTAACAGGCACAAAGGTAAGGGGAGCCAGGGCATCCAGTTTCGACTTCATTTATACAAACCTAACTAACAGCCAATCGAAAAAAAACTTCTTGATTGATTTACTGACAAAAGAAGTTTTGGAATATTGGTGAAAATATTCAAATTGTAATTGCATAGGACTGTGTCAGCTTATTTCAATAACGTGAAGTAATAATGTATATACAGAGCATGGAGGGAATTATCAGATTCTTAGTGACGGTATTACGGTCTTGTATCTTTTTTGTCTTTGTTTTTGTTTTTGTGTCTTTGTTTTTCAAATAACGATCAAATCACACCATAAGATATATGCATCAGCTACTGCATCATCTACTGTGGGAACCAACCAAGCCAATGGTATGTAGTAATATCACTGATTTGACTTCGGATGACCTATGGAAAAGTGAATTAAATTGAAATTTGACTGATCACTGTTTTGTTTTCCATTTTGACCAAGTCGTATGTTCAACTCTACCATGCTCAAGTGGGTATTGTTCCGTGCACTTATTTCGGGATATGAGGATGCCTTTAAAACCTATTGGTTCAGCGTCCGTAACCGGCCAGTACGTATAACTAAAATAGCATGTAACCAAAACGACCATGTTGCACGTTTATTCAAACGTTTGTACGGCTCGTAATTATAATCAAGGTGTACTATATTCGACTGCAAAGCTGTGGTTATGTAATTCACGTATTACAGGAACGGGTCTGTTTTAATATTTAGGGAAATCCCGTGTTTTCTATGTAATCGGCCATTCTTTTTAAGCATTATTGTTACAAGTAAAGACATGCTCTGGTTACACGTAATCGCGTATCCTTTGTCATATTGTACATGTGACTGTGTAGCGTGGATGATGTATACTGCCCAATGCTTAGTTACAAGTACAGGCCGCCATTTGGCATGTACAGGCCAGTTTCGGACGCCAGTGTGCAAAAGCCATGTTCGTGGTTATATCTTTTAATACATGCATGTTCAATTATTAATTCAAAACAATCATGCTATGAAGGCAGAGTGTGACTGTAAATGCTGTATATTCTGACTGTTGACCGCGTACTGTTGACAGGATTTTTACGAATCTCACTTTACAAGGCCCTCTGTGTCTATTTACTCCGTTTGGTGGATATTGCTTGCACATTTATAAATATTGGTTCACGTATAATATCTGTCTTTCCAACTGTTACACAAATAGAGACCATCTTTGCACATATAATAGAAACCATGTCCCAATTAACGCATGTAACGGTCTCCGACCCAAGATAGAAAAATTATATAGCTAGACTGTTAAATGAATGCTCAGCTCATCAATTATTGTGTGTAGGTAGGTGTGAGAACGTCAAGCCCGAAAGCATGGTGAGAGAGAAAGCCTCATCCTCACGGCATCTTCATTAACACGTCCAGCCTCACTGTACAACCTGTCTCCACATGCTATCAACCCTCATCCACAATGTGTGTAACATCTATCATTACGATATTACCCCGTAGAAACATGCTGAAAGATCACCGGGGTAACTCCGGGAGTTATCCCAACAAGATGGAGACGTAGTCTATCAATTCAAATGGGGGTTGTTGTTTTTTGTTTTTTTGTTTTTTTGTTTTTTGTTGTTGCTGTTTTTTTGTTATTCAAATTTCTGCTATTAGAATTCATCATGGGATAGGTGTGCGTCAATAATAGGTGTGTATTACACATATTGAACACATGACAAACTCATCAATGAGTTAATAAACCATGTTTTAATTTTGACATCATGTTGCGGGTAACTCCTGACTTAGTGTTGTTATGCAAAACAAAATACAAGGTCGGGAGTTACCTGCAACATGATGACAAAATTAAAACCTGCTTTATGAACTCATTGAAGAGTTTGACATGTGTTCAGCATGTGCAATCTAATTATACATGCATAGCTATTAAACCATGAATGCTATTAAACCATGAATCTTAGTTCCGCAAATTCAAGCAATCAATTGAAAACATTTAAATCGACGGACTATGCCTCTATCATGTTGGGGTAA
Organism: Streblospio benedicti; assembly: GCA_019095985.1. Taxonomy (NCBI): domain Eukaryota; kingdom Metazoa; phylum Annelida; class Polychaeta; order Spionida; family Spionidae; genus Streblospio; species Streblospio benedicti. The sequence goes on from CM032665.1 coordinate 21,176,289, forward strand.
CTTCTGGAGTTACCCCCAACGGCTTTACCCCGGTAAAACATGGGGGAAATCATACAAGTCTTGTGGGAGTGACCCAGAGTAAATAAGGATCTCGTTTTTTCACATTCCCATGCCGTCGTCCCGACCAAAATACACCTAACCAACAAATTTGTGAATACTATACTGTACTCGTCCAGCCCTAGGGATTTTAGCAGGGTTTATGTGATACCTCTATTTTCTCATCTTCATAGCCCTACTGTCTTGATAACCCTATGCTAGTTGCATTCACGCGTAATCATTCCAGATATGAAACTGCATAACTCAAATAAATGCTAAACGCAAACCACCAAGAGAGAGGTTGAAGTATGCGTAAGAGCAATATAATTGTATTAAGGCAGAAAGAAAATGAAAGTACTTGTAGACAACTAAATACAGCCCTGCAACTATCATCCACAAGTTTATGACCATAAAACCTAGCAACTCGTTGCTATGCATCCATAAAGGGGATGCCGAGTAGATATGTGCCGCATTAGGCAAATCCCACTTTATTTTCCCAGGCGAGAATAACTGGCTTTGACAGCCAGTCACCAGGGAGCCTCGACGTAATACAAGCAACAGCAGACGTGCGGCTCTTTGCAAGATCTCACCAATATCATAAATGTTGCCATGGCAGTCTATCAGTTGAGCTGTTGCAGGGTAGAGCTATATGTGCCGTATTGGTGCTGTGCAGGGGGTAATAGTGACTGCAATTTTCTCCACATTAAAGTGGATAACTATTCGCATTCAACATTTGTATATTGCACAATGCTATTCCAGGGTGTTTGCACTTCATAACTCCAGATTGATTGCCATTTCACAAGCACAGCTCTCTTTTTGGCTGATTTTCACTCTTACCTTATTCTAAATCCAGTGGGGCTTACAGTTCAACAGTATAGTAGTAGCACTGAGATGCGGTAGTAATCCCATGGTGGTAGCGTGCACTCAGCTGTAACAACAAGCTTTAAGTAGTATGTACACTGCTAATTTAGTATGCGCCGCATACGGTAGTATGGAGCCTGTAGCTGCTGTGTTAATACGTGATGCTGAGCAAGCACTCGCTGCTTATTCACTCGGTGCCGTGGCTGTGTGCTCCATCGATCAAGCGGCTGTGGCCGTGTATGGCGTGGGGCTGGCTTGCTGCTGCAGCCGTCGTCGTCGTCGTGATCGTCGTCGGGTTTCGGGGGATGGGGATGCGAGCGAGCGAGGCGACGTCTTTCGTTCGGTGCAGACGACGCTCGACGTGTGTAGCTGTGGTTGTGGAGCAGGTGCGTTGACGTCATCGGCGTAGTGATTGTTACAGTCCCCCGCTCGCTTGCACTATGTGGTTTAGATGTCACGGTGCTTCAACTGTGTCACCGTGTTGGTGGACATATCTGTAAAGGGGAGCACGGGTTAGGGAAGATCCAGACGTGTAAGGAAGGCTCTTCTTGCGGCTTCCTGGATGGATTGAATATGCCAAAAAAGCGCATGAAGAAGCTAGAGAATCTTTCTTGCTATCGCAGACCCGCATCGTCATATCTCACGACTGGTTGGGATGAACAAGAACTTGTAAAGGCAGTGTGAGTGATCAAGCCGTGAAAACCGACGATGCAACCCGTGGCAAACCTCATTTGCGATGGAACCACCAATATAAAACTATAAAACACTAAAATACGGCAAGTTTTGCAAGCGGAACGGAGGGGAGCGCCCCACACACACACAAACACACATTTTTGTCCACCAAATTACTTATTTTTGTGGGGTTTAGGCATGACCGCCATCGATAGCGAGTACTGGAATCATGAAATGCCCCCCCTTACACACACGCCCACATAACGCACGCCCACATAACGCACGCACGCACGCACGCACGCACGCACGCACACACACACACACACACACACACACACACACACACACACACACACACACACTTTCCAAAAACTTGTATCTGTCAGGGAAGTCCATAGAAGACCAGGCTCGAACTGATGCTAACATTTTTAATACATTAAAAGACTTAGCAATTTAGGAATATGGGCCACCGTTACATGTGGAGGAATCACTGTTCTGGCCTTCCCTTAACTATATTACGGATGAGAAACAGTTGCTGGTATACCTTGTGTTCATGGTAATAATTTAGTGACAGGTCCAGGATTTCCTGAAAACGTAAGGCCCACTCATTCCAAAGCTTGTGAAACCACAGCCAGCACAATGAGCACATAGCCGAGACGGTAAACTGGCTGGTATCGTCGGTTGCACAGCTTTGTTATTGGGGGGGGGGTTATAAGGAGTATAGAAGTCCCATATCCCTCTTCTTTGGCCCTTTTTCCCTTATCCCTATTATTGGGGGTCTTTTTCCCGTATCCCTCTTTTGGGGGGTCTTTTTCCCTTATCCCACTAATTTGGAGATCCCTTATCCCTCTTTTCTGGCTCTTTTCCCCTTATCCCTCTTTTTCATCCCTTTTCCCCTTATCCCACTTCCTTATACCC
>CM032665.1:21178875-21212801 GCA_019095985.1 Streblospio benedicti
AGTGACCAAAATGAACCTCCCTATAGAGACTACCTCTCCACTGAGACCACTTGAGCTCAGTTCCACGGAAAGTCTCAACGGAGAGGTTCTACTGTAATGGTACACATACCACACACACCATCCCATGATGCTGAGCCCCATGCTTTGGAGCACGGCTATATTCGTATACTGCGTATGCTGTATAAAACCGCGAGATATGACAATAGCAAACCGGTCACGATCATTTGGCCTAAACTTCTATTCTTCATAACGCAATAAGCAATTTCTCTTGCGCCCTTTACCTGTTTGCATTATGTAATACTTTTAGTCTCTATCAAAATGTCTCTAGCGGTGTTTTAACCCTTATTGCTGCAACTGATTAAGAGTGAAATGACAAATGTATACCTCTGGGAATATTTGGTAAACGGAAGTAAATGAAATACTTTCATTATTTTATATTGAATATCTGTCATTATGGATACATCCAGATAACGTACAAATAGTTCGAGGTAATATGCACCGTTTAGTAGGGAAATATTTCTACTAATTGGTATTGTTGGAGTGAAGTTTCTCATGTTTTTGGACCCCAATAATACGTACACTATAGCATGAAGGTATGATACCAACGGCAAATTCATGCCTATATCAACTTCAATAATTGTGTGCTAAAGTACTAAGTATATCCGAGTAGGTTATTATTGCCATATATATTTGGTTACCATGTTACTATCACTGGTAGGCAAGGAAATGGTATTCATGATTGGCACAATTGACAAAGGGTCTAAACTTTACAAATAGATATTTATATGATTAATTACAAATTACACATTTTCTTTGTTATGACTAAACATATTGGTATGATACTGTCCAAGCCACAATTTTTAGATAAATTAAGTTACATTCTTGAAAGATCTCGTGTAGTTGATTTAGTTTAGAGTATGATAATCAAAATACATATAATTTAATTTTTACCATTAATGATTCAGTATTTATGTCAGGGTGGGGTAGGAGGAATTTAGGGCGCGCCATGGACTATTGTCACAATGTTTGGAATTGGGCTACCAATTTTTCCACACACTTGTAAGGGGGGGGGGTATCAATTTTTTCACGTTAAATTTACCCCTATTGTTTTTTTTAGAGATTCTGTACTAAAATTTACTGTGTTTATATTATAGACATCCATCAAATAGGATCGATAAGGGTTAACTGACAATGATTGAGTTAACTGTTAAGGGGGTCATCAATTTTTATTAGATGAAATTGAGGGGGGTTACCAATTTTTTTACAGAGTTTTGAGGGGGGGGGGGGCTATTACTTTTTTCACAGCATTTTTGGAAAATCCTCCTACCCCTCAGTTTACGATTTCTGTAAAACTACAATATTTCGTGCCTATTAAATTTTGCCATTTTCATATATAAATTATTTTGTGACTATTTAATTTTGAGATTTTGGCCCATCATGAACTTACTTACATAGGCTATTAATGTTTGGTGACTATTTAAGTTTGCGTTTTTGCACCTACCCACGAAATTCACAAATTAAATCATGCACAAACATTTCTAGTTATACAGTATATCACTGTCTGTGTTAAAAACCATAGCTGAGATGACTATTTTCTTGAGAGAGTTATTCTGAAATCACACTTGGTCTTCTTGGTATTATTGATCTTATAATGTCTTACAGTCTGTGGTTGGATTCGAACCCACAACCATATACAGTCAAACCACCTCTATATTAAGACCGCCTCTATACATTAGGACCAGTTTTTGCTGTCTAGAATTTTTTCCTTTTTCCTTTTTTTTTTCTTTTTTATCATTAGTAATGTAAGGACCACACAGGTTTTCTTTGTCTGATCATTATACATAATAGCTCCATTAAAGGTCAGTCAGAGTTAATTATGTAATATTTCCTGTTGACTCCTATTGTGTTTGTTTTTAGTTAGGAATGATCATTTGATAGATGATTGTATAGAGTAAGAGCTTATATCCTCAGGGGGTTAAATATTTAATCATTGTCTATCTTATCATGTTTAATTTCTGTGAATTTTGTTTTTGAAGTCTTTTAGTGGATCAAAAACACTGATGATTATTAGAGAACTTTGTATGATGCTTTCTAAAATTTTCTTGATGAAGAACAAAGAGAAAATGCTTTAACAGAAATAAACTTCTTTTCATTCTTTGTCTGTAGTTCAAGTTTAGTGGATAAATCTCTTTGAGTTTATGGTGCATTTGATATCAGTAAACTCTAGCGCAACAGATTGAAATGTTCTTTAGTGAGGGGCGTATCTTAATAGTACCAAGGATGCGTTGTGGGGCACAAACCTTGGGCATACGTAGGGAGGTGTACCCCTAGGACCTTCAGACAAAACCTGAGCCTGTCACAACCCACCCCAAGCCGAAAAGTATACTCATATTCACTACCTCAAAAGATACCCCGTTCCAAAATCACTCATGCATTGCACCATGTCTCAATATGCTATTTACAATGATAAAACAAACTAATATATTTTTTTCACTTCAAACTTTTGACCCCCCCCCCCACCCACCCACCCACACACACACACACACAACATAGGTTTTCAACGTTTTCAAACTTGTGACCCCCCCACAACATTCAAATTTAAACATATGACCCCCCAGTTTTTTTCTGATCCTCCTTTAATGACTCAGCCCTTAAAACAGACACTGTCACTAATTGAGCTTGGAAAGTAATACCCTATCAAACGATGGGCCATGAAAATATACCCAATATGTCATGCATGGCAACAGAAAGCGGCTACAATGTAGCCTATATCCAATATGACATTGGAAAGATGAGCGTAAAATGAATCCCTAAATGCCGCCCTTCAAAACACTATATGTATTGACTATGTTAGGCGAAAGAGGACCAGAGTTACACAAATGCAAAAGTGGAGTGTATTTGTAAAGAAGATCTGACTCATTTCAGATTATTTCTAGGACAAAACGCTATATTCAACAAGATCAAATATATGTTGGTCATCTAAGCATATCAATGTTTCTCAATAATGAATAACTTATGCAGGTATTAACTATAATTAGTTTTTATAATAGGGCCTAATCTACTTTGTGTGAAACTCCCAAATGTGTGATAATGTCAGCAATAATGTTATTTTAGTTCCAGAAATTTAAATAATCAAGAGAAAAACTTTAATCTACAGGCTGTGCCTCCATCTTGTTTTGGTAACTTCCAAGTTACCCCCATGGCTTTGTACCCAGGTGGTATCAGAGAACCTGGACAGAAATCGTAATAAAGAAATAAATTTCATGTTCTTCATAACAATTTTTTTGTAAAAAAACATTTGAAAGCATCTTCAGTAATTTAGAATTATAACTTTAGGTCAATATTGCAAGGCAGCAGTTGGTGTGAATAGTTCCTGGAAGGGGTACAATGAAGCATGGCTGCATCATCTGCTGAACATGATATGGATCTCAAAATTGATCATTATGGAGAAGATGGAGCAGCTGGAGGACTGTGGGGTACGTTGACCATGGAATATTTATTAAAATCACATCTTTAAATGGAATAGCACTGGCTCAGGTCGGATCCTATTAATAAATGATTTGTAAGCGTAAAACTGTAATATCTAGGACACTGAACATCATGGGTTTTACGGCTTTCCATTTCACACAGCCTTCAAAGTCCATGTTCATGGTATTTTCAATAAGTAATATGCCCGAATAGATAAGGATGGGCACTGAAATAGTTGTCAAAAATCACTATGGAAATTGTAATTTGAATTTGTGCAGAAATACGTGCCGCGACATGTTACTAAAGTTACCAAACTGCCTGCTCAGAGTTGGTGCAAACTGAAACACATGCCGGTAACCATATATTTTTCTAAATGGAGCAATATTCAAGTGGGAAAACATGAAGTATTGATTGCTCTTCTTTAATAATGGTTATAAGTACATTGTACATGTATGTTACATACAGTAGTTGCTACAAATTACTTCCTCATATGATTCAATGTGTCACTCTTATCATACATAGTCATGTTTCTCTCTCAGGCATATCTGTATGGTATAATAATTGTACATGTATTTCTTTTGTTTATCCTTTTTTGTAATCTGGCATATATTTTCACATTATTCAATGATCCATCAGCAATTTCTAAGAGTAAAATAATTTTCTAGCTTATTCACACACTATTTGAACTGAGGAACATTTTGAGTATTTTTTATATACTAATATGCAGGTCTCGATTCTGAAAAACACACTCATGAAGCTCCATTATGAATTTATTTTGATAAAAACAAGCATCATTATAGAAAATAGAAATTAATACAAATATAAATATTTTATAAATGATAGAACCAACTTCTGTTTTTATTCACATTTTAATTAAATATTTTCAATCTTGCGGTCATCTTCAGAATATAATGTAAAATGAACCAAATTAAATTACAAAACAGTACTGTTTTCAATATACATGAATATAATTCAGAAAAACATGAATCAAAACATAAAAACACAAGGATTAAGGATTAAGAGATCAGCATGTGCTGACAACATCTAAATCTTAATTGATGGTCAGGACCCTGCTCTTGTATTCCTGCTTGGTGTTGATTGTGGGTGTTATTTCCTCAATGTATAGTGCCTCCAGAGTCAGTAGATGTGCTTTCCCCCGTGAGGTGGTTTTCAGGATCTCCGCATGCTCTTCTGTGAGTGTGGTGTTGCACTGTGTCAAATGGCTCTTCATCGGACCTGTATTCCTGGAGTGCTCTCGGAAGCGGGTGTGGAGATGTCGGCTAGCCTGTCCGACATACCTTGCTTCACAGCGAGGACAAGTTATTTTGTACATATAAATATTTTATGATAATTTTTTGTCACACTTTTTTGATACTATTTTACATACCCTTGTTTATGTATACTTTAAATTGTAGACTCCCCAGCAACAGCATCTGGAGGGACAGAAATGGAGTCATTCAAATTACCAGAAGATACTTGCAAACTGAGAATTGTGGCTCTCAATATATCTTTTCGAGCTCTCCTGGCTAAAAGTTTAGATCCCATGTCAGAAGATGTTAGTGATGAGGGGAATCTAAAGGTAATTTTTATCAATTAACCAAGCGGTAAATCTACATATTTGTTGTAAATCTACATATTCCGTGTCACATACATGTATGAGATAAATATATTAACCATAGTGAATACTATAATGCAAAATGTTGATTTATTGTAAAAATGAATATACATGCAATTAGACGTGTTTGTAAGGTGACATTTCATAATGCGCTCCCCATCGGTCATCAAAATAGTGCAATAAGTTGGTACCAATGCACCTGAGACTAGGTCCTACAAGCACAACTAACAATATACATGTATGTGATTTCATGTTAAAGACATACTGTCAATAAATGTGCAGTACAGTGATATATATCCATCTGGTGGATGCCTCCAGGTGTTTTCCACTTAATCGGAAAATCACTGTACTGTTCTTTAGTCACATGTACACGAGTTTTATATTTGATAACTGGTAGTTTGACTATCTTAGTAAGACAATGCCTAAACAATAATAACACATTAATATTTAATACAATAACATTTTAAATTGTACTATTATTTATTAATGAGTTTTTGCCCAACCTTGTTTGTGAATTCAATTCTATTCTCTTTCTCTCTCTCCGTACCTCTGTTCTGTATGGCTCGCAAGCTCGTACCACAGTATTGACACAGCTGAAGACAGATTTTACAACCCTAAGTTTCCATTTAACTACAAGTGACCCTAACAGGACTCAAACTCACCACCCCAAGGTTGTGAGACCAGAATGATGCCATCATCCCAACCAGTAGTAGGAGCTTGCTTGCTATAGAAAGGTAAATTAAAAAAGTAGTAGAACGGAGGGAGAGAGAGAAAGAGAATAGAATTGAATTATTTTTTGCTTTGTTGTTTTGTTATACAGTTTTATAAACTGGGTAAGGCAAAATGTCACAATGCTAAAACGTATTAAAATCTCTATTCTGACAATATTGTTTATTGTGAAATTCTTGCACCGCTATTATATTTATTTCGATGATCAAAACTTTGTATAAATGAACATAAGTGTAACAATTCCAATTATAGCTCATGTTTTCATCTTGGTAATCTTCCTGTCTGATAAACGTAATAAAAAGAAATAAAATATTATACATTGTTTGTTTTTTCCCGATGTGTAGGACTTCAGAGGTTTGGCTGAGCTCATTGGCTTCAATAGTGATGAAATCAGGGATTTTGAACATAAAGGTAAGTTTATTTAGGATTGTTTTAGTGAATTATAGTTTTTTTTAAAGTTGATGTTTATCAGTAATGTATATGTATTCTGTGTCCAGTTGATCGTTGTTATGTGGTATAAAGAAATGAGTCATGATTCAATTGTTCAAAATTATTACCCACTTTTGTGTAGTGTTCAAAATCAGTCATAAATTATATTACGATTTGAAGTTTTGAGTTATTTTTCAAGCAAAAGTAGGTACATGTGTAATAAATTTGAGTAATTTAATCACGTTATATATGTATTTCAAAATGCAGCATAATATGATCATCTGCTTATAGATAAAACAAAGTCTTTATTAGCTGCTTGGGAAAAGAAGAGTAAAGACGCGACAATTGGTCAGCTATGGAAACATCTTATTGAGATGGAGCGCATTGACATTCTTGAAAATCCCGTTATACAGAAGAGAATGGGTAAACAACTATATTTGGTTTATATGACGTTTTATGTTTTGTTAGTTATTTGGAGTGATTAACTGCTGGTAATTTCAAGTATTCTAAACTGTCAGCAGAGTTGCAAAAGGTCAAAAAGAAAATAAAGTCAGAGCAATAAGGGAATTGAAAAAAAAAATAATTCAAATAGATAATTCAAAAGCTATCACCAAGTCGAGTAATATTAAAAATGAAATGAGCACATGGCAAAAATGCGATGTTTATGGTGCTTGACTGAATAATAAGCATTGTAATCCCATCGTTAAGAATGACATAGACACCAGATCAGTCATGAGAGTCAGAAAATAAAATCATTTTCTGTATTAACAATATTGTATTTATTAAGTTATTGGCAGTCAGTCGCATATTATGTTTAAATGTTGTTCTTAACACTGAGTTTAAAATTAAAAAAAATTAAATAAAAACAATATTCAATTAGAATTTGAATACTAAACAAATTCCAAAATTTCATAACAAAACTTATTAGATTTTGAATTCAAAGCAATACTTTTCTCGTTAAAGTGCAAGAGCAGGTTTAAGTACTGTAAAAATTATGCTCTACAATGTACGGGTAACACGAAAATTACATAACAGTCAGCTGATAATAGTATTGTTTCGGATTTTTGGATTTTGTTTTGTATTCAAATTCTAATTCAAGTTGTAAAGATCAGATCTCGTCAGAGATGAACATTTTTTTTTTAATATTTCAAACTCTGTGGTGAGAATCATTTTCCTATTTACTGCCAGAATCTTTGCATATATAAGTGGCAAAACCCATTGCTGTACTGCAGCTCCCGTTACAGTGAATAAAAATTTCTTGTCAATTGCTCCATTGCATTTTAAATGGGGTTAAACCCACAGTGAACTTCTGCCGTACGGCAGATTTCTTAATTGCCTGGGGGCCAATTGATACGGCTGCCATACAGCAACGTGTCATACACTTGATGGAGTTTTCTATTGGGCAAAACCTATTCTGACGCATAGGTGTTAAACAGGTATCAAATAGGTATCAAGCAGAGGCTAGAAAAGGACATACGCCAACTAATATGATAATGCACTGTGGGTTTATAATCGCCGTACGGCGGCCATCCGTTGCTATGGTTTTTCCACCTATTTAAATGCAATATGTTGTTTATATATCATACAGTTAGTTCTTCATATTAACAGCGATCCCAATTTTGATAAGTAAATAATTCTCAATATTTCGACAACAACAACTGTTTGTCTTTGTCAAGAGTGTGGAGTCATTATAAATAAATGCAAACATTATGACTCAGAGGATTGTAAGTGTCAGTGCTCCCTCGCCCTTCCTATCCTCCGCCTTCCTCAATATAGTGATATTGAGAATTATTTGAATATCAAAATGGTGATGCTTGTTGATATGAAGAACTAACCGTATGATTTGGATTAACATACATGTACCTAATGAACCTACATGTATTCAACAACATATGTTATTTTTATGGTTTGAAAATTTTGATTCGTCATGTAGATTTTAGCTCTAACTGATAATGTTATTGTGCACAGAGAAAGATGTGACGGCTTTCAAGAAACGGCAGAGAGAATTGATGCAAGATGCCGACCATGTGGATAGTCCAGTGGTGGACATGCCAAAGGGCCCAAGATCTCAAGGTATAAATTTGTGCATAGATCCAGGAGGTGGCATGAGTGTATATGCACACTAAGTTATGCATACATTTTTTCTAAAACAAAAAAAACTTGATTTTTCTAGAGTCTACCTTTCATAGAACAACATGTATATATTTTTAAATTTGGAAGTATTTTAAACAAATAGGTTTTTATACTTATTTTTTATCTGGGGTGAAGTATAACAAAGTTCGAAGAGGTATTACATGAAATTTGATGATAGTATATAGAATGCAATATGTAAAACTTGGTGATGATTTATTGTGGGACATGCGAACCTATATAAAACAATTGGGCTACTTACCTGACAAAGATGTATCGGGTATAATGTTTTTTGTTTTCGTTAATTCACTACTATCTTGTGAGACACCAGCCACCTGACATCAGGTAACAGGATCTCTCTAAGTTCATCTTGCTGAATTCTACAGATGACTTTCTCTCAACTTCACAGAAACTAAGGCAATCTGAGTTTCTAAAGATTGTATTTTATTACCATACCTGAAGCTCTTACCTATTTATAAAATTTAAAAAAGACTCATTTGAGTCTGTTATTTCTAGCATGGATAAATTTCCAAGATATTGTATTTTCTAGAGTGCTGACGTGAAATAATTTTATTTGTTTCAGACCCCAAATTTGACTATTATAACAAGATGGAAATGGCCGCAGATGAATTCCGTGAACTTACTATAGATGATGGTAAGATGTTTTTAAATTATCAAATTCAGAACATTAAACGAAATAGATCTTAGTAAAATGGCTTAGCTATTTCATCAGCTTTCATATAAAAATATTTAAAAAGATAAATTTTCACGTTTGGTTTTAAACTTTGAATTTAACTTAAAATACATATTTACTTGTACATGTACATATAAGTGAATTGATTTTCACTGTCAGTAGATTTTAATGATTTTTATAGTTGCAAAGTTAAGTATTTGAGCTGCCATAGCTCCTCTCATATTTGATAAAGACAAAAACTAAACACTTCTCTCTGCCTGCTGTTTTCATGAAATCCAAAATTTAAAAAATATAACTTAAGATATTTCGACAAAAAATATAATTGTCAGAATTTTTATTGAATTTTAGAACTCATGATATTTGTTTCAGTTGGGAATAAAGGCAAAACCCCTGTGATGTACGATGCGTTTGTTAGTTACTGCCATAAAGACATAGACTTTGTGAAAGAAATGATTCGCATGCTGGAGCAGGTGAGGGTTTATCACATAGAATACCCCGTTTGTGCGAATACATTGTACTTGTATGCGGGGAATGCATACCGTATTGCATTAATTGGATAAGATAAATGCGTAAGCCATATACAAGTATGACATAAATACATATAATGTTTTTTGATCTATTTATTTTTTTATGAGAGTTTTAATTGTATTTTTAGCCATTGTCCAATATCTTTGTTGTATTTTGTATAACAAATAAATATGTTTGAAATGAATATGACGTATTCAGCATGAATGTGGTATTTTATTTATAAACATTGTGTGTAAACAACAAATAAAATATTATTACCTTCTAACATTATATCTTCTAACATTGATTCAAGCTTCCATCGAAGGTTTATATCGATGTTCATTCTGAATCATTGATAAAAAGTAGTGAAACGTGTTGAAGCTTCTAATATTGCCCAAAGCATGTTGATGGCAATTGTGTACACACACGAGCACAGGATTTCTTTAGGTGTATTATGTTGTTTTCACGTGTCTCAGGTCACTTGTGGGGGTTCAGGGTGCACGTAACTATCAATTTTTTGGCAAGGAAAATGATTTTCACTCACACTTAATGGCCCATAGGCTTATATTCGAACACTAAGCCCATCTTCAATGTTAGGCCCATGGCTTTAATGCACGGGAATATGGTAGCATGTTATTTACATTGTATGAATAAATGGACAAATCTATATTGTTTATAAAAAGCACCTTAGTTCCGACATCTATAATAGTGCCTCATTTCAAAATAACAACGTTTTATGTTGTCCACCAATTCCTGGAATATGAGAGGTATAACTGACAACTTGAGTATCACGTCAGTTTGAAGAAGCAAGATTAATTGATTACCTTGTCTTGGTTATTAGGCAGTTATAGAGCATGATAACCCAAGAAATTTCACGTCAATGTATGGTAAATTGAACTCTCATTCTAGTCCAAATGATCACATTTTATTGACAGGCTCAAAATGCATTTACAACACTGCTAGTTTCTTATATACATGTATGGCTTCGTTATTCTTAAAATCTTGAATATTGTCGTTAGAGGATTCCTTCTCCATATTTATGTACAATCAAAATTTTTACCATAAAATATATTTTTATACTAAAAAAACTCATTTATCCATTTCAAACAGCCGACTTAAAAACACCTACAACTCAATTGCTGTATTTTTGGTGTATTTGCACAATAATTGAAGGGAACCTGTTCGTCATTAATTTGTAAATAAATGTATGATCAAACACAAAATGTTGCATCCTCTAAAAAATTGTAATATAATTTCTTGTTTTTTTTCTTTTTAAATTTCAGGTGCACAATTTAAAGCTGTGTGTGAATGCGAGAGACCTAGTGATTGGAACAGCCTACCATGTTGCCACTGCACATCTTATTGCTGAAAGGTTAGCTCAAAATAAAGTGCGTTTCTGTTGCCTAGTGGATAGGGAGTTGGGTCTTGTAACCAGAAGGTTGTGGGTTCGATTCCCTGTTGGCTCTGATGTGCCATGTTGAGCAAACTCATCTCTAAACAGTTGCTACTGCTTTGGGTACCACCTGCACATTAAATAAGTACAGGTCAGACAAGTGATACGCACATCAGCCTACGCTACGGTTGGGATATGCAGAATGCTTCCCAGGGAGTTGGCTCCTCAGGGAATTGAGAATGATATAGTATGACAAGGATGCTGAGGAGGAACAACTGTTCTTGTATAACTTTTATTAGGCTACTCCCTGAGGCACAGGCATGGCTCATATATATATCCATGCTCTGGCTGCTACGCTAGCTGTCTTTAAATTGGCTTATATTGTGAGTTGGACTTAGACCACATGCGTTCGCCCTTATCGCCAATGATCTGGTGTGGATGTAGAGTCGACTGATCCTGCATAATGGGGACTTAGACCATAAACTAGATATCAACATTTATTTTACTATATTCAAACTATAGAGCAATCGTCTCTACTTTGTAGATGAACATATAGCAGTGTTTACCTATCATATACACTGTGTTGCTGACAAGAACTTTTAAAATCTGTTTAAACAAAACAAAAAAGATACTTTGAGCATTTACAAAAATGTATGTTTTCAGTTACTAGTTAAATAGAGACGTTATAACAAGCAATGGATGTTTCTCAATCTTTTAGTGGGTGGTTAATTGGGTATTAATTCATTTCAGGTGCAGAAAAGTCTTGATTGTGATGTCTCAAAATTTTCTAAAAGAACCAGAATGTGACTTTCAAGTGCGATTTGCGCAGGCCTTGTCCCCAGGTAGGCAATCCTTTAGAAAGATGAAGAGCAACACATGAAAAAGACCACCTCTATTAAAAGACATCTATTAAAACACTTTGAACTGTCAGTACTTTCCCATCGTAAATTGTTTTCTAAAGCTATGTACTGCGAGGCGGAGTGGGAGATCAGAAAATCTCTCACCGAGTGTGGAGTTTGACAGAACAAGTGAGCGCAGCGAATGAATTCTATTAAAGTCTACACAAGATGAGAGATGTACTTATTTCTCAACCCCACCCTTTTCTCCCATGTTTAGCTATCATTTTGAAGTTTTGAACTTTGTAGTATAGGATATTGATTTTTCCGCTCCACTTTTCAGCCAATCAGAACTGAGTATTTTCACCAACTATGTGAGAAATATCGTCACTAACTTACATAAATTACCAAGCGGCTTGAGACCCACATTTCCTATTCAAAGAGATTTATTACTTTTGTGAATAGATTATTTAAATTTCCATTTATAATTGGTTTTGCATTAAATGTTTGAATTTCTTACCGTTCCAACATTTTCGTACCCAAAATTATGTGCATCATATGCTTCCACTTTCCACCACAGCAGATATTAACCTCTGTTCCCAACATCATGTACTGCCACCTAGTGACAGAAAGTGTAAGTCTACAATAATGGATGGCTTGAAAATCATCGGACAGTATTTGATTCAACTCAAAACTATTTGTTAATGTCTAGGTTTTCCAGAATTTAGCCATAGACAAATATGTTTTTTGCTCTGTTTACTTTGAAAATAATGCATATTACCTGGCCTTATTCCTCTCCTAACATTCACATAAACAATTTATCTTCCTTTAGGGTCCAGAAGCCGAAAGATGATCCCGATCACGATTGAGCCATGTCAGACGCCTCTCATTTTGCGCCACGTCACTATGGTCGACCACTCAAAGTGTGACCTCCAAGAGTGGTTCTGGGTGCGTCTCGCAAAATCCATAGAGTCGTCAGCATTCCATGATACTGAGCTCTTTCAGTTTGATGAGGAGGATAAGCAAGGTGATTTAAGCCAACTCCAGTTTGAATTTGAGAAGGACAACAAAGAGACAATCATGATGGAGGAAATTGAAGAAGATTCTAAATCGCTCTCCGAGCAAAGCACCCAGCAAATAGATGGGCGTGCTGCTGGTGGTGCTGAAAGTGTGAGGTCGACATTGTCAAATAGTTCTAGCACGCAGTCTACTAAGTCTTCTGAAGGGTCAACAAGTAACACTAGTCAAATGGTTTCACGTCCGGTGAAGAATATGACACCACCGAAAAAGACTTCTATATTTGATCGATTTACCAAGAAAAGATGACTAGGAAGTTGCTGTTGTATTTGTGCAAGAAATTCAATTAGTGATGCAGAAATCAACAAAACCTCTTAGAAATGAAGTAAAAGATCAATTAGGTGTGCAGGATTGATACCTTTGGTAATTTTGATGTGTGATACAGTATTGAATGTCCTCTGTTCTGTTTCAATCAATACTTAGTTTAAAAGTTTTGCTTTGGATACAAGAAATATTTTATGCAAATATACTATTTTTATTGAATTCTATGTGAATACTGTTTATATGCCCACCTTATAATTCTCTTGAATGTATTGAGTTTGCTGTTGTTGTGTATGTGTGTGTATTTTGAGAGAATTGCTTTAAGTGGGTGAAATTTTTTATTGCGACCAGAGGTTGAGCACTCAAGCTGGAGTTGAGTTGTACATTTACTGAAGTTCAGTTTTAGACACTGAATGATTTTAAAATTTCAATTTTTTCAAGAAATAGTGGTTGAAATGAAGAAAGCCTGGTTTATAAAGTTAACACCGTATTACATAAGTTGTATGCATAATTATGCAGCATTGAGAAAACAAAAAGTGATAGAATTTATAGGTTTATAAAATATATAATGAATATATAAATATATAAAATATGTAATATTTTTTTTAAAACAGATCGGCTATGTCATAATCATTCCATTATTAACATATCCTCCCATTATCTCTCAATTATGTGAACATGATAATTATGTAGTTGTAAATTACTAACTAAGTTATACAGATGTAAAGTTCCTTTTTGCGATTATACAAGGTTTACAAATATTTTCACTCTTTGTTTTGATTATTTGTAATATAATATGTACAATTGGACAAAGCTGCTCTGCAATAATCTGCATACAATATTTAAAGCCTATTAGAGTCAGTCTAAGATATGCACATACAGGCAAAGGAGTTCAATTCTGTATGAGTGTTTTGATAGGAGTAAGGAACTAAATGTTAAATATTATTTGTTCCTTCTCTTCATGAGGAATCCAGATGCTAAGAAATGATTAAATTATGATAATCTGCAGATAATTAGTAAAATTATTTTAAAATACCCATACAATTCTATGTTCAACTTAGTAAATGTCTTATCTATTTGCACTTTGTTTACTAATGAATTCTACTTTTTAAGAAAGACAATTCAATGACATTCCATTGCCTCATATTGTGGACAGTTTTCTATTGGTACATTGTAAACATTAAAAATGTTGTGTGAATAGGATGTATCATTGGGTAATTACTGCTGGAGTTATACAATTATCATAATTGTAATTTGTTTTTTATGCTAAATGAAAAGTTATAGCATTACAATATTTTATATCATAGGCAAAATATTGTAAAGAATTGACTTCTTTATCCACATCAAGATATATGTTAGAATAATGCTGCAAAGACAAGTGATCACATTTTCAGTATTTATTCCAGTGATTAACACTTTGTGATTTTACAGAACAAATAGTATCTTTATTAACACATGAAATAATAACAACATTAGTGCACAAATTAAATGTATGTAAAGAATAATTTACTTTTATACTCTGGATGGAAAAATAAAACATTTGAAGGAACTATTTTTTACATCGTTGTTCATTCAGAAACAAATAATTTCATGGATTCTTAAAAAAAATCTTAAAACTTATAGATTTTGAAACCTAAAATTAGGAAATTCACTGACTTCATAGGTAAATAATAAAAATTTATCAAAAAATATATATTTCCAAAATACAAAACATACAAATATATTTATTTTGAAAATAAACTGAACTACATTGTATATGTCTTGTGTTTGTGATAGTGATCGGAATTTTCAACAAAAGCTAAAATTAGTCAATACTTTGGTAAGAATAATTAAGCAATGTATGGTTACATTGTAGTTTACAATAAGCAGTCTATAATACTTCTATACAATAGGCATATATTTGAGACAAGCCCTCTGTAGCAAAAATATATCTGAGTATGGCTGGGTAAAACTTTATAGAGGTAGGTGATGCAGTCACAAATGTATGTTGTGTACAAAACTTTTCAATCTAATGCCAAATTATAACCGAATCAAAAATAAAATTTCTGAAATAAGTAATTTCAAAAGAATCATAACTTATATGACAACAGTATTTAATGAAATTCCTTATCAGCTGAAATCTGAAGATGTCATAAAAATGAAGAATATCAAAATATGAACACAAACCTATACTTTCTCTACCACATTTTACCAGCTGCTATTAAATGTGCAGCGGTATAGCACTATAATGTATGATTTACAATTACATACCAATATAACAACTATTCGCTCTGTTCATTTAATCATTATTCTAATAAAAGTGCTTATTTCTAAACTGATTGAACTGTTAACTAATATTCACGCCTACATTGCCCAAAAGACGTGCTCGGCAAGAATTAACTGCATTCATGTATCTACGGTGCATATAAATAGGAAAGACACACACAGTGACACTATTCTTCACTGGAGACAATGTATTTGAAACATGACACTGAAATGATTTTATTATATGGATAGGAACCCCCAAGGCCTTTTTAGCATTAACCCAAGTGTCTGTCTATGCATCTATGAATGATGTCATTTTTATAACCTGATTGGCTTTTAGCATTAATGATATTACCGATCTAGCTTAAGCATTAGATATTCTACTGATTGTTTTCATTATAAATACTAGTTATTCATAATTTACACAGCAGTTTTGTTCATTTTATTCGTATTCATCCTGTTTGCTTCTCCCATTTATTTACTAAAAATACAATTACATGTACATCATGCTGTGAACTCAGCCGTTACTTTCTCAACTTCTGAAATCATTTTATACAATTTGCACTTTCTTAAGGCAATAATGAGAGCATCCACGTCTGCCGCCTGCCCCTCATTCACGCGCCATTCCGTCAAAGCTGCTTTCGCTTGACTCTCAACATCCCCCATGTATTGCTTTTCAATGGCTTTAATCCTTGAATCAATCCTCGCTGCGCTTTTTTCCAATGGAAGCTCTTTCGCCAGCTTTTTCCAGTCATTTCCTATAAGTTTTGCCAATTTGTGTATTGATTCCTGAAGTGCCATGCTTGGAAGAGGCTGCGCTCTCAGCTGGACTAGTCCACTGACAAACTTTTTCTCCGTATTTATAGACTGTGGCGTATTTTGTGGTAGGCTATCGCTTCTTTTGACTGGGTTAGCCCTAGGTCTATCTACCTGCAAACTGCTGTAACTCGTTGAAGATTTCACGGCCACAGACGTCTTGCCTGGTACGAACTGCAATTCCCTCTGCTGCTGGGCGGGTACATTTCTAGGAGGCAGGGGAGGGGCTTGTACTGTGGGTGGTGTGGCAGCAGGTGGCATAGACGGCAAACTTGCCAGCGTCTCGTATGGGTCTTCGTAATCGCCGCTGTAGCGTGTCTCCGACAGGCCACCTTCAGCCATGGCCGCCCCACCACCACCACCCTCCATCTCGCGGCGGTACTTCTCAAACTCTTCCTTCATTATTCCTCGCAGTGTGTTCATTCCAAACGACGCGTAATCATCCGCGCCGGCACCAGCAGCTGAAGCACCAGCGCCGCCTCCCTCAGACACGGGCTGCTCGTAGTCGGAGAACACGGCCTCCAGCTGGTTCCGGATCAGGCGGCGGATCGTGCTCTGTCGCGCGGACTTGTCCGGTTTGTGGGGCAGCGTCTGTGCTCTCTGAGGTAGCTGGCTGGTGGACTGTTGTGGCAGCTGCACACTTTCAACTGGCATACTATGCTGCCTCACTACAGGTGCGGGCTTGGGCGGCGCGTCCACGTGAACTAAAAATATATAGAAATAAAATATGATTAATTGATCACTCCTTCAAATTTTGCAATATATTGATTATAAATTTTTAAATAGTACAGAAAATTGTGTTTTTCCTACAAATATGTGCAAGTCCTGTAGTATGTTGGGACTTGTTCAAAATAGTAACTGCCTACCTTGCCTGTACTCGTCCACCCATGCGTAGTCGGCCATGATGTCATCAATGTCGGAGGACACGCTCACAGAGTGTCTGTCGTTAGGTGCACGAGGACTACTGTAATGGACACAGTAATATGACACAATACAGATTGATGTACTAGGATTCATAGTTGTGAATGGTGGCTACTAGTGGGTTCTGCTATTGTCATTATCAAACTTATTCTTTCACAGAACTATGTTTTTACCTCGCTTTGAGGCAAAGCATCTGCAAAGCCAGTTAAAAAGTATGTTTCTGCGAAACGAATAAGTTTGATAAGGATACATGTACATGTAGGGTATGTGGTAAAACAATGGTACAAAATTAAAAAATATATATATTTAATTCATACTGGGTTCCATAATCTTGATTAGAGGACATCCCGGTAGATACCTATTGGAAAATGTCAACTTTTAGTTTGTCAGGCTTGGTATTTTGTCGTAATATGATTTTATTTGTCGTAATATACTTGTTATCCTCATCGGGTCAAAAGAAAACCGTTTTTTGATCGAAAGTTTCACTGCCTGGGCATCCCTGGGATACCTATTGAAAAATGTCAACTTTTAGTTTGTCAGGCTTGGTATGTTGTCGTAATATCCTTATTATCCTCATCGGGTCAAAAGAAAACAGTTTTTTGATCGAAAGTTTCACTGCCTGGGCATAGACAAGTTCCAATAGGTTTCTATATCCTCTAATATTAAAAAGTTAGTGAAAAATAAAATAAACGCATTATTGATATAAATAAAAGATACAAACATATTGTCAACATACATCACTTATTTCTTTATATAAAAGCAAATATAACAATATCCTAACACTACAATTGATTCTCTATTACAAAAATATACTATAGGTTGTGACAACAATGTTACTTAGTACAATACTAATCCAAAAGAAATTGAAATTCTATAATTTCTATATTTTTGTACTTTAATGATATTTGACCTTTGCAGCTTCCAGTTTACTAAATGACATCAACATACTCAGTTTTCCTTTGGCCCTTGAGGAAGCCTGTAAAGCTTTGGATGACTGTGGACTCAAACTCACGATCGCCCATTTTACCATACACGAAGGTCAGCCATGTTTACCAATGATTACCATTACACCAGTCACCCAACACACATAGAGAAACCTTCACACTTGACCAGCTTGCTGATCCTCTTCAGGACCAAGCTCAACACACTTGGTTGCACCACCAGACATATCTGTACCTTGACCCCAAACATTTCCTAAGCCTTCAGGCGTACGGGTGCCACTCGAAAGTGCATCAGGTCACCACTTTTGTGACAGCATCTGATAATTCTCTCCTAATATTTATACATACAAATGTAAGTCTGGTGATTTGGTATACAGCATATACTAAGTAGTCTCACTTGAATTGATTATTTTTCTGTATCTGCTGTATTAAATTTTTTTAAATTGCCTTTTATTCTTATTAGCTTCTTATTAGCTTCTTATTAGCTACTTTATTTAACATTTTTCAATACTCTACAGTGTCCATTTCAATAAAATTTTAATAAAATTTGTTATGATGTTTTTGAAACAATCATAACAAATTTTATCAAAATTTACATTTTTGAGCAATTACAAAAAAAAACTTGACACAGCAGAAACGGAAGAAAAATCAAATCAAAATCTCCTAATATTAAATGTAGCACTTAAGCTTACTTGGCCTGAGGCTTTGTCTTGTTCACTTTGCTATACAGAGCATCGACCGCCTCCTGTTCAGTCTCCTCCAGCTCTATATTGAGCAACTCATCCTCATCACCCAGCTTACACAGGTAAGTCTGAAACAGACAATAGCGATACACAGGTAAGTCTGAAACACACAATAATGATACACTGGTAAGTCTTAAACACATTTTTGATTTTGATTTATTTCGTTTATCACAGGCATATTAATTACAAAGTAAATAAAAGATTACAAATAAGTAAAAAAATATAAATAGAAGTAAAAATGAATAGAGATATACAAATATAATAAAAAAAGAACCATGTGACAAACAAGGAGCACTAAAAAGATATCCATTTAAAATGGAGAGTCTTATTTCCATAGTGGACCTCGGTGAAAAACATGGAAAAACAACTGACTAGAATTGGTGCCATAGAACATAATAATTAAATTGCTAATGATTAACCTTTTAACAAATATATTCTTATTACTCTTTTATAAAATGGTCCATATAATATTTCTTACATTTTGATTTAAAAGACACCAAGCAGTTTGACTTTCGTATTGGTAGAGGCAGACTATTCCAATATTTAATGCTACAATATTTAAATGTTTTCTGTCCATGGGACTTAACTTTTGGTACAATGTACGACAACTCTTTCTTCCTAGTATTGTATGAATGACTCACAAGTTTAACATCACATAAATATGCAGGAGCCTTTTTGATATGTATTTTATACATTAAACATAAAGACAAGTATTCAATTCGATCATTTACATTTAACCATCCAACTAATTTAAAATCCTCAGAACAAAGGTGGTGCCTTCCATCATAGTTTAAAATGTATCTAATTAGCCTATTTTGTGTTGTTTGAAATCTTGTTATCACTTTTTGGGGCAACCCTCTAAACCAGCAGTTGACGCCATAATCAAAATTAGATTGTACTAAAGTAGAAACTAATAGTTTACTCTCTTTAAACCCAAAATACATATTATTTCTATACAAAAATTTCAATTTTGCATTGATTTTTTTCAACATTAAGCCAGCCATAGACAAACTACTAAAATCCTGATCAAAAGTAACACCTAAATATTTTATACTGTTTTTTGACTCAATTTCTTTGTCATTGCACATTATATTCAATCTATTGCATTTACTCAATTTCTTTTTAGTAGCAAACAAAATACTTTCAGTTTTCCCCAAATGTAAAGATAGTTTATTTTCTTCTAACCAATAGCTAAGTGATTTTAAATTTTCTGCCAATGTTATTTCAATCTGCCTTAGGTCCATCCCACTGACAACTAAAGCAGAGTCATCAGCATACAGAAAAAGATCACATGTGACTGCCTGAATCATATCATTTACATACAGTGTAAACAAAAGTGGACCCAAAATTGATCCTTGTGGAACATCACACGTGACCCTCCCGTATGCTGAGACCCTGCCATTGACACATAATAGTGATACAATAGGCAATGTAAACTCATTTAGACAATGTACATGCTGAAAATGTAATTTTCCACATAATTTTCATCGGACGCAATAATACACAATGGTCGATTTGTACACAAATGCAAGTGGAAAACCTGTATATGGTCTAGACCAGCTTTCTTCATAGGGTTCTTGTATCGCGTTCTTAGCCAATATGATAACATTTCGATTATATAGTCATTTGGTGGTAAATCATGATATCAAATTTTACTTGTAAGGTTAAAGCGCGAACATAGAACTGCAGGTATTTACCACTACTTCTTCATGTTTGTTGACTTTTGCCCTCCACGCAGGTGACGTGCCATCTTTGTCCCGCAAAGAGATGTCGGCGTTATGAGTCTCGATCAACGTCTGTATGACTGGGAGGTGGCCTTCAGTGGCAGAGTAGTGTAAGGCTGTCCAACCATACCTGAAATAAAATACATTGTAGGTTGATGGTTGTACATGTAGGTAAATAAGTTGAATACATATCAAAGAAGGTATATAGAGGAGCTTGTCAATATTTTGTTATCAAACTTGTCAACGTTATTATGGGCATAAATTGTAAATACAAACTGGCAAAATAAGACACCTGGGTCATATAAAATACCACGTTAGTGCAAATATGTCGTTATTGTATGCTACATGTACAACGTACTCAGCACGAATGTGGTATTTCATGTGTTTAAACCACAAATAAATTATTATAAACTGGTTATTTAATGAATCAATGTACAAATCTATGGCCCATATGAAAAGCATTTTAGTTCCAAACCTCACACCACCACTTCAACATGACTGATACCTACAGTATCAGGTCAGTTTGTATACCAGGGGTGATACCATGTCTGGCATGATAACCCAAGAAATTACGCGTCAATACATGATTAAGAGGTGAGATGCGTGTTCACCTGTCCTGTGCGTTGACGTTGGCGCCGTAGACGTTGAGCAACATGCGCACGGTGTCGAGTTTGCCGGCAAACGCCGCCAGGTGGAGCGCCGTGCTGCGCGAGTCCAGAGGCATGTCCACCGGGATGTCCTGCCGACATGGTAATGCACTTTATCACATTGTATCGCTCTATCTGTTTGTGTGTAAACGATGTTCTTTCTTATTTTTGTCCTGTGGTCAAGATTTGCAATGCGCTTTATCAAATTGTATTGCGTGTTTTTTTTTGTTTTTTTATTGAACATATATGAAAATACATTACAACATTACAGTAAACACTACATTGTTTATATCATTACATTCATAGCTTATGTTGTGATTATATGACAATACGTGATGATCCATGCACTTTATCAAATTGCATTGTACTGTTTTTGTGTGAATGTGTACACGGGTGAAATGTGGTTTCTTATTTTCTTTTCATTCTTGATGGGGAGAAGGTTTGTATTGCATTCTAGCTATTGCCTTTTCCTCTTGTACATATGCACTTGAATTAAATATGTTTACCCAATGGTCTGACAAAGAGGAACAAGTGAAACTAAAATTTAAACTTTCTTTTGCTAGTACATGTACGTGTATATGGAAATACTTGTAACAATGGATTACTCACGGAATTTGGCTGATCATGATTCATCTCTTTAGTTTTTAGATGTATACAATGTAGTCTATCCTAATGCATGTTGGCAATATAGACACATTAATTTCAAATAAACCAAAAACAAAGTGCGATATAAAAGTTAGGTTATACATGTACATGTATGTTAGTACTAGTATGAATGTTGAGCTTGTGAATGTAATTCTACATAGTTTGAAAGCCATAAAATTGATGTTATTGTTGTAGCGTAGTATAAGCTTGAAAGTTTTTTGCAGCAAAATTTAAGTGAAATAAAAAGTGATATGCATGTAATTCCCTGTTTTTTGTACGATTAGAAAAAATTCTACTTTTATGTTTAGGATTTCCTGACAATAAATCGAGTTGTTATAACATGGGACGATGACTAATAATATATTTACTAACATCTAATAGCAAATACCAAGGAATTTGTTATTGGGATATTGGCACTGCTTACCCATGTAAGAGTTCTAGATACCAAACTACTTATGCCAAGTACATATTTTCTAAATATTATACATAATAAACAGTTTAGAAGCGCTGTGAAGCTGCAAAAAAACATAGTGCTTTTGTTTTCAAGTGAAAGGTCTTACAATTTTAATTTTCAATACAAAATAATGCCATGACAAATCTTGCAAAGATGCTATCAACATCCCTCATCAATTGATTTTGTAAACAAACCTTCATAGCACTGGCGCTTGTGTCACAAAACACTAATAAAATCATTAATTATTAGTACTTTATTATTACTTATATTACACTAAAAATAGACTACTTATCATCCACTTACTTACTATACATGTAATAGATACATGTAGATAGATAAATAAATAGATAGACAAATAAATAAATGAAAAATAAATAGATAAATAAATAGATAAATAAATAAATAGATGAATAAATGAATAAATAAAGAATATTTTATCAGTCGTTTTTCGTGACAAGTGCCAGTGCTTCATAGTACAAGGTAGTGTCAGAAATACACATTGTAATTAAAGTGTAATTCATAAAGACTTTGAAACATAACACAATTTGTTTTCATGCATAGAAAACAAATCTTTTAAGACCTTGCACATGATAAATTTTGATGAAAAAGCAAATTAAGAAAAAAATAAACCTCATCAGGTTCTTTTAGCGATGGATTGGCTTCCACAATTTTTATAATCTGAATTTGATAAATATAAATTTACAGCTGTTATGATGGGTGAAAACTATGATAAAATATATAAAATGGTATGCTTTTTCACTGGACAAGGATTCACTATTTGAGAGATTTTGTGATTTTATATATTTCTTTTTTTTAGTTTGAACAAAATTTAAACAATGTACCTAAGTTGAAATCAGTCTTGTTGTGCATAATCATCATAATTATCATTGATCAATCAATTATTACATGTACAGTGAAAGATTGATTACCTTGTCAAGTATCATGATTATGGTATCACTCTGTCCCAGCAGGGCGGCCAGGTGGAAGGCCGAAATAGTGTTAATCTCATAGCACAACAATTTGGCGGCGATGGGTGTTTCCTGAAAAATAAAACATACATCATTCAATAATTAAGCATTAAGCAAACACCATGTATATCCGGGATGAGAGAAGTATAAGATACCCATTGAAAGGAGTGGTCGCACCTACATATAATACATACTCATTAATGGTTTATTTGTATGTTCTTTATCTGTCTACTGCGTTTTTTTCTAACATCCTACCTACTTCTACTTACTCCTACTTGTTCCTTACGTAAACTGGGAGCCAGCAATTAACTGCAAGAATTTTAGAAAGTTTCAAAATTTTCCATGGATGAATCCTGGTTCACTGGGTGATGATTAGTTCTTTGCATTCTTATACATACTGTTTGTCGGTTTTGGATATTATTGTACTTTTTATACATACTTCAGCAGGGTGTTTCCATAGAAGTACATGTGGGATGCCAATGTATGCGTACATGTGTATGTTTGATATGCAGGTGACCACAGCTAATAGAAATAGAATGTACATGCATGTTGACCTGTAACCAGTTGCCCAGTACAGGGTACAGGGACGTCTTGAGTGGTACGGGCACCTCACAGGATTAGATCTTCAGAGCCAAGGTACAGACATGTCTCCATGAACGGACACTGCCTAATTTAGTAGAGGATTAAGATGAGTTAGGGTGGGTGGGGTGGAGTGGGGGTATGTAATACTTACAATAGAAGGAAAGAAAGCAGGAAGACCAAAACAGACTTGAGATGCAGCTATGAAGAAAGATCGTGCATGTTTGGGCATAGGTCTGATAAATCTTTGTGACCAAAAGGCTTGGAGAGGATGGTTGAGATGTAGACTGGGCAGTCAGGCCACACCATCTGAATGAAGAATACTTAGGGCCTGCTCAAATAAATATAGGATTTGATTGATTGATCAATTGTTACCTTGAGAGTATACTCCAGTAGACTAAGGATCCCAAACGGCACTTTAACCGCCTCCTTCAGTGTTGCCGGATCACCTGACGAAAGCACAGACTCCACCTAGTGAGCAAAACATCAGTGTAAATGTGCTGGTTTACAGTTGTGATTGAGCACTAGTCATTTAGAGATAAGGCGGGCAGCTTTACCCAGCGTTTTATGAAACCCTTTCAATAGGCTAGGAGATTACTTATGTTTCTGCCGTTGTGAATAATGTACACAGGTAGATCCAGGTTTTTGAAAAAAGGGGGAGGCACACTTGAGGGATTTTATGGGTTTTGTGGGCACAATCGACAGCAAACATGCCAAAAACTCGAAGTCAATTCGTTGGAAAAAGAGGAGGCATGCTGCGCCCCCTTCCCCGCAACCTAGATTTGTCAATTATGTAGCCTAAAATACTACTTGCTCTATTGGCTCAGACTTTGTAAAATGACTAGTCCAGATATAGCTTTCACTTGCCTTGGCCTGTCGAGCCATTGTAAATTAATGTAAAGCCCTGGATTCAAGTCTTGTTTTCACAAATCTATAATTAACACCAGGTCATTGGCACACTGGTCGATCTGTTGATGGCTTCTCACACACACGCATTAGCACCAACTTCAGTGCACGATGCTAATCACTCACACATTCACTCACACACTCTTTCAACCCAATGACGTGTACCTATTGAATGTAACGGCATAAAGCAATGAGTTCTATCTCAGCAAATATTTTGCTAATCATTTATTTTTGTATGATTATTCGCTCATTTAAGATGTCAAATATACACCATAATGAATCTAATATCTGCATATTATAGTATTTCTTACAAAACCTTTGACCGGGGGCATATATTTTTTCATAATTTTCAGAAAATATACTTATTGTGTTTGCTGGGTTTTTTTCTTTGGAAAATTTGTTTTTGCTCCCTATTCAAAAAGAAATCTCCAACCACTAGCATATTGATAAATGAACATAATAACAGCTGTATGCAATATCACTTTTTGTCGGATCCGGAAAGCCAGGATCACTAAATTATTCAAGCACATGTATCAAATGTAGTTCATTTTACTCCTGTCTCTTCAACAGATAATTCTTACAAAAGTTGCATCTATATCACCTCTTCCAAATACAACTGTAAATTTCTGCTGAATTCTATTACCAAATTGAGAACATGAAGTAATGAATATTAAGCGTTTCCACCTTTGCCTATTTTCAGGCATAAACAGTACATGGATATCTTGAAATAGACAAAAGCAGATAAATAATTACATTAATGACTTCACGTAGTATTTATCTATGAACTTACTATGGACTTACACTATAACATACATGTATATGATATAACATGTCATTTTTTGCACCGAGTGATTAATATTTCTGATCTTTCCATGATTCCAGATTGGGTATTGTGGACACACCCACTTTACAGTGACAGCATTTTTGTACAATAAGTCTGACAAGTCAGGGATTACTTAATAATTTTTGACTCCAAAACACTGTTACCAATGTGAATGTTTCATCTTATAATGTATGTTCATGACAAAATACTACAATTTGCCCTTGTAGGAGATACCATATTTCAAAACCATCTTACTAAGATTGAATGTGCCTCACAAGTATACCTTTGGCATCTTTTCAAAAAGAAAATATCTGGTACAGGTTGATGATAACAGGAAATGCAACATGTCCATCTGTTTAGGAATGCATGTACTTTGTATATATACATGCGTAATTGTATGAATATATGTATCTTCTTCCTATATTGATATACCAGTCTGCGGTCCATATATCATTGCATAACAGTATAAACTCCCTATTTATTAAGAGCTCTAGGGAACTATGTTAAATTGTCTTGATGAAGAAGTCTTTTTACAGAACTTCCAGAACTTCCATGTGTTTTCTTTATAGAGACTTGGAACTTGGAAAAATTGTCTTTTTATAAATGTGGTCTTGTTAGAGTTGGTCTTAATTGAAGGTTGTAATGTAACAAAAAATAGTGAAGTTATTTATTCATGATAACAAAATGGGTTCTGTAGAATGCGAATACCGGTACACAGGATATATATACATCTGTATAATTAGAAACATTTACAGGCATTAAGCAGCATAATATTTTTGACATCAAGGATATTATTGTTGCAGTTTATATACAGTAAATGAAAACGCATCCATTTGAAAAGCAATAGATGACATAGATAACATCGCAGTTCTAACTATCTATGGTGGGAGGAGGGCTTTCAGCAGAATCCTACAATCCTAAATTGACACCCAACTCCAACTTCTAGAGATCCTCAACTGAACTGAATAAGGATTAAAGAATATCCATCAAATCTTAGGATTCTGGACGAGAATTACTATAGCATACATGTGTTTTATATTCATCAATAACTTACTTGTGAAATATTCTTTTAAAGCTAAGTTATTAGGTATATATATTACAGACATAACGTTGCATTTCAAGTGTGATAAAAAGATATAGAAACTAGACTATTTTTAAAAGAGACCATAATAATAACCCTTGTGACCATAAATTGGGTAATATAAAGAAAGCAATGCTGCAAGTTCACTGCTTTGTAAACAAACCACTGATAAGGGAGATTGCATGTGATTCAAAGGTTCAACATATCTATCATTCATTAAATGTTCATCTACACCAACAATGGAATTCTCAATAATTTGATGATTTCACCACTTTCATTTTACTATAAAATAAGTAAATCGATAGCTGAAGATCAATTAGCGTAATCCATGAAATGATGCAGCAAAGTGTCCCTCTAAAATCCTGCCCCAAATCAAAGGAGACCTTGTTACGTTTCCTTTTATAAAGTGACCATTTCTATATGCCACAAATGGTGGACATCTTGGAGGTCTTCTCAAATTATTCTGTTGCATAAGTTTAATTTGGTAACATGTATATAATAGTCACAGTACAATGTAAATATAAATGTGCTTATTTACAGTCGCAATTCACAGTTTGTTGTGCTCTAGCGATTCTTTACATCTACAACAGGTCATTCACAGCATCTTTGCCACACCATATATTTCTCAACAGGATAGCATATATACAGCACATCGCTACCGTAGCGCAGATGTGCTTATCACTCACATTAGTGTTCAATAGCCTGACCTGTACCTATTTCAAGTGTGCGTACCCCGCAGCAGTGTGAAACTTGTTAGAGGTACGTTTGCTCAATAACCTTTACCAGACCCAACACTTATAAGTGAAAAGATAATTACTTACAGCCTTTATGTCATTGTTGGCCACAAAACCAATAAGTCTTTTTCCCAGAGCCTCGACAGCCATTGTCGACGTCACACTTTTGATGCTTGATGCTTAAAACAAGGCTTGTTGATAATCACATATCATCTGAAAAGAAAATGCAAAATGGAAACAACTTTATCATCTGAAATGCAATATCTTCTTCTTCTTCTTCTCCTTTGTCTTCATCTTCTTGTTTGTCGTATTCGTCGTCGTCTTCTTCTTCTTTACAATAATCCCAGCACTCAATGATGAGTATGATTAGGATGAGACTGTGTTTATAATGATATTCAAGTTGAATGTTTGATTTTAGGTTATAGGAGATACTTTCCACACTTTTTACTAGAAATAATTCCTTGTGTATATGATACTATACAGCTGAATTAAAACTACTAAATGATAAATTGTGTGGAGGATATGTCTTCGTTTATAAATCTAAGAACAGATTGGGAGATTCATAGCTTTAGCATTTAGTTTGATCTCCTACATTGTACATCAAAATAGTCAGAATACCAGTTCTCAAATTCATTCTAGTTAATGTTAATTTGCTTGAAGCTAAATGAATACATTCAATCTCACAAGTTACACTTTCATATATTCACCCCTAGTGTCATTGAAAGCCTTTGAATTATAACCATGGGTTAGTTAACCTAATGGGCATTTGACAAAGTATATTTGAAAATATTGAATAGCAAATAGATAGCTAGAAATAATGATTCTGTGAAAATTCACCAATCTTTTAGCACAATTTCAGCTGTTACATCTCTGTTCCATCTCCCATTTATATGATCATTATACATAAAGCAGAATATTCTTACGTTATAGAATTCCAAACATGTATCATAATTTTATAAATGTATGTCAAGTTTATTTTTCATTTGAACAGGGTATGCAGAATATATCTAGCCATTTGTTCATATGGCAAAACTTTTATAAAGGTGGGGTGGCCAAACAAATTTGATTTAGGGGAAAATGCATTTCATCACCTGTTCTATATGAATGTGGAGGATTGGAAACTTCTAAAAGCTATTTGAACGGACTTCCTCTTCAATATAAAGCAGTTTGCAAGCAACAAAACTTATTTCCAGCCTGATTTTTTACAAATTAAATAAATATAAAGTATTTGTTTGAAGGAATATACAAGTGTACATTGCAAAGCAACTGTTGGTTGAAATCAAATATCTAAATCCATTTGTGGCCCTTCACTTACCTTTCAAATTGTCAATTACAAATGTCATAATTTTTTAAAGATCTATTTTGTTATTATCCGTCTTTTGTTTATTTTCACAATTTTAGATGATATCACTTTGCTGTGATTAAATGTATTTCCTTGTGAAATGCATGCATAAAGCCTTACAAAAGCCTTACATTGGGTTTTGAGAAGGAAGGTAAAAATATAAATGTACTTCTAAATGCAAACACTTTTCAGATTTTTTTTTTCTAAATAAACATGTCAATATATATACATTTGTACCAGCTATAGGCTTATCATGAACCAAATGCTCTTGCAAACAAAATTCCAATGAATTTTCAATATTATTCTAATTACCAAAACCTAATAATGAAAGAGGAATCTTTCTTACCTATAACATTGTAAATGTGCTGTTATTCATCTCTCATGCAAGTTCATGTACGGTTAAATGTCATTGTATTCCTGGTTAGATCAAATATTACACATCAGTTGTCAAATGTTCGAAAAGTGAACTGATGCTTGGGTATCCATAGTACATTCACAAATCCCATTAATTGTGATCCATACTCATATTGCTACTATGTGTAATGTTAATGATTTGTATTCTATACTTGGCAATGTCACTAATACGGATCAAATACTACTCTGCTGTATAGTATCAACTACATGCATGTTGAATTCACCACAAAACCTCTGAATGTTTAACCTACTTATCAGTCAACATGCAAATAATCAAATCAATTCTTCTGTTTATATGGTGTAGTCGTGAAAATACCCGAGGCATACATTATTTGGCTATCTGATTCAGCGAGTAGCAAGTACATGTATGTGAAATAGGGCGGAACATTAGCAACGCCAATGAACAGATGAAACTACCGAACGTACATAATAATATTTCCCATGCATCAGCGCTATACACGTATCATGTCGCTAGAAATCAGAGCCCTGCGCAGATGAAGAGTGTACACCCGCACCGTCCCTGTGCATTTGATGTTAGACCCGCACCACACCCGCACGTTTAAAATAGCTTGAAGGCTAGGGAATTTTTAGTTAAGCTATTAACCAAACGAGATTCATAATAAATGCATGTGAGAAGCAACAACAGTTTGAATAATGTGTAATTTTTTTTAATAATTGATATTTTCATTTGACATACCCTGCCTTGGTTGGCTTTAATGGATCGGAACCTGTTGTGATAAAGCTGGCGTTTTAAACTTGGGAAATAAATTGGTCAAATAATATATGCTGGTGACGTTTGGTATAATTCCATGGCAATAGTAAAGCAACTATCACTACATGGCTCCATAATAAATCAAACTCACGTTATGTCCCATGACTTATCTCAAATAAAAATCCCAATTTCCATATAAATTATATCAGGACGTGCCATATGATACTTAGACATCATTGCACGATAGTCCAAATAATTTTATATAAGGAGGTGTAATAAACTGTTTGTGTGTTTTACAGTATCATTTTTATTAGTAATAGAGACTACAATTGTGTTATATGTAATCTATGGACTTATGTCACTTACCGAATTTGAACTAATGGTTTCTTGTTGCAATTATCATATAAAATGCATGCTTATTTAATAGTAATTGACCTACGTCTTGAACAAAGCTAGTTCAGGATAAATTATTAAATAGACATAACAC
The DNA here is from genome assembly GCA_019095985.1 of Streblospio benedicti. Taxonomy (NCBI): domain Eukaryota; kingdom Metazoa; phylum Annelida; class Polychaeta; order Spionida; family Spionidae; genus Streblospio; species Streblospio benedicti. The sequence goes on from CM032665.1 coordinate 21,209,196, forward strand.
ATTATTTCATTTCTATTTTATGTAGTTTCGATTACAACAATGATTCAACAATATATACATTTTGTTTTTTGTTTTGCTTTTCAAAAATATTTACATTATACTTTAATTATAATAATACATGCAAATTTTCAACACACTAAATTTGACTACACACATAGTAATACACCAATGGTTCCATGTGAGCCGGTCCAGGGTCATGATATTATTAGCTTATTATGGAAAGGGAATGCCTAACACCAGCCAAAGCTAGCGACAGACCACATAATTATCTACGTGAAACATTCCAAACATAAATGTATTATTATTTCGTCCAATTGTTCATTATATAACAAAGACTTTCAAATCAATACCACCACACGAAACTTAAATGTAAATATACTAACATTCTCTTTGCATTGTATTTTACAAACTCTTAATACCTTGGATGATTAACATTTTAAGATGCAAATTATATACAACATAACACGTTTTGCACAAGTTGGCGAAGTCCATTTATTTTTGTCAGTTACAAATTCCTTCCATGATCACACGTCATGGGAAAATTACACCCAATAAGTATAGCCTAACAGTACATGAGACAAATAAATCGGGTGTTACCCTTGCTACTGACCAATGAACACAGTGAACTCTGTCACAAAAGAAAAGAACAACAAGGTTGACACAATTAGTGAGAGCTTCACAGTACGTGAGACAAACTAAGAGGATCATCATTTCTATTGATGATTACATCACCCTAATCTGTACCACCAGTTGTTGCTCGTGAAACGTGTGATTGTATACATAAGTATTGATTACATGTTACGCTATACTTGACAGTAACAAACGTATGAATATAGTCTATACATAGTATTGATTTGATTTGATTTGATTTGATTTGATTTGATATTCTTCAGGAACTAATGTTCCTAGGATAGCACATGAAAGCGTACATATATATGTAATGCTTATTTCCAATGTGGTCCTTGTTTGTTTGGCAGGTTAGGTAACCAACTGAGCCAAGGGTAATGGAGGGATCACACTAGCTATAGTTTTCAAACTAGGCGAGTTCTTTTACGTGCAGAGGTGTGGCTCTCCTCTACACGGGACACGCCTTTTAACGAGGCTTCCGAACCTCCGCTTGGCGTCGCTACCGTCTAGTAACACTGTACGGTGGCGACGCGCTCGGTGGAAATCAGCAACTCAGTGGCAGACGTACGACGTAACGGTTTTGGCGACACTGTGTCTGCCATGACCGGGCCGCGAACTTACGACGCAAACACCTCCTGACTTCATGTTACGTTCTATTATGGGTACTTGAGTACTATTTTTGGGAGTGGTGGGAGGGTAAACATTTTTACAAACGTCCGGCCAGTCCCCGGACGATTATGAGACTAATGGGCGCCACGTGGCCCAGTTGCATGATGCTGGTCTAAGGTTGCCACTTGGAAGCTTCATAGTGAGGCACCCTGCAGGGACGTACTAAAGTAGTACAGTACCTCCAAAGGTTGATACGCTGAACCTTGTAGTATTGATTTATTTTAGATGGTTATTTGTTCCCAGGTTGTATCTGAATACATTTGACTTAAAACCCACTCATGCCACTGCTATTTTGAATGCTCCAAAATTACATCTAATTTAACCAAATGATAACAAATAAAAGTACAAGTTTACACATACAACACTACAGTTGAAAACATTCCATGTACGATTGGATTTGAGCATAAACTAAAATTGCAATATCTTCAGTCCGTTTTTTTTTTTTGTTTTTTTTTTTTTGCTTCTACTAAATATCCGAAAATGCCCCCACCTCATTAAAACCCTAATCAGTACATTAGGGGTCCGTTTGGACCCCAGGGGTATACTTTTTGTGATATATCTTTATCCGCTTGGTATTTCTTCTTTTCCTTTTAAGTAGTTGTCACCGTATATCTTGTCTCTATAAGTACCGAAGATTATTTGATTTACTTAAATATTAGGACGTACATAAAAAAATTGCTTGGGGTCCGCATGGACACGCGTTGAGAACAGAAAATGCAGGGTACACTGGATTTTTTTATTGAAAGTCTTTAATGAAGTTGTCAGTTCATATCTTCCCATTATCAAGAATTAAAATTATATTCCTTGGAATACATAAGGACCAATACAAAAGCAATTTTATTGGGGTCCGCATGGACACCAGACGAAATGGGTACAGAGAACACAGAGTTGTTCGATAATTTGACCAATTAAAATATGTATATAATAAAAAAAACGTAACTCTTTATTTGTTGTTCTTATCTGACACAGTCATAATTAACATATGAATGCATTTGTATCAGAGAGAGATCATGAATTGAAAAGAAAATCACATCAAATGATTGTGGTCCACAAGGACCCCTATCGTACTGATTAAGGGTTATGCATTCATAACCTAACAAAATTTTGATCTACAGTGCCGTAATAACAAGTACATCAGTTTTCATGATCTATAAATACAATAATCAACAAAACAAATTTCACCACTATATAGAGTTGGTGGTGTTGGAGTGAGTCCTGTTCCAATTGTCACCACTATATTGAGTTGGTGGTGTTGGAGCTGGTCCTGCCCTGCCTGATGGAGGTGACGATGCGTTGGACTCGCGGCACCAGCACCCTCTCCAGTGTGCACGACACAGCGGACACAAACCTGCGCACACAAAAACAGAGACTTATCAAACAGTGCAGCAGACTGACTGTTTGAAATTGCCACATAAATAATCTTACTATAACTGATAAACATTCTCATCATCAGTTTTTTTATGATTGAGGGTATCCTATACTTGCGTCACTGTACATATACCTCACTATGGAAGACCGACTCTCCATCCATCACGCCATAGTCACAGTGACATGATATATAACTTTTACGTATTGTACAGTGATGGAATGGAACACATTTGTACACCCATTTTATCAAACAACAACATCAACATCACCACAGTGCTCTGTGTCATTCAACAATGCAAAGTGACATGATCCTTTCTTTTGCTGGGTGATCAACAGCATCGTTAGATGGGCGTATGGAGGAGAGGGGTATACATACTAAGTTTACTATACAAACACATTTATTACGCATATAATAGGAAGACCCCCCAAGCACACACACACACACACACACACACACACACACACACACACACACACACACACACACACACACACACACACACACACACACACACACACACACACACACACACACACACACACACACACACAACACACACACACACACACACACACACACACACACACACACACACACACACACACACACACACACACACACACACACACACACACACACCACACACACACAACACTACACACACACACACACACAACACACCACACACACACACACACACACACACACACAACACACACACACACACACACACACGACACACAACACACACCACCACACACACACCACACCACCACCGACACACAACACAACACACAACAACACACACACATTTCTTATATCTAATGCAATCAACTGATTACACATCATAAACAGCAAATGTAAGATATCCCCCCAACACACCAACCCAAAATTTTCTGGAAAACCCCATCAACATAAACCAGAGGTCCCCAAAAGTTTGG
>CM032665.1:21212901-21234984 GCA_019095985.1 Streblospio benedicti
CAAAGAAACTTCAGTTGAGTCTAGTACATTTAGTTGGTTTGTTTCTATATGAGGCTCGATCTCATCAGTACATCTATTTTCAGAACAATAGAGTTCATCCGAGCCATCCATGCAGTGCACAATGCCATCACACAGCTTGTTAGCGCTGAGACACTGTCCCACACCTCCGAGACAGGCAAAACACCACATTGGACACGGACTGTTGTTGGAGCAGTTCTGTTGCACCACTGGGTAAATGTTGGCGCCTGAGTAGCAATCCACCTCGTCACTTCCGTCTGAACAGTCAATGTTGCCATCACACACATAGCTGTCCAGAATGCACATCCCATTTGCGCATTTTGACAATCTTCCAGGGCAGCTGTCATCTGCAGAGAAATTGTACATCGTCACATAAATAGGTTTACATTGTGTGATGTTGTTGGTGACTGATGCAAATGAATAGTCTAGCACATTGCATTTGTGTTCAATCTGTTCAAACCATGCCAATAGCAGGGACTTGATTGGAGTGTCCAGGGATGCAAGGTTGTGAGTTAACGGCCACCTGTCAAAGGAAAGCTTAATGTCTTGTGATGCAGCGGGCACCTTCTCTCTTGTTAGAGTTATGCATTTATCATTCATGAGGAGTCCATCCTTGCAAAATTCATTCTTGAGTGGCTGAGTGCTATTGCTAACAGATTTATTGCTTGTGTTGGCGGAAGTATGACTATTGTTATACGCTGGCCTAGTCTGGCAAATAACTGAGACGGGTTGTATAGTCTGTAAACAAGGCAGGGTAAACCATTGGCTGTAATGTCCATGTATGAAGCTCATGAGGGCTCCACATCTTTCCACTGTATATGTGCTATTGGTTAATGAATGCCAGTGGTCTTGTAACAAAGCTTGGCTGGAAATGCTGTTTATATCCAATCTGTCAGGACTGTTTCTATGATTATCATGCCTGAAAATGTTATCTATATCCTCTATATAGTGCTCTGTAGAACTCGTCTTTATGACGGGAGATAAGCCTGCAGAACCCGGGTACGCCCACTCTGTGTATGTCACTGGGTCACCATCAGTCCACCTTGCATTCTTACCTCTCTGAAACAGATAATATTAGTACAGTCAGAGAAATATAAATTATTTCATATTTAATTACATTTAAATTATTTTTTTCAACATGATGATGTTAATAGCATATGTGTTTAATGTATTAAGTTGACTCAGAAAAGGACTCTATGACATTCTATATGAAAAGCGCCCCGAGTGGGGGCAAATCAGTTTTTTAATCTTGGAAAAACACTGGAATGCCACCGTCTATATATTGGTAAAAAACAATATTCATATTACAGCAGCTAACAGCACCAGGATAGACTAATGTTGCTGCCTTATAATATTGATTTTTCCATGCTGGTTAAAGCCTATTGAATACTAGCAAAGATATTATAGAACTCTATAATATCTTTGATACTAGTAAAATGGACCTAAAAATGGTCCGAAATGGGCCCAAATATGGACCGTTTGGGCCCATGTGAAATAGGCTTCTTGTGGTCACCATTTCCAACCGACATGGCAAATTTGAGCATCCTAGCACAAACAATGCAACCTGTAGAGGGGTAACGAACTGGGCGGGCGGACGGAAGGACGAAATTAATTGGGTACTAGCCAGTGTATAAAACACTGGAATACTGTAAACAAAGTGAGTTCTGTAACTGCCGGTCTTGACTGGTGGTAGCCCCTGGTAGCTATGTGGAAGAGCTTGCCAGGACTCCTGCGAAGATCTGTGGGGCGGCGGCACGAGTATCTCCAGGCCCAAGGCCCTCTGGAGATCTACCCCGTGTCCCCATGAGCATATCCAAATGGCACACTTGTGAGAGCCCAGTCCACGTTATCGCCAAGACACTCCTTGCACTCACACACAAAAGCAATCGTTGACTCAAAAAAATTATCTCTAAAAATCAATTTATGTTTTTACTTTTAATATTTCATTAATTAATGATGGAAGCCAATACTCTGTTATAACAATAATCATTATCACAATACCTTTTTTCTGAAACTCAGCAGCACTGGATACAGTGGGACTAATAGGTCGACTGCATGTAGTTCAAAAATTCGCCTCAAAATATCAACTTCATCTTTTGACTTGATACTCAATAATTTAGATCCTTCGTTCTGACATAATGAATATGCATTGGTCCATGTAATGCCTGTCTTCATATTAATGACTTTAAGACAACGGCCAATGCCAGTTACTGGAAAATAATCTGTCCTTCTACAAGACTCATTCTTTATACTATGTTCCCGTCTGGGCTGTTTCACTCGTAGATGTAGGTGCATGACACATGCTGGGATAGAACATTTTGGTGCGACATCTACTCGGTTTATATACAGAGTTCTGCTACATATTTCACAAGTAACCACTCTAAAATACAAGAGCTCTCTGTTGAAGCTGTTCCATTCAAAAGTTACGTATTGTGTGAGGTCAAAATCACCGTATTGCAGAATGATACCGTTGCCCCTTTTCATGCAAGCCATCGGACACTTTTCACCAAAAGAAACCACAAGCTCTATCTGGTTTACAAACTGGTTAGCAGATATCTCAACCATCGAGTGCTCCGGTAACATAGGTAGCTTGTCTTCGTAAGGAAGATCTATGTTAGCCCAGTGAACTAAATCCGTTACATTTAATTCAAATGGTTCCCTAATACCAAACCCACCAGTATTAACAAGTACAATAGTTCTGTTTGGTCGTATAGCTGCGTACATGGTGACTTGCACTTCTGACCATAGACAGTAAACAGCAAGATATTCTATTTTAGTCAGATTGCTGTAGTGTATGATATCCCCATTCGGGATCGATTGCAATTCTCGTGAATTCAGCCATAGTCGGTGGTGTATGTAGTTACTACAGTAGGAGATGCTTGAATCCAACTCGGGCATATCCTGGTTTGATTTGAAGGGATTCCAAATACTGATATCAATGTGAGATTTGATATCTGTGAGTAAACTGCATGAAGTATAAACGCCATGTTTGTTTGACAGACTGGGAAAGGGGGACTCAATGATGAACATGCAATTTCCGCCACCAAAGTCATCTGATGTGTACACACGTGACACTTGGTTGCGAATACCCATAATAAGCCTTGTCTCAGGGGTGCGCACACATGGATTAGTGTACACATCACATAGTGTCTCATGTGCGCTGCCTGTGATGTCACCGGCACTGTAGTTCTGATAAAAGGTTATCACAATAATAAGATCCTGTCCCTTTTGCGTTCCTGCAATAACCAAGTCATCATTTTCCCTCTGCAATTTCGTCTGAGAACAATAAACGCCTTTATTAATTATAATGTTGTTGTTCATCTCATAATAGTATAAACCCCCAAACATACAGTTGTCCGATTGCTCGCCCAGGAAATTCAAATGACGAATCTTGAAAATCAAATTTGTGTCAGGTGACAAGAACTTCCAAACAAGTCTTACATTGCTGGTTCCGGTTGAATTCGCCATTAGGTTCATTCCAATTGATGAGGCATCTTGTGTCCAATGCTCTGCCTTGTAGCTCAGATATACGCTGCTCCCTTTTAGGTCATTGTGTTGATTTAAGATGAGGATGGTAACACACGCTGAATCAATACTCCAATTCCCCACTTGATCCCTCAAACTATTTGTCCAGGCAAGTGGTGATTTTAATCCTGGTCCTTTGAAAACCAATATCTGATATGCACCCGAGTTTGAGTTCTTGCTGAAGTGATACACCAACTGTATGCTTTGGAAGTGATGCACCTGTACAAAAAAGACATGTGGATGTCTGTGATTGAGATCAACTGGGACAGTTGAAGTACCATGCAGAAATGTTGTACGAACATTGATATTTGTCACATTTATTTTGGCACTATATTTAAGAATTATGACATCTGCTGTCCTCATTTTCATTGCCAGAAATATGTCCAAAGTGTTTCTTTTTGATGTCACGTAGAAAGGTGATCTTTTGCCACACGTTTTTAGTATAAGTTCAAATCCGGTTCGTTGAAATGGCTCTGTATCAGTTACTTCCAGAAAAGATAGAAATCCCCCATGACAGTGGTTGCCGGTGAACCTTGTATAAAACGCTTCAGCAAACAGCTCAATTCTGTAACAAATATAAAATGCTAATCAACTGGTAATACACATATCAATGTGCTTTGTTATCATCACAATCATGTCTATACAAAATAACGAATTCTATATAATATTATTTCCTAATTATTCTCACGGGCGCAAAATTCTACAGAATGAACTAAATGAACCTTTATACAAAGACAACCTCTCTATTGACACTTCATTAGGCCAACCAAGCACTGGAAGGTATTAATACATAGATTCTACTCTTGTACTACTCTGCCAATAAACAACAATGATATACTTGCCGGTATGATGCTGGCATGCGCACGACCCACCATCTCTTCAGGCCATCGCCGCCATGTGTGATGCGAGTGTCAGGTAGTTGGAGTCTGCCACACAGCCCGCGGAACCCGGTGTGTGCCATTGGCGGGCTGCTTACGTCCACACATGCCGACTTCTCGCTCGCCACACAGCCCAGCAAAGACAGGAGGGTGACGGACAAGGATGATGCTGCATGGTCATTGTTGTTGAGAGGATCACCGCGCTCGTGGTGGGACACGTGTTCAAGATTGGAATTGGGTTGAAGAGGAGGCACAATAACCTTGTACTGCGTTGTATTATTAGGGTCCATATGCACGGCAATTTCTTCCTTTGGCTGCTCCCTGGCTCTGGTCACCATTGCTTCCGTGTTGACCAGCACGCTACTGGTTCCACCGTGCTCTGATGCAACAAATGCATGACCACCGGCACGTGCCGGCGGCAGAAGAAGCCGCCGGATGCACATGTTGATGACGTCATGCACTTGGCGGGACCATGCGTCCGTGACGGCTTCACCTGACGGGGGCGGCAGCAGAGACTTCACTTCGGCCTCGTCCACGTATGGTCCGTCTGAAGAATGAACGAATATAATTATATAGATATTTTCATTAATGCACTTTGGGTGTGAGTATTGATATAGATTCTTTCCCAAAGCTACTTACATAGGTAAATAGTCTTAAATCATGAAACTCCCTGCTTTTCTTGTATAGACAGCAATGTGATTCATAAATATTTGTAGTGTATACGAATAGGCTTTTTATCAATGTCAACAAATCTATAGATATGTAGAATCCCTTTATCACAATGCAATTAAGAGATTTTATAGCTCATATTGTGATTCTATTATACACTCATATTTGTGATGGTTACCTTTCAAATGTCTTAAATATATCCATATACATCATAGTGACCATGACATTCAGTGCACACCCTCTCGGTGGTGCAATCAAATTGTAATATTGTGACAGTTATTCGTGTCTGCCTATCGAATGAACTATTGAACAATATCCTGCAAAGCCAGAGTCTTTTCCTGTATTGGAGACAGGCAGGATAATAGAACGGCCAACATGACACCAAAGTTACATCAATATCATCTCAAAATCATAGTAAAAACCAACTCAAGTCGATACACGGTCAGCATCATATCTTTATCAAGTACATCATACTTAAGTGTCGCTTTTAGGCTCACTTTAGATCAAAGATGAAAGTCAAATTTGATGTATGATGTTTTCGTCTCATTACATCTCCGACATCTATGTTAATTATTAGACTACAGGAATGTCTCGTTAGAATTTTTTGCTCATAAACGTATTAGAGGTACAAGGGGGACGTATACTACAGAAAACAATTGACAAAACATGCTGGCATGCATCTTTCTTGTACCATTTTTGGAAAGATAGTCAAATCTAACTAATCTATGTTCGATATTACACTAACATTTCTATATAAATGTCTTTTTGGTAACTTCTCACTAGATTTACTAATTTGTGGATGTTTCTAAAGATTTTGCAACAATGCAAAAAATTTATGTATATTAAACATCAAATTGATGTATGATGTTTAGGTATTAAAAAATATTCACAAATGACGTCACCTGATTTTTGCCTATTTTACCGCCCCCCACCCCCACCTTGTCAACTTTCGTTGTCTTTGCCCACCCCACTCCTGATAAGTTGATCCGTTCGTGTCATGGTTTCGCGATGACATTTTGCCAAGGTAATATTTATTTAACTGTTAACTGTGCTGTTGTATGAATACATTTGAATATATTGTGAACAAAGTGGATTCCCATTGCCACGTGATCCTTCGCAGGATGCCGCCTTCACAGTCACAGGCCCGGTAGGGCGGGTTTGGTGGCACGCGCCACGCGCAGGGCGCGCAGCCTCCTGGCTCTGATATGGTCAGATAGACCTGAGAGCCTACTCCTCGTTGTGTATTGCGTAACCTGCACGTACACCACGCACCCGGCTCCCTTTCCCTTGCTGTGCGGGTGGTGTACAGACCCTGGTCTCACAAAAGGCCTCCCGCCCAGTGCTGACACGCTTATACTGGCCCTGTACACGGGTCACGGAGTCCACACAGAGAGGGAGGAGAGGATAGCCATCGGCTAAGCCTCGAGGATGAAAGATTGTAGGGCCTATTCTCCAGAGGGGAATAGGTTGACAGCCCTACATATGCTGACCGTAGCAGCAACATTCAAGTCTCAAGCCCTAATGGCTGTCTCAGTACTGTTGTTAGTGTACTGAGTCCCTAAACCTACAAGTGGCAGAACAACCTACAAAGTGTGTGTAACGTGGGGTCTTAATACCTAGTCCAGTGCAACTTATATAGTTATAGACACCTACTTTGTACTCTGCAATCACCTGTGTGACTGCGCACTGGAGACCCTGCCAGAACTACGAGTTTTGTTACAATATATGTCCACAATTTAGACATAATTTTACAAATGTATTTAGAATATAAAGCAAACATGTCTGTGTCTATAGAAAGTTTTTTTTTTTTTTTCTCAGGCATCTCTAAAATCTTGTTTTCTCTCTTTCTGCAACTGTCAGTGCTCTTCAAAACCAGAATATTTAGGGACAGGTATCTTTGCCTACGCTAGGGTAATAAATCAAGATTTTGACAGCTTTTCCTGGTTATATAACACATAATAGGGTAAACTTTCAAAGTGAGGCCTTTCAAAGTGAGGCCTGTTGCCAGCCATGGTAAAACCTCGCTCAGCAGGGGCTCAGTTTTCCGCCAAAACCTAGGGATCAGCGGGGGTCTGCTTGCACATCAACCCGTCATTTTTACCGCCAAAAACAACCCCAATCCCATAATAGAGCAGCCAAGAGACTATGAAGAACCTTTCCATTGCCAGCTCACTGGTAGCGAGTGGTACAGTGCGCCTCATGAGCCATCGATCATCCATCATTTTTTGACAGCTGGCGCACTGTGCTTGAAACCCTAGCTTGTGCCCACGCGGCTCAACGGGGGCTCAGCTCAGTTTTCCTGCCAAAATCTGGGGTCAGGGGTTAACTTGAGTGCTCATGCATCAACCTTCATTTTCCCCGCCAAAATAACCCAAATCCCATAATAGACCAACCCAGTGACTACGAAGAACATTTCCTTTGCCGTATCACGTCCAGTGAAAGGTGGAGCTCGTCTCATGAGTCATCCATCATTTTTACAGCCCCAGCACCGGCTCATGCCGCCTTGTGCCACCCTGTAAAACACCTGCTAGCTAGCTGGTTTCAAATGCCGCGAGCGTCGTGGTGTGTGGCATGAGAAACCAATTTGTCATGCTGGGCTTTTTAGAGCTATGATTGACAGCTCCTCACCAGACGCGTTGCAGCGCTCTGGATCTCGCCGGAGCTCGCTGGAGCTTGCTGCTCTGGAGCGAGGGCTGCTGGTGTAGGGCTGCAATTATGGCTTGTAATCGTTTAACCCGTAACCCTATCACCTCACACACGTTCCATCTGACTGATTTTCCGGCCAAAATGCATGGCCACATACGACCCCGAGTTACTACTGTTGACTAGTTCAACGTTATGGCCTAATGTATCTACCTATCAATCACTTTCTACTTTGTAACATTTTTCAAAAGGCATACTTGATCCATTAATGTAAATTGTACATATTCATTATAACAATGGTGTAATCTAAGACAAGGCAGATGTGGCATTTCCAATGCTTTTAAAAAAGCATATCAAAGTACTTAATTTTAATTTTTGAAGAATTTTAAAACTCTTTAATGTCAAACACAATGAGTGTTCTTATATATTACTGTTAGAAGTCAGTAGTGTCAGATTAAAACATCCTTCGATGTTGAAATAATGATTTTCAAAACAGTGTTTTTGTTGCAAAATTTAGGCACATTTAGAACCATAACTTCAAAACTACATAACCGATTTTCAAAAGAATAAAACTGGCGGTAGTGTCAGTTTTAGGTGGTAAACAGTTACAGTTACGTTCACATAATTTGCATAGCTTCATTTGTCAGTGATAAGATAAGGAAGCTGTTTTTTTCATCAACTGGATTTAGTTATGTTCGCTTTATGGTAGATTTTCTATTTGATTTAGATATATTTATTTTACTATTGTGACACGGTATGATATACAATATGAGCATATTAGTAGGTGATATACAAGCCTTATCAGTCACTTACCAAAGTCTACCATAGTCTATAAGGCAATGCAAACCCATGGTGCTAATAACTTTCACCAGTGCTCACTCACTCTCCTCTCTTACCTGCACGATGCTGGCTGGCTGTCCGGTACCAATCATCCGGTATCTGCATCACCTCGACGATGTCTGCCCTCGCCACGTGATCATCCATGGCGACCAGTGTCACCACCACCACAGCCACCAGGGCCGCTACGGGGCGCTTCATGGTCGGGGGTGATGCCCACCACAATATGGTGCTCACACCAATTTGATTTCAATGTACGTGCAATATATTCAGCTGTTTTCTTGTCTGTTTTCCCCACCACTTAAGCTGTTTCTTACATTTGCAACTCAATGTAGCCCAGCAATTCCTTATCTTTGTTTCATTTACAACGAACTCGCTCATAATTTGCAGTGTTGGCTTCTCATATTTGCAAACTATTCCTTTTTTCAGCTTCTCTTGTTGAATATGATGATCCACGTCAGTGTGAGAGAAAACAAGCGTACATTCAAAGAGTGTCACCAGTTTTGTCTCCATGAACAACTGGGTTCTAACATATAATTGGCCTATATAGGTGTTGAAATAGCGACTACAAGGGGTCCTAGAATATGTGCCATCTGTCTTTCAATAAGGCTATTTGATATATGTATATGTATTTATATGTATAAATTGTATATGGCAATGTTCAAATAATATAACTTATTAGATACCTTAACAAAAACTGGCTGAGAGTTCAGATCTAGCACCTCAGTCTAGTGTGCCAGTTATCAATGCAACTGTCAATATACACAATGAATCTATATTGTTGTCTACCGCCAATCATTATTAGCTAATCTACATGCATGTTTATACTTGAAAATAGTGTTTGTATTGGGTGTGACCAAAGCACTATGATTTCAATGTTAAACCCCTTATAAACAGAAGCTAGTGTTCCTGTCGGCCTGCACATGCTCACAAGCTGCCATGTGCGCATGTTGTATGGACCCATGGGAGGTTCTGTCAGTATTCTCCTCATATTGCCCGCCTGGAGATACATCGAACACCGCAGTGAGTCAGAGAAACGCCAGTGCTCCCATCGTAATGGGGACCATGACAGAAAACTCACCCAGTGAATATCACACGGCTTGTTAGAGATGCACCCGCACCATGTGGACTCCTCTTCTATGAGAACGAGCGAGAATCTTACCGCCAGGTGCTCGATAGAAGGTGAAAGTATCGAGATGGATTTTTTCGGGTTGCCCTCTCCTAGCTAGGCACTTCATTAAGTCTAACTGTGTAGTATCTTGTTCACACTCTTCACGTTTATTCTTAAAATGACCTGATAATCACACTAAAAGTTGCCCCGAGGGTCTAACATCGTTGGTGAAACATTTCACAGCCTCAAATTACATCGAAACAGTCAGAATCGTCTAGATGTCAAGGTCTGCAATATGCGTCTTAAAAGTACATACCGCATTTATCTAAATGGCAAATAGTTTGTTGAACATGCCTTCAGTGGTGAGTCTGATTGAGTGGATTGTGCAACCTACTTAACATCATACCTCAACGGCATGGAAGGGTTAATCCATGTGATTTGGTGTTTTCTTTTGTCAAAAGCCTACATGTACTATACCCAAAGTATTCCGGAATCTTCTTCATGAATATTTGAACACATAATGAACTACTAAATGAGCTCTGGACAGGCCATTTTGTAACCTCTGTCACAAAGAATATGATCCTATTTGAAATTACCGTTTTCCTTATTAGGCTATATTTAGAAATAATATGGCTGGGTGATTTAAAGAAATATTTCTTTACTATAAGAGATGTGTTTCTCTCAAATGACACACCTTTAGTATTTCAGTGTATGTACCGAAAGATGGCTACCATTGTGAAGTTTTAATTCACAAAAATGTACTTTATTTTTTTTCCATTTTTGAAAGCAAATGAGATAACTTCTGATATCATGTGATATTAATGGTTATGAAAATCATCCACATCACACGAACTAAACATTGGAAAAGTTTTAAAAAAATGTCGAAGGCTTCCTCCTTAATCAAAGCAGAAACATGAGCCTAAATTTGTTGTCAATGCATCCATTAGCAAAATAGCACGGATTATAACTATTTCCGTGACCCCCTCGAGGCGCCTTTTAGAGTGATTATGAGGTCATTTAAAAAAAACATTAAGTCTGTCAAAAAGATACCATAAATTTAGAGCAGACCCTAGCTAGGAGAGGGCAAAGCGAAAAATCCACCTCGCCGTTTAAATCACCTTCTACCGAGCACGTGGTGGTAAGATTAGTGCATGTTCTCTCACAGAGGTGTCCACATGGTGAATCTCCAACAAAGCGTCTGGGGTGTGTCTAGGGAGCTCCCATTATAGTCTGGCTCATACATTTGGATTTCGAGGTGAACCTTGCAATGACACATATAGTGTAGCTTTTGGTATCATTGTAAAGCTGAGAGAGAGAGAACATTACGAATCCGCTGGGTGCGATCTGGCACGCTTGAGCAATTCGTGTAATTCAAGATGGCGTCCAAGATGGGCGACTTTTAACAGACAACTTCTAAAAGGATTTCATTTAATCATATGTATTGTAGCTTGGTTTCATTGTGATTAATTATAATATTTGAATGCAATTTCCAGCATTATAAAATTACAGTTGGCATTCATGACGGCTGACATTTGCTGCTTTATTTAATCAGATCGTTTGTGATTCAGCTTTCATTCGATTAATTTTGATAATTAGATGACAATTTTCCAACTTTTCACTACATTCAAAATAGCTAAGAATATTATAATGTTGAAAAATCTATTTAATCATATGCACATGTTCCATTTCAGTAGATATTTCACTTTGCTATGTTTCATTTAGACAATACGCTCAATCAAGCCATCATATCACGAAGAAGACAGATTAACTGTTCCAACATTTAATCTGTCTTCTTCATGATAGAATGGTATTTGAACACTCGATTGCCGTGTCATTTGTGAAATTGAGCATATTGATGTCTGATTCGTGAGTAAATCAGACATCAGCATACTCAATTTCATGATTAACACCCCAATCGCGTGCTTAAACCTACAATACTCCTGTTACACTATGATAAATTACATAATATGTCATGTTGGAAGGAATGTTTACCTTTGAAAATTCAATCAATATACACATATTCTATTTCAATGTATTAGATTTCATCTTCATTACATTTGCATTTCAATTAAAAAAACATGTAGGCTTTATTCATACATATGTATAGGTCAATTATATGTCAGAATCTAGTTGTTCATGGACAAATAAACTAGTGAGACCCTCTGAATATACGCTTGTTTTCTCTCAGACTGAAGGGGATCACCAAGACATCAACAAGACATGTTAAAACAGGAATAATTTGCAAATATGAGAAGCCAACACTGCACATTATTAACGAGTTTGTCGTAAATAAAGCAAAGAGAAGAAGTTGCTAAGATCTGTCGAATTGCATATTTAAGAAATAACATTAGCTGTGGGAAAATCAGAAAATCATCCATTATATTGTATCTATACATACATTGAAATCAAGTTGGTGTTACCGCCATATTTACTGTGCTGGCCGTTAGCCCCCTACCATGCCGCGCCCCGTAGCGGCCCTGCTTCTCATGGCGGCCATGTTGGTGGTGATGCTGGTTGCCATGGACGACTGTGAAGTGCTGGCGGACATCATTGAGGTGAAGCAGCCACCGGCCGACTGGTACAGGACAGCCAGCCAGCATCGTGCAGGTAAGAGAGGCGAGTGAGTGAGTACTGATGTGAGTTATTAGCACCATGGGTTTGCATTACCTTATAGACTATGGTAGACTTTGCTAAGTGACCGATAAGGCTTGTATATAAAGCTTGGGACTCCTTTTGTATTTCTAACCATGTCATAATAATAAAATAAATTTATCTAAATAAAATAGAATATTTACCATGATGCTAACATAACTAGCTTTGGTCAATGAAAAACAAATTCTTGGTTATAGGAGTGACAAATGAAGCTATAGAAATTTTGTGAATGTTGTTGTCTGCTTATTTCAATAATCCATAATGAATAATGTGAAGTGATAAGATATATACTAGAGCATTTATTCAGCCTGAAACAGATGCCCTAGCTCCCCCCGTGCTGTTAGTTATCGGTATCTAAGGTAATGTGTATGTATGGTGTTGATAAATAATTTTTTCCTGCCCCCGCTTACATTTTATGGCTTGAAAATAGCGATGAGTATACCACACATCACAAATTAACCTGTGTAACTTATTTCTACCGTATTAGTTTAGTGATTTAACTACATTATTTATTAAGAGATGTTGTGATTTGTGCTTTAATCCTACATGTGTGGCGACCATCTTAAATCTTAAAATGACTGCCAAAATGCTAAACTTTTCATCTTTTTCGTATATCACCGTAGTTTTTTTTATCAATTTTTCGCATGGCAGGACCTAAAGTCTACCTAAAGCATTTAAAAAAAGTTTATGCATGCAATACTAGGCATGCAGATATGCAGGTTAAAGTAAAAGATGGTTGCTTTGTTGTGATTAATGGAAGCCTTTATATTTTAGAGCATGGATTGTGATTAATGTTAACTTTCATACATTGTTAAAATGAGGTACATTTGTATTTTAAATATTTACCTTTTTAGCACGAATTGTTATTATTTGGTTTGACACTGTCATTATGTCAAGTAGAATTTTGAAAATGATAATCCATCAATACTTTTACTCAAATAACCTTGGTTAAATAGTAACATTGAAAAATATAAAATGGGAATTAATTTGTTTATGTGAAGGCTGCTTTCTCCATTTTATTTTATATCCTTGGATGTGTTCATCGTTTTTGTTATATCAATAGATCTACATATTTCTTCAATCACAACACTGAATATACTTATTATTTGCAGTTTTGGACAAATGACTATGTCCATCTTCAAAATTTCACACTACGCATGTCAGTCCCAACGACTTCCCATTGTCATAATATTTTAATGGAGCCATACACGTGTGAGAGTTGGTAGCCCCCTCGTCCGGGTTCAAGACAACTTTGTTCACCCTTATGTGGATTGCTTTCTTGATGGTGCGAGTCTTATAATAACTTTCCCTGTCCACGATCACTGCGCCTTTCCAGTCAATCTCATGATTGTCTTGGTTGTCATGGTCTGTTACAGCACTTTTGAGCACTACAGCACATAGGTGAGACTGTCAGGAATTTTGGTGCTCGGTTGAAAGATCATGTGAAAGATGTTGAGTAGAACAAGAAAGTTTCTTTCACACGTCTTACAAGAAAACAGTCCATGACAGAGGTGAATAAAAGTGCTAAAACAGACCATGTCAACAAAGACAATCATAAGATTGACTGGGAAGGAGCAGTGATTGTAGACAGGGAAAGTGATTATAAGACTTGAACCATCAAGGAAGCAATCCACATAAGGGTGAACAAACGTGTCATGAATCAGGACGAGGGGGGCCACCAACTCTCACACGTGTACGACTCTTATGACAATGGGAAGTCGCTCGGACTGACATGCGCAGTGTGAGATTCTGAAGATGGACATAGTCATTTGTCTGCAACTGTAAATAATAAGGTAATTCTGTGTTGTATTGAAGAAATATGTAGATCTATTTTATTTCATAGTCAATATTTCCTTGTATTGCTAAAGTAAAGCATTTGAGATTCTTAAAAAGGTGTTTTTATTTGTCATGTAACATTATATAGACACAATATCAAATCTGTAAAATTAGTCCTTAGTAATTGCCATTTGTCCAAAATATATCTGAAATTTACACAGTTTTGAAGAATCACTAATCATGGCAGCCATCAGAGGTAAAGTATGTCCATAAATTAATTTTCACTTTCTCTAATACATTTCAATATCCATATATCAAGTCTAACTGTACAAGTTATTCCTTTCGGCTATAAAATATTAACTTTATTTTCATTTTAATGAATTTGGTATCTGTTGCAACTTACTACTGACATTATACGAATGTATAGTGTACATACATGTAGTGTATCAACGTATTGAGTAATATTGTGTGCATTATATTGCTGTGGGATTTATGGCTTTTCCTGTTCCAGTTGAGTGGGTTTTCTTGCTACTAGGCCAGGAGCGGGGTGGTTATATGGGGTCAAGAAATCCTACATCCCTAATGTTTTGGCTGTTTTCCCACATCCCTATGTTTTTTTGCCTTATTCCCATATCTCCACAAATGTTTTGGCTTTCCCCCACATCCCAATTCCATGAAATCCCATATCCCATTTTTTTCCTTTTTCTCACATTCCTAATTTTGTGGCTTTTTTCCCACAGACAGGCCACTTCCTTATACACCCACCCCAGGAGGGGCGGGTGGTAAGGGTGCTCTAGTTGCGAATTCATCCCCAGTATTTTTTTTATTTTTTTTATAGATACATACAGTGTGGTGAAATTCAAAAACCATATTGATTCCATTGATCTAATTCATAAATATATATTTTTTATTTTAAATGACACGTTTAGAATGCATTTTTGGCTCGCACTAACTTAAGACTAGAGATGTCAATTTTCACTAATATTGATATTGGAAGCTTTGGCCGTTCTGAGGACCGAAGCTTCGAAGCTTCAGCCATTAAGGGGCCCGGACATAATGTTAAACCTCATTAACACTAGTCACCATCTTACAGGGTGCGCTATTATTATAAGAAAAACAATGATACAGTGATAGAGATCATATCATTCACTTGTTCGACAAGTTTATAACAGTAGCAAACTACAAATGTATATATCAGTAAACAACTATTATTACATGTAGTTGTACTTTTACCAAATATTTTCATATATAAAAATGATTTGAAAATATGAATTAATAAGTTTACATAATTTTTGTTGGATTATGAATTATGATTACTATTGATTATATTATTATTTTATACAAGTATGACTTTTTTGGAATACTGTATGATTCAGTTCACTGTAGGTAGTCTATTTAATTCTTTATTAGTTTGCATTACATCAATAGATTGAACAATGTATACCTGTACAACGGAAGCAATGTATATATGATTATCAATGGATGAAAAAAAGTTTTTCAATGAACACTAAAAATATTGTTTTTATGGGGTCTGTGGAAAAAAAGCTTGTTGGCAGGTAACACCCCCCCCCAAAAAAAACAAAAAAACAAAAAAAAAACAAAAAAAAAACAAACAAACAAACAAACACAAAACTACAAGTACGAAGGTCGAAATCTGGAAGGCAATTTTAGCTCTACATGACACGGACCTTGCAGAATCTGTGTAATGGTTGTGTTGTAAATATGTTGTGATCGTTGTGAAGAACGGTTGTTTACAGATTATAATTCAATTCGTATTTTTCACCACATGGGCCGATTTCTGAGAGGGCCAATTTCTGGTTACGTTACCGTAAATCTTATTTTTATCTTTAATATGGTACTAACGTCCACGGGCATTACATTACATAGTGGTTCAATGATGTATTGTCCGTGCATCCACTTGCATTATTAGTTTTTTTGTTATGATTTTGAGATTATATTTTGCGACTTTGGCGCCATATAGGTCTACATGTATCTATTATCCCGTGTGCTTCAAATACGAAAGACCCTGTTTATCTGGGATTGTGTCTCGGTTCATTCGACGAGCAATACTATGCATTGATCACTCTCTATATATAGATATATGAGAGATTTGAAATCTAAATATCACAATATTAATTAAATTGTACCAAAGTTAGAATATATTTCGTGTTTATACAACACATACTCAGCTAATAATGAAACATAATGTTCTCAACAACAATGATCGTGCAGTCTCGTCCTTGTCCGTCACTTTCCTGTGTGGTGAGCAAAAAGTCGGCATGTGTGGAACTAAAAAGGAATAATTATTGTTTAAAAAATTCTACAGCATCAAAAAGCAATATGTAAAGTTAAATGTCACAGTTACAAAGTCAAATATCGGCTAAAAATCTCTCTGTTGTATTGTGATAAAGGCATATATATAGATGTGTGGACCTATATAAAAAGCCTATCTTTATATTTTGAAAGTCATTTAGAAACCACATTTTTGCCTCTATAGAAGACAATCAGGTGGCTCTATGATTTAAGATTATTTACATATGTAAGTAGCTTTGGGAAAGAATCTTTCTATGTCAATACTCACGCCCAAAGTCCATTAATGAAAATATCTATGTATTTCTATTGCTACGTTCACGTCCGCCTTCAGACGGACCATACGTGGACGAGGCCGAGGTGAAGTCTTTGCTGCCGTCCCTGCCAGGTGACACAGTCAAGGACGCGTGGTCCAGCCAAGTGAACGACGTCATCGACACGTGCATCCGGCGGCTCCGTCTACTGATGCCGCCGACACGTGCCAGTAGTCACTCGTTTACTGCATCAGAGCATGAGGGAACCAGAGGCAAGCTGGTCAACACAGAAGCAATGGCGACCACAGGCATGGATCAGCCAAAGGAACAAGTTGTGCATACTTTTCACCCCAATTCCAATCTCCACCTACCTTATCACGAGTCCAACCCCAACGTTCTCGAAAACGATGATCGTGCAGTCTCGTCCTTGTCTGTCACCCTCCTGTCTCTGCTGGTCTGTGTGGCGAGCAAGAAGTCGGCATGTGGGGACAGGGATGGTGGCCCAGTGGCGGCGGCACACAGTGGTTTCCGCGGATTGTGCGGCAGCCTCCGGCTGCCGCATGCTCCTGTCAAACATGGCGGCGATGGCCTGAGGAGGTGGTGGGTCGTGCGCGTGCCAGCATCATTCCGGCAAGTAGACCATAGTTATTTACGAGTAAGGTAGTCATGAGTACCTAAAGGCAGAATCTTTGTATCAAGACCGGTTGTCTTAGCACGGAGGTTCATGTTGATCTCTTTGTGGAGCTGTGAGGCTGCGAGAATGTTCTCAGTAAAAATGTGGTCTTGATTAGAGGCTCTACTAATTGCATCCTAATAATAACTAGGCATAGAAAAAATGATCTTGTGGTTCAGTTAATCCGAGCAAATTTATGTCAGCCCCCCCCCCCCGAAATTAGTCTTTTTAATGTGTTGTTGATAAAAATTATGAACCGATAGATTCAGAGGTAAAATGATATCTTATTTGTAGAGATCTAAGATGTTACAATACAAAAATTGCAGGAATATTGCTTTCGCTTTCACTGGGGAAAACCTGGCACTTGGCAAGGACATTTTATACAGGGTGGACTAAAATACTTCAGACACTGGAGTCTGCACCTAGTAGTAAACTTAACTCTTAATGGTCTCCTCCATATAGAGGTTAAGACAAGAACTCAGTGTTGCAATATTATTGTTGGTTTAATTTGTATTTATTTAGCAATTATCCAACACTATTATAATACACTATTCAAAGGATGTTTGCTTGTACCCTGGTGTTTGAGTGTGTTCAAGAGATCATAAGTTTACATGAACTCAAAACTTACTCAAAGCGCTTTGTATTGATTTTATACTGGTGGACAGCATTGAAGACTATTATATTGGCTGAAATATCAGCAGTATTGCATCAAAATCACAATCTCTTTGTTGTTATGGATATAAAAAACTTTAATAACAGTTAATAGTGTTTCCCTACTACTATCATTGAACAACGTACAATACAAGAAGAAATGCTCTGCATTTTCATAGTTAGCCTAGCAGTCACAGGCTGGACTGTCTATTACACGGACACTTGCAACCAGATCACAATGTAACTTACTACAGCCAATATTCTGTTCTCGCATGATGCACTGCGGGCCATCTTTCACCCATAGTAACATAGAACCCGTGGTTTATACTAACCACTATTTTAAGCTTTCAACATCTTGGCGGGCCTTGCCATGGCTAACGTCATTCCAAAGACCAATGGCCCTAGGGAAGAATGATCTCTTCTAGCGGTCAAGGGCTTTTCAAGTCTGTGAACATTATTCTCATTTCAGAGAACATAATTTCTTTCACCATTGAGCCGGGTCCTGAATATCATTGAGATACTGGGGTGCTTTTCATGAAAAAAACTCTTAAAGAACATAATTTGAGTTGCTTGTTATATATGGTCACACTCTTTCATTATATTATTGACCTGGCAGTTCAGTTATCAGTCTCATAGCACCAATGTGAATATTTTCCCATTTGTATATATGTACTATCCTAAGAACCACCTCATACAATACAGGCATACACCATTGATGGCAAAATACAGAGCTTCGTAGAGAGTGCATTACTTCTATATACTAGTGTGTAACGATCCATTTTCATTATACGTGGCTTCCTTAAATTAAGTTTGCATCTTGCTTTAAGAGTAATATTGTCAATGCGAGTTTCCATCTTAGGTATTCGTGTTACACTTTGTATGCTTTGTTCCGTGATGTGACAATAACTCAGTGATGGATTTCTTTATAATGACTGAAACATTATTGCATATCTTTATATTATGGTCATACATATTTCATATTAATTGATCTTTATTATCAACAGATCGTTTGACCATTCATTTTGCAGTATCATTGTGGATGTCTTGAAAAGTAAATCTTGAATATTTGAATTAATAAACAAAATCTGAAAGCGACCTAACCTATTGTATGTGGAGGTAAAAAAAGGTGGCCCCTACCTAACCTAATTTCACTGAGGTAAAATTATGAAAAAAATAATTATTACCTACCTAACTAACCTATTTTTTCAAAACCATGTTACTGGAAACAAACAATCATAGCCTTAGTCAATAATGCTATCCAGAAACTGTTATTTTGTATAGGCATGATCATGATAATAACAAAAGAACTTGATGCGTATATTAACAATTAATTACCATTTTGTATTTGATTTCAGAATTGAGATGTTTGCTGAAGTCTTTTATACAAGGTTCACGAAAAACCATTGTCATGGGGGATTTATAGCTTTTCTGGAAGTCCTTGTAAATGATATAGAGCCATTTCAACGTACCGGATTTGAGCTTATACTAAAAACGTGTGGCAAAAGAACCCCCTTCTATGTGACATCAAAAACAAACACTTTGGACATATTTCTGGCAATGAGAATGAGGGCAGAAGATGTCATAATTCTTAAATATAGTGCCAAAATAAATGTGACAAATATCAATGTCCGTGCTACATTTCTGCATGACACTCCAATGTTCCCAGTTGATCTCAACCGCAGACATCCACACGTCTTTTTTCTACAGGTACATCACTTCCAAAGCATACAGTTGGCGCTTCACTTCAGCAAGAACTCTAACTCGGATGTTTATCAGATATTGATTTTCAAGGGACCAGGATTAAAATCGCCAGTTGTATGGAAAAATAGTTTGCGGAATAGTCAAGTGGGAAACTGGAGTATTGATTCAGCTTGTGTTACCGCTTTGTTCTTGCAGCAGTACTATGTCCTAAAAGAGAGCAGCGTGTATCTGAGCTACCAGGCAGAGCATTGGACACACGAGATCTCAACAATTGGAAGGAACCTCACAGCAAATTCAACCGGGAACAGCAATGTAAGGCTCATTTGGAAGTTCACTTCACCAGACATGAATCTAATTTTCAAGATCCGCAAATTGCATTTTGTGGGCGAGCAATCAAACGACTGTCTGTTTGGCGGGTTTTACTATTATGAAATGATCAATAATACTGTAATTAATGAAGGGGTTTATTGTTCTCAGACCGACATAAAAAGGAAAAAAGAGGACTTGGTTATTGCAGGAACGCAAAAGGGACATGATCTTGTTATTGTGATCACCTTTTACCAGAGCTACAGTGCTGGTGACGTCTCAGGCAGCGCACACGAGACTCTGTGTGACGTGTACACAAATCCGTGTGAGCGCACCCCTGCACTATGCGTTATTGGCACCACAGGGATGTGTTTTACACATATGATGACATTGGAGATGGAAATTGCATGTTCATCATAGAGTCCTCTTTTGCCAGTGTGCCGATAAAACACACATGCAGTTTACGCATTGATATCAACTCCCTCATCGACATCATTATTTGGAATCCCTTTCATGCAAACCAAGCCCTTCCCGAATTGGATCCAAGCATATCAAACTGCATTAACCATCAAACAAATTCGGCTGAATTCAAATCTTGAGGAATCGATCCCCAATGAGGAATTCATACATTATAGCAATCTGACTACAATATCCTTTTGTTGGTTCCTACTGCCTATGGTCAGAAGTGCAAGTTACCATATACGCAGCTGCAAATCACCAAACAGAACTATTGTACTTGTTGATAATGCTGGGTTACTATTTGGTGGTGTTAGGGAACCATTTGAATTAAATGTAACAGATTTAGTTGACTGGGCTAACATAGAGCTTCCCTATAAGAACAACGACCCTATGTCACCAGAGGTTTCGGCGGTTCTGATATCTGCTACGCAATTTATAAGCCAGTTAGAGCTAGTGGTTTCTTTTGGTGAGAAGTGTCCTATGGTTTGCATGAAAATAGGCAACAGTATTGCTGTGCAATACATAGATTATGACACGAAGCAGATTCTGAATAATGTTGAATGGAACACCTTCAACGGACAGCTCTTGTATTTTAGAGTGTTTAATTGTCAAATATGTAGCAGAAGACTGTATATAACCCGAGTAGATCTTGCATCAAATTGTTTGATCCCCTGCATGTGTCATGCAGCTACATTTACGCGTGAAACAACCCAGACGCAAACATAGTATAAAGAATGAGTCTTGTGGAAGGACAAATTATTTTCTAGTAACAGGCATTGACAGTTGTCTTAAAGTCATTAATATGAAAACAGGCATTACATGGAACAATGCATATTCGTTATGTCAGAACGAAGGATCCAAATTATTGAGTATCAAGTCAAAAGATGAAGTTGATATTTTGAGGCAGATTTTTGAGCTACATTCACGCGACCAAGTAATGCCCCGGTACCCAGTGCTTCTAGATTTCAGAAAAAAGGTATTGTGATTATGCTTATTATTAATGCAGTATCAACTTTGAAATTATGTAATATAATGTTAATATAATCAGATAAATTAATTTATTGTGTGTGTGCGTGCGTGCGTGCGTGCGTGCGTGTGTAGATATAGGCTATGTCCAAATTCTGCCAGCACCAACGTGGAAACATGATGGTGTCATATAAATGCAAGGTTGTACAGACAAACCAAGTCTCCTTGGCTCCACATTTTGAAGAGAGGCGATAGACGTGGGATGGCTCTCACACGAGCTAAAAATTACCCAGCGTGCAATTTTGTGATGCTCAAGATGTATTCAACTGTCCAATCCACATCCATGGATTTAATCAGGATCTTAATAAAAATGCGAAATCCATAAAACTTGCACGTCAACATAAAACTCGGGATTTAGCGATTCAGCACACACCAAGTATTAGTCCTGTTTAAAGCTATATTAAATGCAATGAAATATGAAATAAATTATAATTCTCTGACTCTGTACTCAGATGATCTGTTTCAGAAAGGTGAGAATGCACGGTGGACGGATGGTGACCCAGTGACATACACAGAGTGGGCATACTCGAGTTCTACAGGCTTATCTCCCGTGATAACGAAAAAGGGGAATACAGCGGATCTAGATAATTTTTT
>CM032665.1:21247196-21315309 GCA_019095985.1 Streblospio benedicti
ATGCATAAATTCTATTCTACGTAATGAAATGCAAGTTCCATGGATTTATTTTTTATTTTTGTTGAGATCCTGAATAAATCGATTGATGTGAATTGGACAGTTGAATAAACCATGAGCGTCCCCAAATGGCACACGGGGTAATTCTAGCTCCTGTGAGCGCCCACGGCTATCGCCTCTTTTCCACATGAGGAGCCGAGGAGCGCTGGCACGTGTGTACATCTTACACAGAGTTTGCAACTACTAGCCCAGTCAAAAAGATCTTACCCTGGTTTTAAGGCGTTTTTTAAAAAGCCGGTAAATGAGATGAAAGTGTTATTTATAAATATTCAATGTTGAAGGTTTTAAGCGAGGAATAAACCAATAACAATACACAAGACCCAGGCAATGTTTTGGGCATTTTGATAAACATAGTAATGTATACAAAGTGATGCAAATAGGAAACAAAAGTATATTATCAAGACGTGTAACTGCGACCTTGTCGGACTATGTTGTCGATCTTTCACGTGGATAAAAGTGTGTGTTTTTAACATAGAATGTTAATATTAAAGATATTGACTTAGCAATAAAGCAATAGCAATATGCAAGACCCAATCACATTTTGGTTCAAAATTAGCATGCAGGTTGTGAATAAACGTATTTCAAGATGTGTAACGATTCAGCCTAACTGTTCAAAATCTTTTTACAATGATATAAAACCTCAGAGAAAAGTAATAGCAGATACAAACATTGGCATGCTTTTATAACGGAATATCACAAATTCTAAAAAAATAGAATTTATTCCTAATTGTAGTGGAACCTCTTACACAGATTAAAAGTAGGACAATAGAAATTTGTCAAGACTTCTAAGAACAAGAATCTTCAGCAAATACTAAAGTTGGCAATTTGCGTATTTGCTTACAACAGTTTCTACATATTTGAAATTAGTTAGTCAATGGTAAACTGGGAAGCAACTGGTCAAGTCTTTTGTGTTCATTGCAAGACATGTCAAGTGGTCAGTTATAATACAGTCTGATCACTCCAGCCACAGTCACATGTCACTTCTGTTTTACAAGCTCATTAGGGTCAAATACGCTTCCCACAGCAATTGCGGTGATGGTTCTCATATTATAGGGCTACAGAAATTCCTGTGTCTCATCACCTTGCAAACCACGTATGCAGGCATCGCTGTTGACCACAATACACACTAAGGACAAACACGATCTCTGTAAAGGCTTCACATTCTATATGTTTGTTGCCAATATTTTACTCATACACAGCACACACGAGTGCAGCTGTAAACTTACATGTTTTAAACCAGATTTTTAACCTACTTCCCACGTCTCACAGAATCTCTTGACCATTTACATACGCAGTTCGTATCCAAGACGTACAACAGTTCAGATAACAACCTAAATATTGTATAGAAAACAAGTTATTCTAAGTATGAAAAAAATCTTTCTGATTGGCTTTCCACTGCTTTATGAGCACCATAGTCATCGTGTGAAACATACTAGATTGCGATTGAAGCTTTATAGGATTATTAAATACTGATATATGGCTACTGCTTTTGGCGTAATAAGGATGGAGAAGTGTGAAC
This sequence comes from Streblospio benedicti, assembly GCA_019095985.1. Classification (NCBI taxonomy): domain Eukaryota; kingdom Metazoa; phylum Annelida; class Polychaeta; order Spionida; family Spionidae; genus Streblospio; species Streblospio benedicti. The sequence goes on from CM032665.1 coordinate 21,248,773, forward strand.
CAAGAGTCCGCAGATTATACCTGTCCATTCGTTTAGTATGCTGGGGCAAGAATCCCAGTTTGTAATTTCCGCAAAAATGTTGAGCACAGTTTCAAATATGCCTAAACTCCAGTTACAGCCATTGGAAACATTTGTTTTTCATGTCCATTAAAATGTGACTGGCAATTGGTAGTAGACCTATCCGTATCAAGTTGACGAGAAAATTAAATTTATACTATTTAATGGGGACGACCTATGTGAAAACTGATTGGACAAATAGAGTGTGCGTAAATTATTTTTACATTATTGCGGGGACATACTTGTAGCACAATCTGAGAGTTTGAGTCTTAAGCAAGTACTTATATATACCTATAAGAATAACTTAATATATTAATTCTATTTAATATAGGTGTAATTGGCTTTGCTTTTCCATTTTGCCTAGGTTTGAAGTAATTTCCCTACTTTTCCCCACTTTTCCCGGCTTTTACCCACTTTTACCCAGTAAAACCGGGCGAGCTGCTTTCTTTTTTAAACCCGGGAGTAGTATACTTTGTGTATAGGCCAACCTAATTAAAGTGACATGTCATGACAGGTCCCAACCGACGCGGTGAACCTCATTAATATATTTACGTTTTGACGGGCAGGCCGCCTTCCCTCCACGCCGCCTGGCACCTGTCCCGCCTCGCCTCGTTGTCCGGCTAGTGATGGAGTGCGAGTTGAGCAAGTCTAGGCGCCGTTGGATAGCGGCCGCAAACGCTCTCGCTGGGGGCTTGGACCTCTCGCGCCTGGTAGAATACGGCTTAACGAGCGCAGAGAGATTGAGTAGAGTAAGCCCCTTTGGCTAAAGTAAGAAATGAGCGAGGAGAGAGATTGGTTTTACTAGTAGAGTTTGGGACCGAGACCTCGTGACTGGAAGGTCTTGTCTGGCTAACATTCTATTATTGAAACCATCATCTATGTTATGTATGAAGTACGGGCACGTTGATTCCAGACCTTAAATCATTTCTGGAGCATCAGGCCAGTATTTAGATTTTGAATTCCTGGCTTCAGAGGTACAATCTTCTTTGCTTGTAAACTAGCTTTTGCCACGCACGTCCGTGTACAGGGGAGCGATCTTCAGACCATATCCATATATGTTTTTTTTTCATATGTATCTGTACAATAAGCAAACGTCTTCCTGTGTCAAACTGGCGACCAACCCATCCAGATGGGCTTTCTTGCAAGCGTTTACAAACCCATTGAAAAATGCTGACCCACCTCTGATTATGCGTAACTTCAGCTCTTCAGCTTTATTGTATTCCAGGGATGGGACGAAGGGCTCATAATACCACCCTATTTCTTCTATTGGTACATCGTGGCTACAGAATGTTTCTTCCAGCAAAACAAATTGATGGTATAGTAGCGGGGCATTCTTCATAACACCAATCTCTTCTGATTGTGATAAAACAATACAATGTTAGCCAGACAAGACCTTCCAGTCACGAGCTCTCGCTCCCAAACTCTACTAGTAAAACCAATCTGTCTCTGCGCTCGTTATTACTACCATTATGACATTGCGAGTGCTAGCTATGGGTGCCTACTCTACCCAATCTCTCCTCCTTCATTACGCCGTATTCTACTATCGCGACTGAGCAAGCACTCGCGCCTCTCGGCCGCGAGCGATCCAAGCCCAGCAAGCGCGCTTGCAGCCGCTAACCAACATCGCCTAGACTTGCTCAACTCGCGCTTAAGAACTCGTCGGACAACGAGGCGAGGCGGGACAGGTGCCAGGTGGTGTAGAGGGAAGGCGGCCTGCCCGTCAAAATATAAATATGTTAATGAGGTTCACCGCGTCGGTCGGGACCTGTCATGACATGTCACTTTAATTAGTTTGGCCTATACGGAAAGTACATGTATACTACTCCCTGGAGAAATATGCGAACCCTGTGTGTCAATGACATCATATTCATTATTGACACACACAAAAGCAATCTTTGACTAAAAAATATCACTATAAACTAATTCATCATGGTTAACACTAATATGTCATTACTTAGTGATGGAAACTGATGTTCTGTAATAATAATCATAATCACAATACCTTTTTTCTGAAACTCAGCACCACTGGGTACAGTGGGACTAATAGGTCGATTGAATGTAGTTCAAAAATCTTCCTCAAAATATCAACTTCATCTTTTGACTTGATACTCAATAATTCGGATCCTTCGTCCTGACATAACGAATATGCAAGGTTCCATGTAATGCCTGTCTTCATATTAATAACTTTAAGACAACGATCAATGCCTGTTACTAGAAAATAATCTGTCCTTCCACAAGACTCATTCTTTGTACTATGTTCCAGCCTGGGTTGTTTCACTCGGACATGTAGCTGCATGACACATGCTGGGATTGAACAATGTGGTGAAATATCTATGCGGTTTATATGTAGACTTCTCCTACATGTTTGACAATTAAACACTCTGAAATACAAGAGTCGTCTTTTGAAGGTCTTCCATTCAAAATGCACCCATGTACTCATATCATGCTCCCCGTATGCCACAGCAATACTGTTGCCTGTCTTCATGCAAACCAGTGGACACTTCTCCCCAAAAGAAACCACAAGTTCTATCTGGCTTACAAACCGGTTAGCAGATATCTTAACCACTGACTGCTCATGTAACATAGGTATCTCGTCCAAATAGGGAAGCTCTATGTTAGCCCAGTCAACTAAGTCTGTTACATTTAATTCAAATGGTTCCCCACCAAATAAAAAGCCATCATTATTAACAAGTACAATAGTTTTGTTTAGTCGTGTAGCTGCATACATGGTAACTTGCACTTCTGACCATTGACAGTAAGAAGCAATATACTCTATTATAGTCCGATTGCTATAGTGTATGATTTCCTCATTGGGGATTGGTTCCATAAGTAGTGAACCCAGACCTATTCCTTGGTGGTTAGTACAGTAAGAGATGCTTGAATCCAACTCGGGCAGGGCCTGGTTTGCGTGAAAGGGATTCCAAATAGTAAAGTCAATGTAAGAGTTGATATCGATGAGTAAGTTGCAATCAGTCAAAATGGTGTCTTTTATCAGCAGACTGGAAAAAGGGGACTCAATGATGAACATGCAATTTCCACGACCAATGTCTTCTGACGTGTAAACACGTGACACCTTGTTGCCAATACCCAGCATAAGGCATGGATTTGTGTCTACCTTACACTGAGTCTCGTGTGCACTGCCTGTAATGTCGCCAGCGCTGTAACTCTGGTAAAAGGTGATCACAATAACAAGATCATGTCCCTTTTGCGTTCCCGCAATAACCAAGTCCTCCTTTTTTCTGTGTATTTCCGTCTGTGAACAATAAACACCTCTGTTAATTACAGTGTTATTGGTCATCTCATAATAGTAAAACCCGCCAAACAGACAGTCGTTTGATTGCTCGCCCTCGAAATGCAAATGGTGGATCTTAAAAATCAAATTTGTGTCGGGTGACGAGAATTTCCAAACAAGTCTTACATTGCTGTTTCCTGTTGAATTTGCCGTGAGGTTCCTTCCTATTGATGTGGTCTCTTGTGTCCAATGTTCCGCCGTGTAGCTCAGATACACGCTGCTCTCTTTTAGATCATTGTGCTGCTGCAAGATCAGGATGGTAGCACACGCTGAATCAATACTCCAGTTTTGCAAATATTCTCTCAAACTATTTGTCCCAGCAAGTGGTGATTTTAATCCTGGTCCCTTGAAAACCAACATCTGATATACACCTGAGTTTGAGTTTTTGGTATGGTGATACGTCAACTGTATCTTTTGGAAGTGATGTACATTTAAAAAATAGATGTATGGATGTCTGTGATTGAAATCAACTTGGAACACTAAAACACTATACAGAAATATTGTACGGACGTTGATTTTTGTCGTATTTATTTTGGCACTATATCTAAGAATTATGACATCTGCTGTCCTCATTTTCATTGCCAGAACTATGTTCAAAGTGTTTCTTTTTGATGTCACGTAGAAGGGTGTTCTTTTGCCACACGTTTTTAGTATAAGCTCAAATCCGGTACGATGAAGTGGCTCTGTATTATTTACAACAGATTGCAGAAACGCTAGAAATCCCCCATGGCAGTAATTGCCGGTGAACCTTGTATAAAACGCTTCAGCAAACAGCTCAATTCTGTAACAAATATAAAATGTTTTTAATTGGTAAAAACACGCTTCACAGTACTTTTTATACTCATGATCATGACTACAAAATAACATTTTCTAGATTATATCATTTACTGATAATTATTAGGATTCAATAAGTATACTAGTAGAGTTTCTAATTAAAACCAACTATATACTAAGAACATTCTCGCATCCTGAAAAATTCAACAAAGAGACCAACATGAATACACATATAGAGACACCTCTCTATTGACACAATCGTAGGCCAACCATGCACTGGGTGGTCTTAATAAAAAAAATCTGCTCTTACAGACACCCGCGACTACCCTGCCAGTAAATAACTACCGTCTACTTGCCGGTATGATGCTGGCACGCGCACGACCCACCATCTCTTCAGGCCATCGTTTCCATGTGTTACAGGAGCGTCTGGCAGCTGGAGGCTACCGCACAGCCCGTGGAACCCGCTGTGTGCTGCCGCCATTGGACCGTCGTCCCTGTCCACACATGCCGACTTCTTGCTCGACACACAGCCCAGCAGAGACAGGAGGGTGACGGAGACTGATGAGGCTGTACGATCATTGTCATTAAGAAGATCACTGCGCTCATGGTGGGACTTGTGATAAGGTAGGTTAAGTTTGGAATCAGATTGAAAGAGAGGCATATTAACCCTGTGCTGTTGAATCGTATTAGGGTCCATATCCATGGTAACTTGTTCATTTATAGATGCAGGACGTGGTTGCCCTATGGCTGCTTTGGTCAACATTGCTTCTGTGGTGACCAGCATGCCCCTCGGTCCATCATGTTGTGATGCGACAAACACATGACCACTGGCGCCTGCTTGCTGTATCAGTAGATGGAGCCGCCGGATGCACGTGTCAATGACGTCGTTCACTTGGCTGGACCACGCGTCCGTGACTGTGTCACCTGGCAGGGACGGCAGCAGAGACTTCACCTCGGCCTCGTCCACGTATTGTGTGTCTGAAGACAGACGCTAATGTAGCAACAGAGATACATAGATACTTTTATTAGTGAACTTGACATGGATGATACTTTTGTCAGGCTACTTAAATGGGTATATAACCTTAAATGATGGAACCACCTGCTTTTTCTACGTAGAGACAACAATGTGATTACTAAATGTTTTTCAATGTATAGAGATAGTTTTTAAGATCCATAAATCTATATAAAAATACCTTTACGACAATAAAACTGAAAATGTAATCTCCAAAGCTTGGACTATAATGTACACTTGTATTTGTGATGTTGATTTTTTAAATGCCTTAAAAATATATTTATATGTATACATCCGAGTGACCATAATGTGCACACCCTCTCGGTGGCGCAATCAAATTGGAATGCTGTGACAGTGATTCCAGTCTGTTTTTCGCATGAACTAAGACAAAATCTCGCAATTTAAGATCGGTCATAGATCAAGATCTAATCACAAAATCATTGTAAAAAAATCAACTCATAATTTGCAAGTGGATGCACCGCCAACGTCATATTGCTATCGGGTACATCGCACTAGGTGTAACTCTTGGGCTCGCTTAATGCTCGTTTTATGAAGCTATGATACATCACCAAAACTATGTTAATTATTAGACAAAATGAGATCTCATGAGAATTTTATGTTCATAATAGTAATGGAGGTAATGGAGGTAATGGGGGATGGTGGTGGGTTGGTGTGTGTGTGTGGGGGGGGTGTCTGGGTCAGAAAATGGGTACCGACGATAGTGATGGATCCAGGATTTGAAGTGGGGCAGTGCTTGAAGAAGGTGAGAGCTTGATAGCATGGGGGAGACTTGTAAGTATGTGGCGGGGTGGGGGGTGGGGGCTTCGCTTGAGAGAAGGTAGGAGCTTAAGAGGGATGGTGGCACAGCTTGAGAGAAGGTGGCGGGAGGGGGAGATGCGATTATACTGTATAGGGTTAGGGGGCTTTGCTTGAGAGAATGTGGAGGGGGGCGCTGATGAGTATATGGTGGTAAGTGGCCTTGAGATATGGCGGCGGCTTGAGAGCAGGGGGGTAACATATCTTGAGAGAAAGCGGGGTCTTGTGAGTATGTGCCTTCATGAGGGGGTGGGGTACTTGGCTTGAGAGAAGGTAGGTGCATGGGAGGGTGGTGGTGATGGGGGGGGGAGTGTAAAAGGTTGTGGGGTGGGGGCATGACTTGAGAGAAGACCGGGGCTTGTGAGTATGATATGGCTGGAGGGGCAGTTTTGAAAGAATGTGGGGGCACACTGACTGGACGAGCCACGGACAGGTTGAAAATAGTACCCACTAATAAACCTGTTTTGAGAAAACGTGACCCACAATATACCAATATATGAGAAAGATATGACGTATTATACCAATGTCTGAAACAAAAAGTGACATAAATATTTTCAAAATGTGAAAATGCCACCCAGAATATACCAAGAAATTGAAATATTACACACACTTTCGAGGCACGTCAATACACCACGATGATGTGAGACCTCACCCCACCCACAGCCAAGAATGACAGTGCAGATGAAGATAATCATGATGCGGACTGTACGACTGGCAACCAGTGATATGCTGAAGCGCTAGCATATACTAAGAATATTTGTGACTCTGAATGAAGCAACCCAGAAAGTTAATGTAGAAATTTTGAACATGTTTTAAACTACAATGTTTGGGAACCTATGAACACCCAGTGGTACATACATGTATATGTACCAGTCTATCATTTCAGAACTGCATGAGATATCATTTTCATATCTTATATTTTTTCTTATTCTACATAAATTTGATTTTGTCATAAAGTTTCGGAAAAATACCCATAGTTGTTTCAAGTTTTAATGGGTTGAACAAAGTCTTCCATAGTCTATAACATAATAAAAACCCATGGTGCTAATAACTCCCATCACTACTCACTCACTCGCCTCTCTTACCTGCACGATGCTGGCTGGCAGTCTGGTACCAGTCGTCTGGTGTCTGCATCACCTCGATGATGCTTGCCTGCACCGCACAGTCTTCCATGGCGACCAGTGTCACCACCACCACAGCCGCCCTGAGAACCAGGGCCGCTGCGGGGCGCCGCATGGTCGGGGGATGACGCCCACCACAATGTGGTAATCAAGCCAGCTTGATTGCAATGTTTGTGAAATATATTTGGCTGTGTTCTTATCTGGGCTCCCCACAATTAAGAATATCTCCAGATTGTAGCTCAGCAATTCCTTCTTTTTGTTGTATTTACGACAAACTCGTTCAGAATTAGCATTGTTGACTTCTCATATTTGCAACCTATTCCTTTTTAGCTTGTTTTCTTTGATATAAGCCAGGTAGACAGAAAACAAGCCTACATTCAGAGGGTGTCACTAGTTTATTTGTCCGCGAACAAGTGGATTCTTTCCTCTAGTTGGCCTATATATACGTTGAACAGAGCCTACACAGGGTCCTAAAATATATAACGTATTAAAAAGCTTGAAATGTTTCAGAGTTCAGGTCCATCTCAGTCTATTGTGTCATATATCAATGCCACCGTCAATATAAATAATAAATCTACTGGTGTTTACAGCCAATCATAATTAGCTAATTTGAATGCATGTGTGTACTTGAAAAAGATTGATTGAATTGCATCCGCAAGACATCATAATTGGAGACTTGCGAGATCAACAGCTCATTATAACACTGTCTACTGTTTTAAATTATGTAATGAACAGAACACATTACTGTGACTGTCAAGCCGTCAGGATAGTGCGGTCCATAGCTAAAATAAATTGGTGTTGCCTGTGCACCATGATTTCAACATCAAACCAGTTACAAACAGAAAAGGGCGAATGTGTGCGTCTGCCTGCACATGCTCACAAGCTGCCGTGTCCGAGTGTTGTGTGGACCCATGGAAGGTCCTGTCTGCTTTCTGCACACATTGGTCACCTGGAGGGGGTGCTGTACTCTGACTCAACGAAGAGACATCGGACACCACAGTGCGTAGGATGAACGCCAGCGCTGTCATCTAAATGGAAACCGTGACGGAAAACTCGCCCGGCGCACCCCAGACGCGTCGTTGGAGATGGGCCATATGGACACTTCTGTGAGAGAACACGAGTGAGTTTTCCCTCCACACGCTCCGGAGAAGGTGAAAATGATGAGGTGGATATTTCGTGTTTTCTTCTCTTCGCTAGACATTTCAATAAGCCTAATTGTGTGGTATCTTGTTTACAAAAATCTAAGACGACCTCATAATCATTGTAAATGGTGCCCCGAGGGTTACTGAAAAGGCAAGGCCAAGTACGTGTCGTTTTGCTCAAGGGCGGCAATCGAGTATTGACGACAAATTTCGTCTCGTGTTTCTGGTTTAATTAATCACCGAGCCCACGTACTCAGACACACTGTAGGATCCATGGGCCTTTTTTAAAACAGACAAGTTAGTTTTACAAATATGTTATGTTCGAACATTTTTATCTTGACAATACATCCCAAACTGTAGTGTTATTTGGCACCTCGCCTTTCACTTAATTATAATTAATACATTGTATGTAATGTACACATATTTTGTCTTTAAGTAGATACCAGCGGTTAGGTTTTATATGTGTATATATAAAACCTTACGGCTAATATCTACTATATAATAAACACGTTAGTGGTCTCTTCAGGGAAACACAATTAAAAAAAGTCAACAATGACTAAGCATCCAGATACTACTTGTGTATATATAAAGGAAGAAGGGATTTGTTTGGTCACAGAAGGCTTTTTAACCAGAAGACGTACACACTCCAAATTATGTATATACAATCAGGACAACTTGGTGGCCGTTTATGTCTACATTTCAAACCAAATAAATAATTTATTTTTATGATTAAAAACAAGTAAAAAGAATATTTTAGAAATGTTCGTAATGCTGCTTACAGCTCCATTTTTTAAATGTACGTAATAGTTAAACGTTTGTGTAAGTCAAATGTACCTTGCACGTCACAGTACAGTCACGAGAGGGGTGCAGAGAAAGTCTGTGTGTGTTCATGTTGGGGTGGGGTGGTGGTGGTTGGAGGCGGGGGTATGGTTGGTGGTGAGGAAATTAGGTGAATGGGGGAGCATTTAATCTGTTCCAGATCCAATTGGTTGCAACCCGAGCAGCATTAAGAAGGCGGTGTACATGCATTTAGTCTGTCCTAGACCTCTTTAGATGGGTATGGGGTAGAGAGGGTAGGGGCGAACACACACACACACACACACACACACACACACACACACACACACACACACACACACACACACACACACACACACACACACACACACACACACACACACACACACACACACACACACACACACACACACACACACACACACACACACACACACATGACTAATGGCCTCTCCTTTATCACATTATCCACGTGACCGTGCAGCGTGGCTGATGCAAGCTGTTCAATGTTAGTTCCAGATACAGTTCCATGTTCTATTTTGATTGCACGTACAGGTCTGTTTCTGACGATGAATAAAAACACTGTAATGTTCACAACTGGCCTATGGCTTCGACTAACCCCCGGGAACGCTAGTGCCATTTGGGATATGCAGGTCTAGGGGGCCGGTTGGCTGTGGTGGACTCCTGCAGTAAGCGATGCTCGAAGACATGCTACCGTGTAAGTTGTTACGAGGTTGCGAAATGTGTGCGTGCGTGCGTGTGTCAGGGGAAGGGCGATGCCGGTTACTGAGGGGCGGGTATGTTCAGATATTTTAAACTTGCTGTAAACAAACTCTGTATCACACAACGTTCCCTGTCTCAGACACAATAGTATATAGTACAGAGTACAAGCTCATAAGAAGCAAAACGAGTTTGGTAAGGCCATTTGCTCTTACACAACAAAGAATTGGCAAATTGTTTGTCAATATGTTATTGGAATCGTGCCGATTTCCAAGAAAAAATGATTGAATTATTGCTTTTTGTAGTTGTAGTATTTTTGCACCATTCTTCGCAGAATGCTTCTTAAATAACCACTTGCTTATTAAATCATGCACGCAGAAGATTACTTCCTTGTTGGCGGGTAGCATGTTGTGCCTGGGCTAACTGATAATGTTGTTTATGGTGGTGTTATTAGTTAGCAATAAGTGCAGTTTGACCACTGATCAAGATAACATGTTTGATAAACCATTGATACATCGAAATTCGCAATACTATATGTAGCTATGCGTTCATTTGCAACGCCAATGTGACAATAAACAATTAAGGATTATCAGTAATAGACAATAACGTTCAGGGTTTACGAATATAATCGAAAGCCACACATGGGCATCAGCAGTATTTAACACAATGACACCAACAGATCGTAGAAGTTGCCAGAGAAAATGAGCTGCTTTTTCTGTTGCTGTAAGAAACGGAATCCTCGTGTTGACACCACAAAGGATGAGGCTCTGGCGCGAGCCATGCAGGTCCGGGAACTGGTAAGTGACTGTTGTCATCTATACAAGATGCTGAAATTGCTAGTGGGTGGGTGGGACCGTGGATGGTTGGGTGGATGGGTGGGTGAGTGAGTGAGTGAGCGAGCGAGTGAGTGAGTGAGTGAGTGAGTGAGCTCATAAACGGGCGGCTGGGGGTTAGTTGAGTGAGTGAGTGAGTGTGGCTGCAAGTAAGAAGGTGCGAGTTATCTTTCTATCTATATTGCAAGGTGTACACACACACGTGTCCTCGAGGCCTCTACATGGAATGATACTAAAATGGGACGCTGCTTGAACTATGTGCATTAACGTACTTGAACCATGTTGATTACAGTACGCCGTGATACATCTAAAAAGACATAATGGCAATCATATTTCATCATCAGTTCTCGTCTTGATAATGCAAATTCATTTCTTTGTGGTTTACCTCAATGTCAGATCCAACGTCTACAGCGTGCCCATAACACTGCTACACAAATCCTAACTCTTACCAGAAAGTATGAACATATCACTCCTGTTTTGAAAAGTCTTCATGTCACGCAACGCATAGTATACAAAGTTTTAACCTGACTAGCTGGCAGTACAGATGCAAGTAGCTTTAGCTTGTCTTATTGCGTGTAATTTTCTGAGCGTAAACGTGTAGTGTATGTGTAAGAAAACTGTCATTTATCCATTAACCAATGCTGGATACATCCATAACTTGGGCGTGGCGATCGAGGTGTGTGTGTCTGAGTCTATAAACGTCAGAAAAGAAATCCACAGGCCAGTGAACATGATTGTCGAACCTGTTTATGCCGTTCCCTTATCCATATTAAGCAGGTGTCTGTAGTCAAACTTAATTAAGACTTGGTAATTACGGAATAGGTTAGTTACACTATCCCTTTACCGACCGCTGAAATGAGTTTTTGTGAAAAGAGACCAACGCTCCGGAAATTAGTTTATAAAGTTTCCACAAATAGTTAAGTTCAAACACTTTCACCCGCTCCAACCACAGATCGCCGTTTTCAGATAACGATCGTAATTTAAAGGGCCGGTCACATACAATATTGCGGCAGCATCAAGGCCGTATCACGCCCAAAATGTTTTTAAAATCTGGCGGACGTGGTTGTGAGTAGTAATTTTTTGTCATGGAGGTGCGTTGAACGTGATGTAGCCGTCGGCGGCTGTTCCACTGCTGTAGCACTGCCTCATCACAGCTAACCACCTCTGGCCATTATTTGTACAAATAAGCAGTTTGACACGTACCTCTCAACATTTACTGGACGAGCCAGACATGTAATGGTATTTATAGTGTGGTAGAGGCTGGACCGGCCTTTAAAGGGTCGGTCACACTGCACTCTACGTCCACACCATCTCCACACCACGTCCAAAACGCCACGAAAATTTTGTGGACGTGTTTGCCAGTGATATTGACGTGATGGAGATGTGGTTAAGACGTGTTACCGCCGATTTATACATGTGTGAAGACGTGGTAATAAATTTAGACGTCGTTGGACAGGAAACAAATTTTGAACTATTCCACGTCCAACCACGGGCGGTACACGTGATAAAGACTTGCAACACAAGTGAATCAGACGAGGTAATGATCAGTGCTGCGGCAGTGTTCAATGCGTGGGCAAGACGTAATTACAACAGCTGGCGCTATTGTGGGTACAATCAGGCTGTTCACAAAGCACAAGGTGCAGAAATTTGGCCGCTGCATTGACTTGCGTTTGAGACGTTGTTGGTAGTCCATAGACACTGCTTCAGCAGTGGAACCGCCTCCGGCCTGTTTCATCAGGTACAAAGCACGTCCAGGTCTAAATTTCTCAGAAATTACCACTGACAACAACATTTACCAGATTTTCATAGCGTTTTGGACTCGATGTGACCGGCCTTTAACCTCCAACTGACGTACTATGTCAGCAGCATCCATGTATATCATCATCTGGCTATTGTGAAGATATAATTTTCTAATCAACTTCATTTAATAAATTTATAAAACGATATAATGATGTTACTGAAACCTGTTTATGTGGCTCATGTGCACTGGGTTATTATTTGCATTGATAGTATTTTTCATCTATCCGTTTGGCAATATATGAAACCAACACGTCTTCTTGTATAGTAAGTTACACGACGGCTGTACTGTGTGGGAGCTGACCTAATACTACTTGTACATTGCCATGATTGTGTTTGGTAAAGAATTAAGTTATTGTTGATGTACAATTATCACGGTGCTTCAACTTGGTTTCTAACTGATAACACTTATGTGAGGAATAATAAGCATACACTTTGGCGTTTTTGGTGTTGCATTATAAAAACAACGTATTGGTGCATAAGTATGATCAAAACTAGGCTGTTGCATTGGCAGGAAATCATAACTAATTCATTACCCGTAAGGTAGAAATATAGTAATATGAATGCATATGAAACAATAAACATCAATCCATGTTTTAAAAGGTAAATAAGATGATATCAATAAATATGAATCTATTTTCATTTGTCCAAAGTTTGCAATTAATACATATTAGCTTAAATCCATGGTTGAGTGAGAGGGTGTATGAGTGTATGAAAAGAATTGGTTTCATCCGAACACTCTACCTTCTGCACGGTCTGCACGAGCCCGGAACACACACTCTTGTCTGTAATTCTATTTATTTTATCAGCATAACATTCCAAATAGATCTTTAAGGGCCTTGATTAAATACTTCGTGTGCGTTGTGTTCATTTTTGCAGAATGAACTGAGCGCACAACGCACCCAGGGACTGTACGCTCAGCAACCGTCAGAACACACGTTGGTAAGATCAGATGGTACTTCTCATATTTTGGCCAGCTGATAAGATCAGTGTAGGAGTCTGTACGCTTAATAAATGCTCAATTGTAAGGTATATGAATAGTATAATAACTAGCGCCCACCCCCACTTTATTTGGATTTTTCTATATTTATAATATAAAATATATAAATATAGATAGTCATGATTAATACTTATTTAGACATTTGTCGTATGAATTATATCAAATATAATTAAAAATGAAATCAAATGGTCGACGTAATTCTTCAGCATATCTTTAAATTTTAAGAAGTCAGAGTAGTGCCTTTACTGGAGTGTATATAACTTGACGCATGCGCACAATATGGAACGATAGTCTTTTCATTTCAAACTGGTTGATGCTCATCTATAATTAACCCACCTGTTTTCAGCAAGCCAACTTCGCCACGATGGATCCCGACCATCAGACCGGGAAACAGATTGTCTGCACGTCGAGTGTGCCGGGAAGATGCAGCAACAACGACTCTCCAATCGTTTCTTACTTAAATACAATGTAATAATCTGTAGACTGTGTGTCAAATACTCATGCACTTTTAAACTGACTGTTTTGATCTCTTTGAACCAAAAAAATAAAATAAATCTGCACAAACATGTTACTATTGAGATTTTGATGCCTATATGGTACAGTGGGTATTTGGGTATTTCAAATTACTATAGTAAACAAAGCAAATGGTTCCGTGATCTTTAGAACTGCATATCACGATGTGCATTTGATGTCACCATATCAAGAATCACTACTGTCAATAGTGATTATTTGTATGCCCATCAAGTATACCATTTCTTATAGAAGCAAAACATAATAAGCAAACTTAAAAAGATTCCGTTGCCCATACTAGTTGTACATATAGGTACTTTTAAACATGGTTCTTTAAACATAGATTATATGTAGCAATAATGGTAAATCGAAAGAGGAAGGTGCCTTCCTAATCGTGGATCAGAAAATTATCATGTTCAAATAAACATGTCTGATTCATGACATTGGCGGATACTTGATGTAATTTGGGTGGTGTTACCATCACAAACATAATAGTTATAACCAAATAGAATGCTGCTTTTGTAAATGGATATCATGGATACATAGATTAACACATACTGCAACTACTCGAAAGCCAGGTGATGAATATTATTGCCGTGTACAATGAGTTTCTTATGTTGTTGTCGGAGAGGACAAAAGTATGACGAAAATGACACCACAAATGATGAAGCAATTGCAAAAGTCATGCAGGTAATTGCCTTAAAGTGTATGTCAAAGAACTACAATGATCAACATTGACATGATAATATATAGAATAATACAATAATACACATATGAGCAGTATGTTTGGAATTATAGAACAAAACAATCATATGGGTTTCATTTTTCAATATCTAATTTCTAATGCATGTACTATTAGTTTGTGGACAATATATGTTTTAAGTAGGAATTATGTGCTGCTATAGTATGTATTTCTGTGCTGTTTGTAAGTGATTACATATAATCTTGTATATGATGTTTAATTTTGAAATTAAATCAGTGAGGTTCAGTGTGCTGCACCAAGTACCAATAGTATACACATGTACGTAAACAGTAAGATGAATTGTAGAGTACAAAGACTTGATATTTCTGAACTGTTACCTTCCATGATTGTATATAGTTACTATGATAGAGTGCCTAACAGTTGACCCCTTTTCATATATACTCTTCACAGAAGGAACCCTCTTTTCGATGGCGTAAAAGAAAAAGACGACCACAGCTTAACGAGAAAAAAGGAACAAAGGACCCAGAAGCACACGAGGTTAATAAATATGTTCAGATTATTTGATAATAGACTACAATACTTGATTGTGTTTCATATGTATTTGTCAATACGCAATTACACAAAAGTCATGCAAGCCCGAGTGTAGCCGTTTATGTCTACTACGAGGGTCTACATGTATATGTGGGGATAACGCGAGGGAGGGGCGTTCTCACCTGACAATTAAATGTTAGCTTATTTGCCATTTCCAACTTCAATCTTAGCTCTTTTTCCCGCTGAACATTCAATGTATAGTTTTCCACTTTCCACGTACTTTCAAAGAATTTTCCCCACTCCACACTAATCTCAGGACCATTTCCCACTCCACCCTTGAAGGACGCGTCAACCTCTACTATCATTTCTGCAGGATGAGGTGGGCGGTCACCTGCCAGCAGAAATCACGAGAGGCGCGTCATTGGCAGAGTTAGTGGAGGAGGAGGTCGCCATACTGGAAGTCACGGGAGTATGGAGCTTGTCTAACGCTTGGCATACACCAGGGATACGTAGCACACCATGACGGGAAATTATATTGATCTAAATACCCAATCGAAGGCATCAATGGTGATTGGTGTAATGGTGATTCCCCACCAGTACGGTTACATAATATATACAAACAAAGCAAAACACGATGTATTCCTGCATTGATTATATAGAGCTTGAGTCCTGTCACCAAACTTCTGAAGGAGATGTTACATACAAATAAAACGAACAATGTGTTCCTGCATAGATTATATAGAACTAGAGTGGCTGTAACCTAAATACTGGAGGAAATGATGCAGGTTTGCTCCCGATTGGTCGTGGGGATTCACAATCAACCACATTGCACTTTGAATGAAAGTGTTGCTGGACTCTGAAATTTAGGACTATATTATCTATGCTGCCACATATAACAACAATCCTGTATTTGATTCAACGTCATTTATTTATTACACAATACTCTGTCGTTGGTTGTTTATTTGGTGTAAACTTATCAAAATCTTACACTTATGTAGCAACACACGTCATATACCCATAGAATGTAGATTGCTTTTTCCTCACAACAAACAAGAACGAGTCTGTACTTTTGTTGCGTCATAGTAAAAGTGGAACATTAGGGGGAAGAGGGGGTGGGGGTTCTGTCAAGTTTCAGAAATTCCACTTTTTATGGTTCTAATATTTTCTCGTGTGCTCTTAAACTTTTCATATTTGAATTCCATAATTCACTATTTAAATGTGGGGGATTTGGTGCCATTAAAAAAGTTCACAGCACTTTAATATTATGATTTATAATTATATTCATCATGTATGATAAATACTAAGTCTATGGCACATAAAGTAAGTAATAAGTAATATTTAGGTAAATATCGCAACACACTGTATAGATATTCTTCGATTATGTCACACATCTGAACTTCCCACTTTTTAGGGAAGGGGAAAGAGGGGGCGGGGTCAAGAACAAGAGAGAGTAATGTTCCACTTCTGCAAAGTGTGATAAAATGTATATCATCCTTCATATAATATGGAGATATCATTGCTGAAAATGATGCAAGAGAGTCATAAAATCACACGGTGTGTCATTTATACCCAAAGCAAAATATTGAATGTTCTCAAACAGTATTTGCCGGAAGTGTGAATCAATGTATTGTTAAGAGTATATCTGCGAATAGATATTTTTTGTTGTTAATGAGGTTTTATCATTTCACTCTATCTATTTTATTTTAGAGAGCACAGGCAAGCTATGAAAATGAGCGGCAACCGGTCAAGAAAATAGACCTACCTGATGAAGATCAGAAATCTAACAAGCAAAAATGTCTGACAGGAAAGAAAGAAGTCCATTTAGCCAAACACGACTCAAGATTAACAGATAACAATAGCACGCGTTTTGAACCAATAATGTAGGTCTAATAGCTGCAGGTTCTGGAACAGATTGAACGTGAACTTTATTACGATTATTATTTAACGTGGCATATTATAATTATTGCGAATTTACATACATACTAGATAAATAGAGCTTTATTGTAGAATTCCATGTGATTTATATGACTCAAACGGCACAAAAAGATATGAAAAGCAGTTGATTTTATTAGTATATCTTCACTGATACAAAAAAGTGTTAATAATTATCATTGTCATGATTTGTCTTTTTTTCATAATTTTTATCTAATTTTCAAAGTACAGAAAACTAAATGGGTTCTTCAATACCTCAATAACCATTCTGATCCATGGCAATACACTATGAAAAAAAATGGTATAGAAATTCTTGATATTTTGCTTTTTTATTTGAAGCAATTTTGATATAAAAGATATTATTCATACAACTGAATTTTATATAGAAGTGTTACAAGCATGGAATATTATGAAAAATAGTACACATAATTCGGTCATGGCAGACCAGTTCATTTTAAGTATTACTGATAGTTATTATTAATTAAACTATTTATATTTAATACTTCCCGCTTTTTTGACATACTATTATTATTTGGTTTGGCATTGGAATTAAGTCAAGTAGAATTTTTAAAACGATAATCCATTATGAGTTTTACTCAAATAACCTTGGTTAAATAGTAATATTGAAAGAATAAATTTTGAATTAATTTGTTTATGTTAGGCTGCTTTGTCAGTTTTTAATTTTATAGACAATATTGGCTTGTATAGCTATAATAAAGAATTCCCGATCTTAAGATTATATGTTCTTTATTTATCTATTAACCATACATATAATTAATAATATCTAGACAAAGAATTAGAGCTGTGTAAATGATATTTCTAAAAAAAACCATTTGAACATCACAATTTTTCAATATTTCACAGGTTTGAAGTTGCCACCATTACAGGGTGGCGCAAAAATATAACTGCAAATCACTATCCATGTCTTTTCAACCTACATGTATTAATTGTATTCCTTTCCAATGCTGCAATAAAATCAACTTAATTAGACTATAATGAAAAATCTGTTTGTCAGTTGCATATACTATTTCAAATTAGATACTGGCGTTTTACTGTAGAATAGTTAGTTGAGTTGAGGGATTATAACATTTTGCTAATCCCTTGTGTTATGCTTGAGTGGCTTTGTCACCAGGCTAGCCACAATTAAGGCAGGGGGGAGGGGGGGACGATATGGTGAATAATAACTGTTTGTCTCTCTGGCAAAAATGTAAAAATACATCATTTGTTGCACAATACTTGATTAAACTATTTAAACTATTTTTATTTAATACTCGCCGCTTTTTGACATACTATTATTATTTGGTTTGGCATTGGAATTAAGTAAACAAGTAGAATTTTTAAAACGATAATCAATCATTAGTTTTACTCAAATAACCTTGGTTAAATAGTAATATTGAATAGTAATATTGAAAAAAAAAACTAAATGTTAATTAAATTGTTTGTGTGATGTTGCTTCCACCATTTTTATTTCACAAATAAAACTAGGTTGTAAAGACTTCAAATGGCTCTACTAAAGCACTTTACAGCTTCAAAACGATAATGTTTATGTATATCTAACAAACGTATAATGTTGAGAACACTTAGCTCCTTGATTGATAGGCAATCTCCACTGTGGAAATCGACAGTTTTAAGAACAATCCCGGAGTGGAACAGCCTTAACCCGGGAACTGTCAATGCCGACTCTATTACCACTTTCAAGAGTCGGCTATCTGCCAACCCTTAGGCAGAACGTACCCTCTCTCCATTCACGCGTTGCCTCATTAGAGGAGGCCAGTCTCTTATCTGAGACTGGCTAATTTGTGAATTATCTATCCAGATCCAGATCCAGATCCAGATTGAGCGTTAAACAACAAAACGCATTTTTTTCAATAGCTGTCTAATATTATAAATTCTAGTGCATTGATTGTAGAAATGCATTAAGCCAAAGGGCCAATATGCACTGGCTAAGTAATGAGTGATGGGTTTGCCCATAAACATAAATAGTTCTTTGCACTAACTTGTTACTAAAGATAAATATACATTATGTATACAATAACGAACTACTTAATTTTGGTATTTGGACAGTAAAAGATTTATTCTCCAGAAATTATCATTTCCCCCCTCTCTCTCTCTTATACAATTCAGTAATCATATATTTAGTCCATCTATATACAAGCTATTTTCCTTATGGAACAGCAATAAAATTAACTTTATTTTCATGAATTTGTTTATCTTCTGCACCACTGGAGATAATTGCATATTGACTATGCATACCCATCTACTGTATTGTAGCTCATGTATTAATATTGATCACATTATATTGCAGTGGGATTAGTAGCATATATAGCCTATCCTGAATGTTCCAGTTGAGTGGGTTTGCTTGCCAAGGTCACAAGGCAGAGTGGGTAAGGGGGAGGTGCAAATTCACACCTCTATGTTACCAAGTACTTTATAGGTATGCAGTCTGTAGAAATTAAAGGCCCACTTTAATTCCATTTATCTAATTCATAAAGATACCTTTTTATTTTAAATTACATATTTAAATGCATTTTTGGCTCACGCTAACTTTACTTCAGACTAATTTAAGACTGATTGCTTTACCAATAATTATCACAGGTAGACCCCTCTATAACAAAAATACATCATTTGTTTGCACTAATTTGGAAGAAAATAATGTAGCCAAATTAAACTATATATGCGAGATATTGATGCTCTTCTATTTAATGCAGATAGCCTGCAGAATAAATTGATCACAATTATACATGGCCAGGGATGAAAGAAGTGGATTACTTATCAAGTTCCTCCCCATGTGTAAATTAATTTTATGACTACGAAATTACCATAGCATTTGCTTCACAAAATGATTAGAAAAGATAATAGAAACAACAAGTCACAGTAGGTAATGGACTTGTGTAAAATACAAACTGAATAAAGTGACAACTTGATTAATCATAAATCATATTTCCCTGTACAATAACCGTTCAATAGTTTTTTTGCAAATGAAATAAATTGTAGCTATTTTAACATCAGTAGGTAAAGGTTTCAATAAATTAGCACTGACATATTGAAAAGTACTTTTAGAATAATTAGTTTTAATTTACATGTAACTCAGAAATCACTTTTGTTCCATGTTTTATAAGAATGAGCATCATTACCTTTGTATAGGTTTGTCCAAGACATGGCAAATCACCTCTTCTTATTTTAAATACAGTAGAACGCATCTTGAATTTATAAATATATTCTAATTTTAGAATTTTATTCTTTTTGAATACTGGACATGTATATTCTCTCCATCTCATTACACAAATCATTCTTATTAATTTCTTCCGCAGTACAATGACTTTATTTAAGATATTAGCATTGGCTGTTCCCCAGATTATGATACCATACTGAATATATGAATATGCAACAGAATAATACAATTGGATTAAAATATTTGTATCCATTACCCAGACCTTGGTATTAAATAGAAAATAACAATTTTAATACAGACATGATCCAAGTGGTATTTCCAAAATAATGTATTGACAACAATGATACCATGAAGTTAAGATTTAACTACCCCATTGATAAGAGTTACATTAATAGAATTCCATAGAATTGGGAGTATATTTTTTTTCTGTGAAATACAATGTAATTTTTTTTCGTTACATTAAGAGAGAGTCTGTTTGTACAAAACCAGATGAATAGCCTTTTAGTTCCTAGTTTACAATATTATTGAGATCTTTCGTGTCAATACCTTTTTATAGAAAATTCTAGTGTCATCAGCAAAGACCAAGCAAAACATCTTATCTGAGACATTGTTTAAATCATTAATGTACAGAATACGTAAAATTGGTCCAAGAATAGACCCATGTGGCACACCACATGTTACCGTTTTTGGAGATGACAGATCATTATTAAAAAGTGTATATTCTTTCGATCAGACAGGTAACTTTCAAACCAGTCATTGGCTATGCCTGTAACACCATAGGCATAGGGGTTCAATTTGTCTAAGAAAATACGATTATCTCATCTACACCTCAACAGTGCATTTCCAAAATGTCATGTGAATATTGGTATGTTGCAATACATCGCGCCCTTTGCTGATTGACGTTTACAACTTTTCAAAACAAGTTTTTGAACCCCTGCAAACTGAGAAAGCAAAAGTCGGCAGAAGCAGTTGTAACATGCTCTGCCCATTGTTTAGAGAAATGCACACTGTTTGTGTGAGTGTGTGGTTGCGTGTGTGTTTGTTTGCTTGTTTGTTTTGTGCCCATCTCTCACTGGCGTCGTGTCTCAAACAGCACCTCATATGGCTGGCAGAGGAGGAAGACGCTGGGAACGTTCCGTGGCGACAGATTCGGCCCATTGGGATGGGCGGACTTTGCCGACCGGATGGTGAAGTGACGTACTAGGTTTGCTGTGATCATAAACATGTGGTTCCTGGTGAATGCGACCGCCGGGCACTGGCGCACGCCTGCAAATAGTAGGGATACGTTTGGCTCAGCTGGTTTGGCTAATCTTTTTCATACTGTTCTACTTGACTTGTTATTCTTTTAAAAAGTATACATTTAAAACTAGTTATACACAATGTACAAATTACCATTTTAGAAAAAGCAAAGTTGTCAGAGAGGAAGTTTTTGCAATGTTATAACATTTGGGACTGTGACATATTGTTTTATTGTTGCAGCCAATCTTTATTGCATGTTGTACTGTAATTGAGCTCTGCATGTTTTGTATCATGCGTGGGGGATGGTTTTTATTATAAGTCTTCTCTACGTATTGAATCATATTTTCCCAAAAGTACGTACCCTAATGACAATTATGTCTGAATAAACCAATGAGACATAAATATTTTAGCCAATGTTAGAGAAACTGGCGTGGTCTTCGTACATAGAGGTGTTATCAATAGAGAGGCGCTCTCTGTATTTAGATGCTTGTGTTTTTTTAATAGTTTGGGATTTTAAATGGTCTCATTATAAAAATAATCTATTGTGATGGATTGAAATACGAGCTCGTGTTCTAAGATTTATTCAAAGCATTCTCCAACTATATACATACATGCATCTCTTTATATAGGGAGGCAGAGCCCAAGCCAGTCAGAACCAGTTATAACTAGTATGATCTAGTCTGTAGACTGACCACTCCTTAACTGACATGAGATGGTCTCACAAGCATATGGGTGATCTGACTTGACCTGAAACATACCTTTGACCTTCTATGGAATGTCTACAGTAGAACTTTGTAATCTAAGGTAGGACACTATAGATGAAGTCAAAATTGAGAGGTTATCTTAAATCGGGATTTTACTGAACTTACCAATACCATGAGTGAGAACGGCATCAGATTTTTTAAAATGGCCGCCGCTGTCAACAAACCGGGCGGCCTTAAACATGGACGGATCCGGGAACAAATCTGGAATATAACATAGGGAATATAAAATGAGAGACATAAGGGTCTAAGTAAGCATTACAGGTTAATGTCTTCTTGTTAAAAATTATAAATAAAAAATTCAAAGACAAAAACGAAACTAGATCTACAATGTTCAGAGAACCCTGCTTCGCTAGAACGACATTGACTTAAGGCAATTAATATATGTACTGGAACGATGTATACTTTACAATTAAGAACTTTATGAATTTGAGGAGAATACATCAGAATGAATTAACAGCAGTGAACAATATCCAGCTAAACATATTACTCGGTTGAATAGATTATCTATGTGGTGCACAGCACTGGGTCTCATATTCTTATTAAATGTCGTTGTTGCTGTTACTGTTTCAAACGTTTTCTAAACACAATGCTACATTATATTAATAATTTTTTTATCAATTTTGATCATATTTTTTATTCTTAAGAATCATTTTTAATAAAAAACTAAAACCCAAATGACAATATAATATTCTACAGGTAATAAAGTACATTCAACAATACATTACTGTAAAACTAAAAATGTTTGCACACAATTTAATTTGCGAATTTCGTGGGTAGGTGCAAAATGGCAAACTTAAATAGTCAGCAAACATTAATAGCCTATATATGTAAAGTAGGTCCAGGATGGACCAAAATTGCAAAATCAAATAGTCTCAAAATAATTCATAGATGAAAATCGCAAAATTTAATAGCCACAAAATATCATAGTTTTACAGCATTATTAGGGATTAATTTGTGGTTAAGGGTAGGGAACATTGCACCATTTAGATCTACCATTTTTTCTAGTTATTCTACAAAACAAAACATGTGCTTATAAGATCTAGTGGATGGGGGAAAACTAAAAGAACATTGGGAAATAGGTAAAGATCAAGATGTGTGAATATTGCCACACATTGGTAGCTCTTGACCCTTGAACTCCCCCAATCATCCAATTTGATATGCAATGGACTAATACTACTTGTATATAGGTATCATCTCATTTCAAGTATACATGACTTGATACATGAATGAAATCATAATCTCAACACATTTCAATTACACAACCACCACACCATGACCCTCCACACCAATAGAAGTTCAACTTGCCTACACCATGTGATACTGATTATCATCACTTTGTTTTACTTAAACCTTGAACCAATTTGAAATAGGGCTCCACGTGGGCTGAACGTGGCACAGGAACACTACTTTTTGAGCCATTTTAACCTGTAAAATCTGTCACATTTGAATATGCCAATCTATTGACGCTAGAAATACAGTATTACTTCTATATAATGGACATCAATATTATAAAACACGACAAAGAAACTATTTATTTATTAATGAAAATGGACACAGGAACATGACACTTATTTCTGGACACCATGTAGGCCCTGACAATGATACATTTTTAGAAAAGGTGGCAGACATTTTCCACATTAGGAACGCCATGTCTTCAGAAGATCCACATGCATCCCTAGTGTTTCATAAACAGTTCTCACTGTAAGTGTAGAAGGGTTTTTGCTGGAAACGGTTTTTACCCCTGTTCAATAGGATTGAATTCGCATCTGGCATTGAAATCAACTGACCATCGTGTTCACGCATGTATATGTTACATTAACTCAAACAGGGACATTGCACAGTTTGAAGTTGAACTAGTTATATGTGGGGAAAACCATAATCACAGGACCAATGATTTTTGTATTATTTTGAGAAAACTAATATTGCTGTGATGTCACTTGACACATCAAAACAATGACTATTTTTAAAAAAAATCCAACAATACATTAATGTGCGGTGCAGTACCGTTAATCTCCATTTCATAGCATTCTATAGACAATTAATCTTTATCATGATCATCATTTAACACGGAGAAGCATTATCAGCTACTGTCAACTGTCTGCCTGTGTAAGAATAGATACCAGACTGCAGAACCACGTATGGGAAACAGGTTTCAGCTAGCATGAAAAGTGGCGAAGTTATAAGAAAAGAACTTTTTTACAAGAATTTGTTATCCCGTTATCGTAGTCAAAATGGCACATTAGAAGACCCAAAAGGACACGTGAAATTGATCATACTATTGAATACACGCCACAAATAGATACATTTACCTAATTTCCCAGCGTTTATCACCACCAACGGTATATTCATTAGACAGTTGCCTAGTATGAAGTAACATTAAATATGATTGTAAATGGCCTTTTAACACGTACCTGAAATCATCTTGCGATTTTTTGTCTCATTTGTTAATTTAAGAAGACAAAACTGAGTACGCAGCTTTTCTGCGCAAGTGGGAAGTCAAAATTTTGACAAGGGAACAGTAACACATAAAGTTGCTGGGCCCTATGACAATTGAACTTTCATGTCAAATATTTGCAAGCTGAAAGAATTGCCAAAAAGTGATTGGGTCCGACTCCACCACCTGCAAGTGACCCCCCCGCCCCCCACCCACTCTAACTTTGGTTTAAAAACTGCCGTACTTGTGTCACTCACCGGGGTCGTTGTGCACGGCGTACGTGTTGGCCAGCACGCCCGTGTCCTTGGGGATGGTGTGTCCGCGGAACATAACGTCCTCCGTAGCCGTGTGCAGGAAGGTGTAGCGCGTGATGCTGCAGCCGATTAGAACACAATAATACTATTTCTGGAAGGGCAGTTAGCCCGGGGCAGATACGCGAAGGGCACATTCCACCTTGCGTGTGTGGTCGCCGCAAGGCGTCTTGAGGTCTGCGGCGTCTACGGCGTTTTCCGCATGCAGTGACAAAAGTACCGCTGTGCCCCCCCCGCTGTATGCACATCATTACGGGCTCCGAGCGTTATGAGTGCGTTGGCACAGGGAGTGGTTTTTATTGAGGTGGCCGTGCGATCAACATGCATAGTCCGTGCGTTTCACTCGCGTATAACTTACGTTCTACGCACCGTGTGATTACAAAAGTATGGGATCCGCACGTTCATGGTACAGGGAACGCACGTTCCCAGTACTATATCTCTGCTGACAACGTGCGTGTAAATCCTCTGTGTTTAGCGTAAGGTCTCTGCACTGCCTCCTTACGGTCAGACTATGACGTAGAGTGGTCGTAGAGGAAGTTTGGCAAGCCAAACTTCTGCGACCACTAGGGCTACTGCCTTGAAAAAAACCTACGTTTGCCGCATTGCATACTCACGGATCGTTACGATCTCCTTGCGTTTTTGGTCGTAGACTGGCTGTAGACCAAACTTGCGTTGGAATGTGCCCTAGGCATAGTGATTTGACTTTGGGTGTTATAGCCAAATAAAAAAAAAACAGGGAAGAATTTTCTATCTTCCGCTGGCAATATCACAATAGATTGAAATTCAAAAAATGCAATATTTACAGACAACTGGTATTGAAGTGTTTATTATACGTGTATTCACATGTAGCCGAATGACGTCACCCAGCGGGGACGTGTGCGAAAGATGACGGAAGTTGAGAGGGGGGGGGGTCTAGCAATTAGTTGATGTCACCTTTTGAAAAAAAACAGTTTTAGTTATTTAACAGTATTTGAACTTACTTTCTGACATGTTAAATGAGTTGTGATATATCTACTACTTGAATTCACATTGTCATGTTTGCTTTATATTTCCTAAATACATTTGTAAAATTATGTCTAAATTATGGACATATACATTCAAATGTATTCATATAACGGCATAGTTAAATCAATGTTAAATGTCATCGTGAAACCATGGGGGGAGGCAACGATGACGTCACTTAACATGAGGGTTTGGGGGTGCGCTACAAAGAGGACGAAGGTGACAAAGAGGGGAGGGTGGTAAGAAAAAGTCCAAAATGAGGTGACGTCATATGTGAACGATCCCTAATGGTTCATAATCTGGCAGATCTGTCTTTGTTTTTGTGTAAAACGTTAACTGGTAAGTAGAAAATGGTGATCTTTATGAAATATAGGTACACCAGAGAGAAAAAATAATAATCTTTAAAATTATGACTAATTTCTGCATTCTGTTAAGAAATCAATACACGGAATGTGCTTTTTGGACCATGCGTATACATGGAGGTCATTTGGCTCCAAGCATCCTATGCATTATACAGTTACAAGAATGATCAAGAATGAGGTCTGGGGGCAATGTGTTTTTATGCATGACGTCATCGATGTCATGCTGCTATGCAGATGAGACTATTGCCGGTATTTGTGTATTCTTACCTGCAGTGTCTCTACACCTCAAGAATGAACGACTCGACCAGCCCCCGCTCTGGCCGGTGCGCGTTCGTCACGTGCTTTGATGACGTCACAACCTGAGCGAGATTCAGGTGTAATTACTACTACAATACAGCAACTAAAAGAAAATTATGGGTTATTTTTTATTGTTTTCTGTGTGTGTTTTGTATGGGCCATTGTCGTTGTCGTCGTTTTCTTTTTAAATCCTACAGCCATTGCTAACCTTTTGTCCAGACTTAAAGAAATAACACTAATGTAAATACATGTACTTATCACTAGATCTATTTTGAAATGCATTGTCTCTCTTTGATTAAGAATGACTCTATACAACAATGCATACTTCATCAATCTTCTTTTGAAGCATGCTCTGTTCTTCTGGAAACGATGCTAAATAGAACACAATCCAGTGGAGGAGATGGCTGTGGGTGTCCACTGGATCCGCGCCGTACAGAGATATAGTGTCTGCGAAGCGTTCCATTCCTCCCATTTCATTCATATCCCTACAATAACGCACACGGTTTTAATCATATACACATGTATAGCCAATAATAAAGCGAGTTGTGATATTGCCAAAAGCTACAGAATGCTTGCTACATGGATATTGTCCAATACATACAATAGTATCAATAACTTGGAATTCAATATTTATATGCTGATGATCACCTTTTACAGATGAAGAACTCCAACAAGGACCTTGGTGAGTCTGGTGACACGCCCGCCGCCTGCAGTTCTTCCATGCGCTTCATCGTGTACTTCCGCAGTGTCAGTGCCGTCTGAATGCGCAGCTCAAAAGCTTCCGGGTGGAGGCCGGCCATCTTGTCCTCGCTGTAGAACTCGGCCTGCGGGCTCGTGTCGTGCAGGGACTTGTACCTGCATCAATGTACAAGCGCTACCAAGTTTACATACAAGCATGAGTGACCAACCAGAACATTCTGTCAAGTCAGCACACCTTTTGGTCCATATAGGCCCAGGCATACAATGCTGCTTTTTGAGCTCGCCCTAAAGAGACTTTATATTTCTACTCCATTGTACTACACACTCACTCCTCTTTTGGTCTCTCCCTACCCCCACCCCCCCACCCCCCAATCCAGAATGTTTCTACATATCCGGACCGTTTCCCCCACAGACCTCTTTTGTTACCATTTTTTCTGACAGTTCACGTTTTCGTTTCGAGACCCCAATCTCACTAGCATCTGCCACCCATCCTACCACAAGGCTATTGCACGAGACCACCAATTGTAGACCCTAATTTTATGATCGTGAGCAACATTTTTGCCCTTCGAAACAAGCCTGGGATCAGGAGCCCCACCACTTTAACCTCCATGACCCCCTCACCACCGACTCCCTCTCAAACACACCTGCATCTTTCGAACGCTTCCATGCTACTACCTGGTGGACCCACCAGCAACCCCCTCCACCTCCCACACACAAACACTCTCACCTCGGGGCCGGCCTCAACGATACACACCAGCCGCTTCTCATTCCTCCACCACGCCGACCTCACGGACCCACCAGCCATTGCCCTCTCACCCCCGACCTCACGGACCCGCCAGGCATTGGCTCCACCCCAACCCGGACCTCTTGCACTCACAGGAGATTTTCCGCCTCCGTCACCATCCGCAGCTCAGGATCCTCGTGGTCGTCATAATGTATCCCCCAGATTAACGCGCACGTTGTGTTTCCGCACGACATGTTCAGAGCTGCAAACGGGTCGACGGGCGTGCCTGCGCACTGGGAGAAAGTTGACACCAGATAGTCCACCTGCAAGCATGAAGTGTATCACTTAAGCCTATCCCCAATCTTTATAAAACTTCCTAAGCGGTGCCAAAAATTCAAAATCACATTGCATTAAATTAATACCGCTGACTATTTCTGTAGCGGGCCCTATCATTGGTTGGATTTTGGAATTTAGCTCCGTGCATATAAGGAACTTTGGGTCACAGCTATATACTGCTGATGTGATATATGACGATTATGATGTTATGTGCGTATAGTCTTAATCAATCGCAATCGGGATTTGAATACAAGATAAGACTGTCATCGCCGGCTTGATCACTCACACTGCCTTTAAAAGTCCATGTACATATCAATCCGTGGGCTATATTTGTGGCTTTTACATGGAAAACATCATTTGCATTAGACTGGCGTAAAAAAACGAAATCAATACTCGGGGTTTCTTGCTTGGCAATTTGAATGTGAGATCGTACGTCTGACGTTTGTCATAGTCGCTGACCATTTGGGCAGTGAGCCTTGTGATTGGTTAGATTTTGAGGTCAACTTCCACGAATATTATATTCGTTGAATCACAGCTCGTGAGATATGGCGATGGACCACCGCATGCTTCCTCCCACCTCTTTGAGCAGCACGGCGTCCACGCTGCCGCCTGCGCCGCCGACCCGCTTAATGGCCGTCACTCCGCTCTTCTTGGCGCGCTGCCAGCGCTCGCTGTACGTCTCAAGGAACACCTCTGTCATGAGAAGAAAACAGCTTAAGCTAGGGGCACAACCGGCCTTGCGGACCATTTAGCCGCAAGGCTCTTCCATGGCTGCGGTTTATACGGCGTTTGCCGCATGCTATAACAAATGTGTAGTTATACGCAGCACTGTCTACGTGGGTTACAAGCGGTTGGGCAATTGAAATTATTATATTGGGATGGTCGTGAGATCAACGTGCATTGAACGTGCGTTGTACTCATTACATATACAACGCACGTTCTAGCTTCGCGTGATTCCTAATAAAATACGGCGTTTGTAAGTTCATGGTACAGGGAGCGCACTGCGCCGGGA
This sequence comes from Streblospio benedicti, assembly GCA_019095985.1. Lineage (NCBI taxonomy): Eukaryota > Metazoa > Annelida > Polychaeta > Spionida > Spionidae > Streblospio > Streblospio benedicti. The sequence continues at coordinate 21,278,163 of CM032665.1, forward strand.
CAGTATCTGTACCAATAACGTGCGGGTAAATCTTTTACATTTATCTTTAAGGTCATCGCACTGCGTGCTTACGGTCAGACCACTTTTGGGGTCGGCCGTAGCGAAGTGTTGCTTCCACGGCCACCACACTGCCTTTAAAAATCCTCCGTTTGCCGCAATGAATACTCACTGATCGTTACGGTCTGTGTAAGATTTTGACCGTAGGCAGGCAGTAGACTGGCCTTACGGCCTGCTGTGCCCTAGACATTGGTGACAGTGCCGAGAATTGAAAGCGAATCAGTCGTGGTATCTACTGGCAGATCCAGATTTTTGTAAATGGGGGGGGGGCAACACTAAAGGGACCTGATTAAGGGTTTTGTAGTAAACATGTAAAAAACATATGGTGCTACATGGTCATATATTTATATTTGATTATTTTTCATGTTAACTTCTTTGAACTGGTATATAACACACACGAATACTGCAGATTGGTGTACTTTTCACAGTTCCTTGCCCTGTTCTGCATGTGTATGTGAGATGTGGCATTAGTTTTACATGCATACCCTGTTTATTACTATTGTTACGTTTAACTTTATCTTGGAAAAGGGCTAGACTGGCTGACCCTCGTTCAAGGCTGCCCTGAACTGCGGCACGTCCGCTCATCCCGACAGCTCCCGCAGAGAGAACGCCTCGCGCACCGCCGAGAAACTGCTCAGCACCACGAACGGGCTGCAAGGCAGGCAGGGGCACGGGGTGTGAGGTTGAGGTGGGGTGGGGGGAGGATTATTAGCTTATCAGATAAATTATGATATTTTTTATATTGGATACTCATCTGCACAAGTTGTATAACATTATATACACCGTTAAACTGTGCTTTGTGCGTTGTTTTCAAACCGTAAAACAACGCACAAAAGCACAGTTTCACCGTGCATATAAAAATATGTTTTATGTGTAGAAAGAATGAGGTGCACAATTAAGTAGTGGAAGACTGACGAGTTACAGACAGTTACAAAGAATACGCAAACCATAAAGGATTGTCAATATATCCGACGGGGTAGATTCAGCGTCGAAAACGTTAATAAAGTAATTTTACAATTAATTATTCAAATCCAACAACGCAAAATCAGAGGGGAATAATAATAACTCCAACGAGTCATCAGTTACTTTAGAATCGCCAGCTCACCAGCCATCCACGTGCACGGTGTACACGTCCCCGTAGCGCACAGCCAGCCGCGTCAGGTGCACGTGCAGGTGCTCCCAGTCCAGCGGCTCGCCTCTAAACAGACACAGCGTCCCCAGAGATATAACTTATAGCTCATGCTGGGATTTTCATAATTTTCCATTAAAGTAAATTGTGTTGCGCTATGACAAAATTTCGAATTCACGGAAAAAGTATGGTGCTCACCAAAAGAGGTTCAAATGCAATTCCTTCAACAATACAACGTGAAAATAAGGAAGAGTAGATTATTTGTGAGAACTATTATTTGTGAAAAAGATGCGAGTTAGCGTATGTAAAATATGGTGGACCTGGTGATACGGCCGGCCCTTTCAGCAGTGGCCAAACCATAGGTGGACATTACCATAGCCAGAACGCAACCGGTATCGTCATATCTCACGACTACATGTATAGCCTATATAATACGCAGACCATCACTCACTGCACAGTTTAGCAGCCAGCAAGATCAATTCCTACAGCGTGCTTTTTCATTTGTTAACCAATGGTAAAAGCCGTGCCACGTTTCATGAGATCATGTGGCATTAACGCTCGTGTTGAAATTGAACATAGACTTGTAAAGGCCGTGCGAATGATAAACCGATGATGAGATACCACACAAGGGAGGAAAATACCGTACTGCCACAATGTCCGCACGCCTGGGTGTGTACCTATAGCGGTTCGGTTCATTGGCCTTTAAATTCCCAAAATTATCACAATTCAATTTGTTAGAAAGTATGTATTTGAATAACATTATAAATAATTAAATAACTAAGTGTGAACGTTTTGCACGTTCTTTTTAAATTTTGCTAAATGCCAAGTAATGAAGAAACAAGGAAAAGTAAGATACATCTCAAAATTGACGTAATTTGCAAATCAAAAAGAAATGCAGTCACTATTTTGAGAACAGCAAACTTACAGTAGGATGATGGACACCGCTATTTTACGTGGTCTATAAAAATACAGTACAGCACATCATAAATTAAGACGACCCCGACTGGTCTCACTGGAGAAGTGGTCTCTTTAGAGAGGTGCGTGCTGGTCTCTTGAAAGGGGTTTAGCACTATGAATAACAGTCTTATGGTAGAGGTTACATCTTTATAGAGGTGGTCTACATTTGAGGCCCTACTGTTCGACCACCAAATAATAATGAAAAAATCATTAAGTTACAGATTGCAACATCAACCAACAGATATTTGTAAGATCGTCAAACCTCTACTGAGATCGCAGTTAAGACTAGAGCACGTATATTTACACCACAGCTTGCTACACACACAAGTGATTGATCAGAAATATGCACATGCAAATCTGTAAATCTTGACTATGTACAGTATTGTTCCCAATTCAGACCGTCTCCCTATGGAGACCTCAATAATATGACCCTTTCTTTCGTGGCCCAAAACCTTAATAACGAGACCTTCATGAAAAGAACACCTCTCTAACGAGACCACTTCCAGCCAGTACATATGTTAGTCATTTGAAACATCACTGAAAACCTACCTCTTCAAAATAGCTTTGGGGTGTTAGAACTGATAAATCAGTATACCTTCATGTACATGTACGTAGCAATTTCATTATCACACCACAAGATGACCACAAAGATCACTGTGATACGACAGACTTTTTATTGTGTGATTTTAAGTTTTATGATCATTGTATTTCATATCTTGCTTACTTTTTACATTATTCATCACATTTTAATGTTTGTATCTTGAATCAAATTCTATTTTCTTAGACTCTACTATGTTCGAGCGCATTAGAACTTTCATCTTTTGAAAAATGCGCTCTACGAATTTCTAAGATATTTAGGGAGAAAAATAACTAGCATGTCATACCTAGGCCCGTCGGGCAAGCCTGTTACTCCATGCTGCCCTAATTTGTTCCACAGGACGGCTGCCCCCAGCCCGGCCGCCACTCCCGCCAGAACCGCGCTTGGGTGGTCCGCCAGCCAGCGAGCCGCGCCCCACATGGTGCAGGCTGCTCGATCAGTGGGCAGCAGAATAGAATGGAATACTTTGTTCATCCAATCATGGATGATTTCACATGACATAGTAATCAATCCTATATATTACTACGCTAATGTTTGGACTTTGTTCTGCTATCTCTTCTTTAACCAGACAAGCTGGACGATATCTGACTACAGGAGATCGTTGATGGTATTGTGTAGTTTTGCACGAATATGTTTTTCATTGTCAAAATGGTCCTGATGGTTGTTAATTAGCTGTTTTATAACAGAAATAGCAGACAGCGGCAGCCATGACAGCGTCATGTGGAGTAGTGTGATGTCATAAAGACGCCAAGGGCGTCACATGGGTTCAAATACTAGGGATTACCATCACTTTGCCAATTGGGCTGTGTGTACATTAGAACCTTCAATCAAGAACACCTCTATAAATACACCACCTCTATTATAAAATGATTTCTAACAGTCCCAAGTCTTCATAAAAAAGACCATTGCAAACGTTCCTAAAGAGACCACCCCTATATTAAACCACTTGACGCCAGTCCTTGGGCAATCTTAATGGGTGGTCTACTGAAGTGTGTGAGAATATCTGTGCCATCGAGAGCATTTGTGACACCATGTTAATAACAGTATTATTTTCATTGCTGAGCTTTCCATAGCAGATGTGAACAGATTCAGCTGAGTACTTCTTTAGATTATAATAGGGACCCCCACCCAAAAGTACAAATACTAGACGTGTGACAACATAATCAAAGAGCAAACATACACAGTGGTTTGCGGGATCTATTCAATTAATACTTATATAGACTGTGTCATTAAATAACGTTTGATATATGATTATATAAATGAGGTATATGAGTCAACAGTTTAAAAGTGTGAATTATTTTCTGTGTACCTTCTTAACAAAATCTTAGAGATATAAAAAGTGGAAACTCGGATGTGAGATTTGTACGCCCTCCGTTATTTTACATTATACATGGCGTCACTAGTTTGAAAGTCTGAATAACTCGAATATTTATTCCCATATATTTATTCCCATCAATGGTCGACTTACATGTGACTGTAATTCCTGTATGAAGAAGTTATTTAAATGCAGCAACAGCGGGTGTGATTTGGCAGTATTTACATGTGGAGCAGGTACATATGTATGCACATACCAGAAACTACAGTATTCTTGCCAACTGCAGCTGTTATTATCAGATTCTTTATTTTGATGTACGTGATAAAGTGTCTGATACCCACCTTACAAATCTGTATTCCTTTCACTTAGAGACCTCTAACTGTTCTCTTTTTAAAATAACGCATGTATACTTTACAGTTGTGCACGAGCAAAGTTACCAAATATCACATATTCCTCGGAATTCTTTCTATTGATAAAACTTGTAGGATTGTGCTGAGTAATGTTTTACACTACAATGTATACCAGTCGCTGAGTGCCTGTGCCCATCTGACTAAACAAAATGACCTTTATGCAAATAGGGAGGTCACCGCCGCCACCAAGATGTTTGTTCAGCTTATCATATCATTATAGTACTTTAGGCTAAGTGCAGTGCTCAGGAAGATAAGAACATGCTTTAAAAATGAACATTAAAGTTAGCATTTCTCAAAGTAAACATCACCAATTGATAAACAATAATTATATATGCATGTGTGACATCTGCCACTGTCACTCTATGTAATATCGGTTCCTGGTTTGGCAGGAGCTCAAAAGCAAGTTTTGAGCAATATATTGAGCCCTTGATATTCAGGGTGGCCACTGTTAAATCAATAATCAATATTCACTTAATACATTTTTGCTTACTATGCTCGAGATAATTAATAGCATATTTTTAGTTTAAGTGGTATTGTTATTCATATTTTGTAGATTTAGTTTGGATGATAATTAATGTACACTAGCTTATACCCGTGTGGTCAAAAAGGCATGCTGAGAATCACACAGAATCACTCCAGTTACATAATGGTATAAGTAGATCCCAACTAAATCATTGGTGTAATCCATTGACTTGGCATGTAAAATGAAAATCTAAGGGAAGAAATGTTAGTGTCCATGTAAATGGGAACACAATGCCCATGGATAGAAAAAAGACATATTTGGTGAGTGTATACATATCTTTTTACAGCATTTTATTTTCAAGCACCCTTGTCCTGACGACACTTGCCCACGCCCTGACAGCAACACCACCCATCCTGAAAGCACTCTGACAGCATCCTCATACACACAATATCCAAGATCAAGCCAAGATGTCATTCATTGAAAGACAGTTTTTTGACTACGTAAACAGGCAGCATGACCATCCTCTGTAATAGCCAGTGATAATCAAAGGCATTGTGATTTTTTCCCTAGCATTGGCATTAAGTATTCTTATTTAGAGAATACAAACTACAAACACATAGATAATGTTAACACACTAATTACACAGCAAACATAAGCATCAAGTATGATTCTTTGGCGGAGGTTCTCAGAACCATATGACAACAGTCCATGATAAAAAGAAAGTCCAGACACCAACCATCCAAAAAAAGGCCACTCCGCAATGTCCGCATTTTTACACCACCCACCCACTTCCTGATAGTACCTGCCAACATCCATCAATCCCCAGACCACTAAATAACAACAAATATATATTACGTAGTTCAGGTCTTCACCACTGGTCTACACCATCCACTCCCACCCATCATCTTGATAGCACCCACCTTTGCCCTAAAAAGCTCGGCCCCATATCTGACACCAATCGCGATGTCCTGATAGCATGCTTCCCATTCTGACAGCACCCATGACTAGATAGCACACACCGGTACTAACAGTATACCAACCTCTCACACTGCTTGAAGCCACATACACATTGGCATAGCCCAGATACATACACATTTTGATACTTACACATAATACACAATACACATATATAGTCCTTTTAATACTTAGGTTCTGTCCATTACGACCAACCATAATAGTAATAAATTATATTAATCTTGCAAGCATCCATACTCCCGATTACAATAGCGTAACTACAAGAACCGTCACTTCATGTACATGAGTGTACAATTAGGTCTCCTCCAAGTCATTTCAGTCACAGCTAAGGTAGAAAAGTTAGTGTTTATATATAATGACTTCCATGGACATAGGAAAAGGATATATTGAGTAAAGTGTATGGAATGAATACAGTACTCTTTTTCTCCAGCACCCACCCTTGTGCAAATTGTGGGCATGTGTGATACTTTTTTATGTTGGCTCTGACCACTTTTGTTAGTTAGTACATACAAATAAATAATATTGGCACACTTCATTGTACTGACAACTTAGCACCTTCCAAGTATCAAGTATGATATGCAGAAAGAGTGTTTTGGAACAACCTTTAATACAGAAGGTATATTGAGATAGGGAAGTTCTTATAACACAATATAGAACCTTTTGTAATGAGGAATAAATCAAGCAACTGATCAAGCTATGGATTTCTGAGCTTGGATGTAGTATATTTGGCCCAGGCGGAGAACTATCTTGATTAATTCCGACTTGAAGCTTGTATAAGTATATCGCAAGTAAGTCATTGATCACTGAAGACGCACTTGGCATCTAATATGCAAAAGCTATGGGATGAAAGATTAGTGTCTATGGTAATGGGAACATGATGCTCTCCATCCCACAGATATTCTCACACACTTCAGTGAAACATCCCTATTAAGACTGCCCAAGGACTGGCGTTAAGTGGTTTAATATAGGGGAGGTCCCTTTAGGGACGTTTGCAATGGTCTTTTTATGAAGACTTGGGACTGTTATAACTCATCTTATAATAGAGGTGGTGTATTTATAGAGGTGGTCTTGATTGATGGTTCTAATGTGCACATAGCCCAATTGGCAAAGTGGTGTTAATGCCTAGTATTTAAACCCATGTGACGCCTTTGGGGTCTTTATGACATCACAATATTCCACCTGACGCTGTCATGGCTGCCACTGTCTGCTATTTTTGTTATAAAAACGCTAATAACAACCATCATAACCATGAACGATCTCCTGTAGTCAGATGGCGCCCAGATAGTCAGGTTAAAGAGGAGATAGCTGAACTAAGTAAAATAAATTAGCGTATTATATATAAGACTAGGTGGCTATGTCGTTTTAATAGAAACAAGGAAATTGGACTGTTATATCAATAGCTAGAGCTGAAATTATCTTAGACACTGTAATTTCTTACATCAATATGCAGAGTGCGCAATAATTTATTCAGTGTTTGTGTCATGTAGTCCAGCACCTTGGGCTTTTCAGTGCTAGTATATTGTAAATAATGATTTTTGATTTTACTAGTAATTTTTAGAAAATAGTTTGTAATAAAAGGCATATAGAAATGCATACAACGTTAAGTACAACACAAGGGATGACTGTCTAATTATGAGTGTGATGGACTATTTTGAGCGGAAGGATCCTCTACAAGTACATTAGTTATACGACTACAGAATTTCAGTATATAAACTTGGTAAAATCCTTCGGTAGTCAGTGTGTGATTTTTGATTTTACTAGTAATTTTTATAAAATAGTTTGTAATAAAAGACATATAAAAATGCATACAACGTTGAGTACAACACAAGGGATGGCTGTCTAATTATGAGTGTGATGGACTATTTTGAGCGGAAGGATCCTCTACAAGTAGTTATACGACTACAGAATTTCAGTATATAAACTTGGTAAATTCCTTCGGTAGTCAGTGTGTGTCCTAAACTCACTCCAGTCAGTGCCATCACGTGCTGGCTCTTAGTTTCAGTGCCATCATGTACTGGCTGTAAGTTTAATGGACAAGACAAGGCTCGTGTGCTGCAGGATGGATGAAGCCTGATCAGGAAACATTCCCAGCATTCTGATACAGACATTTTTGATACAGAGACCCTAAATTAATTGTAAAAGTGTCCTTGTGTAATTGCGTCGCTTCAGCTCAGCTGCTGAAGCAAGCATTGTGTTTCGTTTGTTTGTAACTAACTAACTAACTATGTTTGTATGTATGTATGTATGTATGTATGTATGTATGTATGTATGTATGTATGTATGTATGTATGTATGTATGTATGTATGTATGTATGTATGTATGTATGTATGTATGTATGTATGTATGTATGTATGTCTCCGGACAAGCTAGAGCTTTAACCGTTGCACCGATTTCGTTCAAACTTTACACGACTATGAGGTATGAGGCGACACCGAAGTGATTCGATTTTGGGCGCTCTGCCAATTAAATTTTGCTTTCTAGAAGTGCTTTTATGACATTTTTAATGATATTCAATGCACTTAGCCAGCAAGAAAAAAATCAATATTCTGACCAACCTTCAAAATTGATTATTGGATTTTAAACTGATATTGATTATCATCTTGTTATTCAGTACTATTGTATGGCAACACAAATATCTTTTGCTGGATATATTGATTCTGATTCATTCTGATGTTTTCTCCTCAAATTCATAAATTTCTTGATTGTAAAGTATACATTATTTCAGTATATATCTTAATTGCCCGTAAGTCAACGTCGTTATAGCGACGCAGTGTTCTTTGAACACTTTTGATCTAGTTTGTATTCCAGCCTTATTGCTTCATATTGTATCATCCCCGATGTGTATACGTGGGGGCGGGGGGGGCGCTCAGTTTCTTAATGTTCATATGGGTAGGGCATTCAATTTCAACATAGAGAGTTAGGGAGGACGTTCATTTTTTTTATCTTGTCAATACCCACAGGACAGTGTGGATTGTGCAGACCGGTGAAATGCAATAATTGTTGTTGAGTAGTTGAGTGGGGATGGGGGATGGGTGGTGTTTACTTGAGAAATAGGGTTTGTGACTATATTAGTTATTTGTGATACAGACAATAAAAGCCTAAATAACCAAATTTTTATTAGAAATTCACTGTGTTAGTACATTTTGTGGGAGATATCTTTGCATAGTTCATAACAGCTAAATATGCAAGTCCATTTTGACTTGGCAACATCACTAGACATTTTGCAGAAATTGTTATAACAATCAAGTTGCAACTAACATTTGCCAACCGTCGCTTTAAACATTTTTGTTCTTGATACAATAATGCAATCACATCCCCAAGCGACCACTAGGATATGACCGCATCTGCGCCACAACCGCAACAGCAATGATGCGGATATCCATGGATGATGTCTGCGGTCATATTGCGGATATCCGCACAACTGCGCTTCACGCTGGTGTGGGGGTGTTTGTGGTGAAGGCGAGATTTGCACAATTGAGGGATTTCATGAGATCCATATCTGCAAAGGTGCGCCGTGTTGCCAAAACCTATCCAGTGTGTCAGGCTATTAGCAAGGGTGTGTGTATATATATATACATGTGTGTGTGTGTATTTCGCAGGTAAATTAATAAAGAGTTTATATATTTATCACAGATATAGGACAATATAAATACATTACAGAAATATGACAATCAGTATACAATTCCGCTAGAAATGAATATGCTATGCTAGAGCTACAAACTATTTTGCAAATACACGTGAATAGAAAAAAAGCAGATATAGGACAATATAAATACATTACAGAAATATGACAATCAGTATACAATTCCGCTAGAAATGAATATGCTATGCTAGAGCTACAAACTATTTTGCAAATACACGTGAATAGAAAAAGAAGCAGTTCCTGTCCTCAATACATTTCTGTTACCAGAACTGCATAATACATGATACAATATACGTTACACTGAATCAAGATCAAGTAAGTCCATTTCTCTTGCGTGAAGAATTCTATAGGTTTCTGAATCAAGGCCTCTGTGTAAGTTAAGGAGAATGCTAGAAGGCGGCTGCAGCTAGTACATTCCTGGGTTGACCTCGTGGATGATGAAGCGCGAGTAGCTGTTGTGGCCGGTGTACATGTCACTCTGGCTCTTGCCTGCACACGGGCCGGCCCGCAGAGTGACGGACACCGACCCCACGGCAGTCACGCGGCACATGCCCAGCACTGCAGGGGGAGAACACAAACAATGTACCAAAGCAAAACCTCCCTATTAGGACCGCTTGTGGGACCGAGCTAAAGTTGTCTCAACGTTGAGTTGGTCGCTGTATGAACGTTCCAATTGGAATCATTTTGAATAATTGGGGCCTAGAAAAGTTAGGTGTTTTTCTTCTTGTAGAAGTTGCTTATACGAGGTTCTACTGTATTAAGACCACCTCTATAATGAAACTATTTATCCCAGTCCCAAACCTTCATAAAAGAACCATTATGAGCCTCCATAATGAGACCTAATAGCGAGATTCCAAGGTATACATAATGAATAGGTCTTTGTTTACCTGGTTTCACATATTAACGATAAGCTTGAAAATTTATTAGAAAACCAAGAAAACGAGGAGTAATGAACAACAATATACTTCATTTACTAATTATCCGTTTTACTGAACTTTACATTCTTTGGATAACTATTCAATGTCAAAGTTTCTTTTCTACACTATGTCGCCGACATGAAGATCATTAACATACAAATTCATATGAACGATGGTGACTGTGTATTGAGAAATAAAAACAGCAGCAAACTTGCCAGTGCCATGTCGGTGAATATTCCAATCGGGATTGTTGTGGTAAACTGTTTCTATGGCACCAGGATACTCACACTCTCCGCCATTGAACCTGTTGGAATATACTCTTTTAAACACCATGCCACTCTCCATGAGAGGCCGATGATTGATGTTTACAGTTATAGCTGAACACAGTACCAATTTTCACATAATTCGTATATATGCTACTTATATTTTATTTGCATATAAATAGATAGTTTAATTTTTAAATTTATAGCTAGAGCACATCGTTATCAGGAAATGTATGTGGGGAAAAAGTATGAAAAGGGTATTTGAGAATTCAAGGCAGGAATTGCTGGAAAACATGTTGAAAAACTGTGATATGTTAGAAAAAAGAGGTGTTTGGGAAATAAGATTTCATATTAAAAAGAGGGACGTGGAATATTTAACTCCCCATACCCTCCCCTCAAACCAGTTCATGGGTGCATGGTCTATCCTTTATGGTCTTCGTCTGTGCAGGATCAGACGACTCTACATTCACACCAGGTCATTGACATCCTAGTCACACTATATCTTTCTCAATTCCCAGGGGATATCCAGCACATCGCAAACGCAGCGCAGACGTGGTTATCAATCAATATTAGATTAGGATTCCCCCCCCCCCCCCGAACCTATTCAACGTGCAGGTACCCACTGTTGAAGGATGAGTTTGCTCAACACCCACCACCAGACCCAACCGGAAATCGAACACACGACATTGTGGCCACTAGTCCAAGTCCCTATCAACTGCTCCGCCACGGAAGCACACAGGATTCATTTCTCACATTACGTCACACGTTACTCACGTTACGTCACACGTTACTCAGGGTTACTCACACGATCCTCCAGCGTGCGCACGTGTTCATTCCAAGTATTCTCATGTCGCCCTGGAACATCACGTACAGCCAAGTGTAATCCGCCTTCTTGTCATAATACACCGTCTGTGAAAAAGAGAAGCAAAGGCTACGATCCAAGGTGAGTAAATTAAGAACCTCAACTTTCAATAAGTGAATTCAGATAATAGAGGATGTAAATGTAATATGTAAAATGTGAATGTCGAAGATTTATATTCTACTATCGAGGGGCTGTACTGCTCAGTCGACTCATGTACATGTACATCTGGATAGGACTGGAAAAACTCGGCCATTTTGTATAATTATGGAAGTTTATCTGCACTTAGGCACGAGTACAAAGCAATGGCTGTATCATAACATTATCTATTCTATTCTAATCAAAACAGTCCATATTGAAATGGGAAATGTAGTATTTAAAAGTGCAAACTATCAACTGCAAACTATCAACTGCGGATCATGAAGATTATCTATTCTATTCTAATCAAAACAGTCCATATTGAAATGGGAAATGTAGTATTTAAAAGTGCAAACTATCAACTGTGGTTTATTGTGAAGATTAGTCATCCAGATTAACTGGTAAAAGAAATATTATATTATCTAAAAAAAAAGGCGAATATAGATAAAGATACCAGAATAATATAGATGCATTATATTTTTTTAACAGTACATGTATATACTAAAATGACCAAATCATCCAATGAATGGTTTGTTCGACTTGTGTATAAGGCTAGGTTTCCTATATATATATATATATTTCAATCAATATATAACGCACAATATATATGATGGGGCATTGTATACGTTCCATAGAACAAGGTGCATATATATATATACTTTATATTTATCCAACCCTGTTATCCTATTGTGTTGGGTAAAACATAACAACTGACCAATTGGCCAATACTCAACCACATTGTAAATATACTATAACCCTGAATATATGGATATATGTGATATTACGTATAGTTTGATTGTGATGTTTTATATATATAAATATATTATATATATATATATATATATATGTGATATATATATAAAAAATGACATACTATAAGAAATAGGGAAAACCATAATGTCACACTGAAGAAATATGGCGGCTGTCATATGAAACGTTTGTTTCCAGTAAGAATTATCCAGTAAATATTGCATATATATCAACTGTGTATTGCCTTACCCACACGTCTCCGTTATCTGTGCCTGCTTCCAGGTTATGGTAAAAGAAATATTCCATGTGCCACAGTGGTTCTTTGTGGAAAATACCTCTGGACTTCATATCTAAAAAAAGGTCCACTGCTAATTAAAATAGACTAAAAGATACCAGAATAAAATATGCAGGACTGGACCCAGCTTTTTTTAAAGGGGATGGGGTTTCCTCTTGCAAGCAATCATCCAATGAATGGCTTTAGGACGTTTCCCTGAAAACGCCAAATCTAATCTGATCAGAAGAAAATATGGCACTTCAGTGACTTGGGCCCCCGTGCACGGGGTGTATATACCGTACATTATCCAACCCAGGGAGCCCTTCGTAAAACTGCAATTCAACTTATCAATTTACTCAACCACATTGTAAATAGAAGGACTTTGTGTAAACTATCAAAAGTTATCCGTGGAACATCATGTGACAATCTGTGATTATATGTGATATTATATTATATTTATAGTTTGATTGTGATGTTTTCCTGAATAAATCTATTCTAATCTAATCTAATATGGATAGTGTGATGGTCCAGAAAATGACACGCTGTCATATTATCATCAGGACAGTCATAATGTCAACAGGACAATCATATTGTCATCAGGACTGTGTGCCTACATACTGTCAGTATAAACAATAATCATGTACATAGTTAAGTTGATTCTGGATTCAAGTCTTTATCACCTTCCAACTTTTCTACTCTTCACATTCATTGTCAAATACTCCTAAAGGCCACTCTCAGTTATAATATCTGCACAGTTCCTATTGCTGTAAAAAAGATTCCGAATGTTAATGGAGACAAAACAGAGGAATGTGTAGGTGTTGTGAGATTAATGGGTGTAAAAAGACAAAATGGAGGGAATATTTTTCAGTCAGCGTAGTAAAAAAAGGCCTTTTACCTAAAGACTACGGGTGCGGGCTCCGTAGCAGTGTTAAAGATTCCGCACTGATTATGCAATACCGATAATCTAGGCACGTGGGTGGTTTGGTGGTTCGTGCAATATGAGGTCAGTTGAATGGTGGTTATGAAAAGCAACAGACCCATGTGTGCCACATGCATGCTGGATAGGGCGGGAAGAGTTTAAAACAATGAAATTATGAAATTTCCAAGAGGGCCTGCGTGCAGTCTGTCCTTACCCACTGCAGCGCTGTCGGTGTTGGCGTCTCTGAGCAGCACCTCTTCCACGATGAGCCGCGAGGTGGAGCCGTAGCCGGTCTTGCTGTCTCCGGGGTAGCTGGCCCAAGACCCCGGGCAGTACACGATGGCAACAGCCACGTCCACGGGGCCCACGCCGAAACCCGGGCACACGCCACTCACTGCCAGCGCAAACGTAACACTACGTTACATTAGTGGCAGACACATATACAGTATAAGTCTTAAAAGGCACGGTCATAAGTTCAAGATATGAGAGAAATGACGAAAAGAAAATCCACTGGATGATTTTGGAATTATGCGGGTATCGTTTGAATGTAAAATGCGTTTCTCAACAAATGAATGATGACAAAACAAATCTGACAAAAAGAAAAACAACACAACATATAATCTAGTGTTCTATTTTTCTTACCATGCATTAAAGATGTAAGGATCCTAAATTTCAAATCCACGATGAGACAAAATAGAACACTGTCTATTAGTCTATAAGACCACATGCTATCCTGGCTGATTCAACATAAAACGATACCGAACACAAAAAGCAAACACACACGCACACGCACACAGACACACACACACACACACACACACACACACACACACACACACACACACACACACACACACACACACAAACAAACACACACGCACGCACACGCGCGCGCACAAGCAACAGCATCAGCGAGAAACCAGCGGAGAAATCCACAACGTACTCAGTGCCTCAATGTGATGCTCCTCGGCCGTCCCGCCGTTGTTGAACATGAAGTCGATATCGTTGCTGGGGCACGGTGCGCCGTCAAACGTCACGCGCCAGCAGCTGTAGGGATTCCCCGCCTTGCCCAGAGTGGCCGAGAACGTGACCCTCAGCGCCGTGTCAGCAGCCTGCTTGCTGTAGGTGAGATTCTGGAAGATTGAGAACAGTCTAAAGTCATGAGAAATTGGAATGTTTTAGCTCCATATTTTAATGCAAATACACACTGCTTTATGTGAGATTGTAAAAGATGGAGAACAGTTTAAAGTCATGAGAAATTTAAATGTTTTAAGTACATGTCTTTAATCGAAAACGAGGTGTTATGTATACATACACCGCTGTGGATGAGATGGTAAAAGATGGAGAACAATTAAAAGCCATGAGAAATTGAAATGTTTTCAGTTACAGAAAACAAGTTCATTAACTGTGGTACATTAGAAGACACAAATAAGGTTATTATTTGAAAGCATTACAGATTGACTATTGAAAATTAAACTTTTCTTCAAACATCCTATTGTAAAATATGAACCTTGTCTAGGTTTTCTATTAGAGTTTTCCACTAAGATTATTGCAATGGGATTGTTCAAGCTCGATTAAAGTAATGAATAATGACAACGTATAGAAAATAATATGAATTTACGCCAGCCCTATTAGTGTCAGTTTGTAGGTAATTATTTCTTCACATTTAATATCTATTCATCCATTGAGCAATTTCTAATTCAATAGCTTGTTACATGTTTCTCTGATAAAAAAACATTTGCTTGAAACTTACATTGTACATTGTTTATAGTCTTAGATGCACAGTTTAGAGTAGTTGTATTTGTGCGATGGCCTTACCATAAACACGGCATCGAAGTCAGCCTCCTCAAACTTGTTAGTGGTCAGGTACTGAATGTTGGACACTGGCATGCTGCCACAGTCCTCCGCGGTGGGACCCAGAACAACCTAGCACGTGCAGCATGTAACTCACAGTACTGTTACTACTTAAAAAAGTACATTGCAAGGATACAAACGCACACTGAGGACCAAATCGGTTGATTATAAGGGTATTGGTACATGTTAGTGGTGAGATTCCCTTTATATCTATACACGCGTGGTGTCTGCATTCACTAGTGAACGCTAGCAACGAGTGCAAAGACATCACAAGTCCATCGATTTTTTGAAACTTATTTTCATATTTTCATATGTCTTCACAATATGTATACAGCCACATCATGGGTGTTAGTAGTTCAGATATACATATAATCAGTATGTGATGGATCTCGGAGGCGATATTGCATAGATGTCTTACGAAGAAATATCACTGGCAAATTCAGATTTTCAGAAGAGAATGCTGAACAACCACAGGATTTTGTGGATATCTTATGGATAAGCGCGAGTAGGGATGGCAAAGCACCATGGCAGTTACCCATAATGTAGGACGGAGGCTTTTGGGACTCCCCAAAAATTAAATACGATGAAATATACAGACAATGGTTAAATGGTCTAATTTCATATTTCTGTTACAGACATACCTCTTCCACGACTATCCTCTCGTTGCTATTCCAACCATAATGATTGTCATCTCCATCATAAGAACCTACAAACACCTACACAACTGATCAAGGCGTAAAGTGAAACAGTGAACGGTTAGTTAAGCGTTGTAACTGCTTGTGTTTCATTGATTGAAAATAAATACAGTTTTGAAAACATATTTATAGTGCAGTAACACCCCGCCTAAGAAAAGACTTAATACAAAGTTTAAAAAACTAAAATCAAACAAACACAACCTGTTAGGTAATAACAGCATTTCATTACAAATTAGAACAACCGTATGGCCTGCCATAAAGGCGTAAAGGTTGTAACACTGTGGCTGCAGCCACTCACCAGAACACGGCTCCATGTACACCCCGATGCTGATGTTGCCGGCGGGAAATCCTTCGCAAATGCCTTCCACTGCCAACACAAACAGTGGGTTATTATAAAATCATGAAAATTTGTAAACATAAACTACTCTACATAGCTGTGTTGTAGTAATTGACTTGGGTGTATTTATGATTGATATAACAGAGGATTATTTCTTCAAGTATTTAGGGCTATATGACATTGCATCTGCCGGGACTCGTGCCCTGGACGCCTGCCTTATGGGCAACACGGTGAATAGATGCCACAGATGTAGCGGTCCAGGGTTCGAGTACCGGCAGTGGCTATGTGACATCGTCCCATAGACTGGGCGAAAGCATCCTCTTAGTCATTAGACATTCTACCATATGCGTGAGATCAGTGGTGTGAGAAGTTACAAGGCCCGATGAGAGTCATTAGAATGAATTTTAATGTACAGAAAGCCCACGTTCACGTTGGAACCACGACACCCCAATGATACACTGTACATACATATATGCTTCACCTTACATGTACTAAGCTGGGTGCCGAGGTGCATAAGAACAACTTTGGCTCAGAGGAGAATATTCAAATAAAAATATCACCTGTATTCAAACAAGGTCCTTCAGCACTTCCCCAGACATTAAAACTGATCTTTTACCTTCACGTGACAGTGCTGAAGGCATGCAAATGCACAACGAAATAAATCTAATGTACCCATCGCAAGGGAGATTTCTAATTGTGTATTTGCTACAACCAGCTTGCATGTTTGTGATCCGCCTCCAAGCAGCAGTAACAACGTCCTCTTTCGGTGAGACGGACGGAGTTGTGTGGACGTTCTGAACTGGAAGAAGTGACTTCGATTTGGAGGTTGGGTTGTGGGTGTACTAACGTTAGTCAGTGAGTTAGTATGGCAAGCCAATCGCTGAAAAGTATTCAAATTAAGATGCAGGTGGCTCTAACATGTGTGACGTTGTCTACATATAGCGGGAAGGTAAGGGGGGGGGGCATTTCTTGGCTTCATGAAAAGTGACGTTGGCAATGTTGTGTTCAACCGCCAAAACTCTTAGAAAGAGGACGTTATGTGATACCTGCTTGGAGGTTGTGTTGTGTTGTGTGTGTGTGACGTAGGACGTTGTGATTTGTGTGCGACATAGGACATTGTGTTGTGTGTGGGTTACATTGTGTGAGTACCTGGCGCGGTACGGTGGTGGTCGGTCACCACGGCCGGGTAGTAACGCACCCAGTCGATGGGCGCCGGTGCGCGGCACTCAGCGCCATTGAAACGCACTGACCAGCGGTAGCAGCCCTACAAAGGAACGCACCGCTGGTCACTTGGTATTCAGGGGAGGGGGTTGTTTTGTTTTATATTTGGAGTCTAAGCTCACAATTCTGTGGCCCTGAGCCCGCCTCCCTCCCTGACCATCACTCATTGCGACAATAGAAAATATATTCAAAACTCAGCCATTGAAGTGCCCTCCCCCTGAAAATGACATTTAGGGGTATGTAAACCACAACAATTGAACATGGTACATAGACGCAGCCCCCCCCCCCCACACACACACACCCTTTCCCCATTTTTACACAAAATTCCTCACTTTCATAGAATCTTTTGCGTGTTCACAATCGATTGTGCATACAAAACCCATGAGATGCTTATGTGAGCCCTCTCACACCTTTCTGAAAACCTGGATCTGCCCGTGGGTACGTACCGTTGCCTGGTACGCGGCCCGCACGTTGAGCTGTGTGCGCACGCGCAGGGCGGTGGTGCTGCGCCGCTTGGTGTAAGTCCAGCTCTGGAAACAAGCGACAGACGACAATAGAGAGGTGGTCTAAACGGGAGGTTCTACTGTAGCAAAGTTGGAATTAGATGCCTTTGGGTTCACGTTCGTTCAGGCTGACATACATTGGAATTAGTTACTTTTTCCTTAGGGATGGTTCACAAATGAAGTCATCGCGGGGGGGGGGTCGGAGAAAGAGGACGAATGATGATAGGGGGGATGTAGAGAAAAATGACGTCATCGCAAACTGTGGGGTTGGGGTGGGGTGCGATGTAAAAAATGTTCTTTTCGATAATTTTCCAATGGAATTGTATTAAATGCAAAATATCAATATGCTGTGAATATTGTATTTTTGTGCCATAGCAATGTACTAGTTGCTGTTTTTGGGTAGCACTAACTAAGGACTGGGTGGTGGGTACGAGTACGTAAAAAAGACGCTCCATAGTGTGAGGGTGGTGGAGGGGGTGGGGGCGAAGAATATTGACGCACGATGACAATGGGGGGTGGGGGGTCAGAAATGCCCAAACGAAGGAAAACTCGTTACTTGATAGAGGCCCATGTCCTGGTGGAGGTCTATGTCCGTCAGTGTGGTCTGGATGTTGCTGACGGGTGGCACTGTGCACCCACTCGACCTCTCAGCTGAAATCACAGTCACATGCCCGCTGCTGTTTAATGATGTTAAGATTCCGGTAAAATATAATGTTAAATGCAATTGAGCTGAAGAGCAAGTTGTGAGCATTTTGACTTCGGTTCACAGCTAATTGATAAGTAACGTATGCCAGAGGCAAAATCAGGTCACCACTTTACCATTCACATTCTTGTTCATGAACACAAGAACTTTTGGTAGGCTGACCCCGTCCTGCTTACCTGCTGAGAGCCGGACCTCATGGATCAGGAGGCTGACCCCGCCGTACATGCCTGTGTAGCAGTCGACACCTGCAGTGTTGGTCTTCACATTGAGAGCCACCATCACCGGGCCGGAACGAATGCCGGAGCAGTAGCCCTCAACTGTATGGGAAATGTTATTGTGATGAGACCACAATCAATGTCAATCATCATCTTTTGATCGTATGCAGGCGTGTCACTAGTGGGTGGGTCAGATGGTCCCTGGGCCCACCTGGGTTTTGCATGTTTTTGTCATTTGGGCTCCTATATTAATACCAGCAATATCCTATTCTTAAACTAAAACTCCTGAAATATTCATTGGGCCCAACAACCTTTTAACTGATACTGATGCCCCTGATATGTCCTATCCAGTACACAATTTAACAAAATGTCATTGCCTGTTTGAAGGACGCATTCAAAACGTTTAATTTGACATGTAGTGCTCCCGTAGAAGTGTTCAGTGGTGTGTGGTAAGAATCTTAACACTCAGCAAGTAGCATCTCTGACCAGCGGTCAGATATGTTTGAAAGTAGTATTCGTGGCAGAATTTATGACGGTTCCGTTGGTAGTAATATTAGGAGGACCAATAACATCAATTACAAAATCAGATACCAACTGCCAAAATGCAACATGCAACACGCAAGAACCTCACTTGTTGAGCCTCTATCCACTTCAAAGAATGAGGAGTGGGCATACTCGAAAACCATGCCGGAGATACTGTTGGGATTGCTGCACTCGATACCATTGAAGGTGAAGTACCAGTAGCAGATGCCGCCCTGTGTCCTCATCCGCAGGTTGCCTTGAAACTCCACTTTAAGTGCACTGCTGTCTGAGAACTTGTTGTAGAGAACAGTCTATAAAATGCATTAGGCCAAACTATTGCCAACATAAAAAATGGAACATATATGGAATACATTACAAACATTGCAATATACTACATTATTTATATCGGTAAATTTATAAATTTATTATATATTGGTATTTTGTAATTATATTATGATATATGCGTTATATTGGGAAGATATTGTTCTGGTGTTTGGGAGACTATTGTGGGTGATGATAAAGATGATGAAGATGGTAAGAAAACACAACGTGCGAAACCCTGCTAACATTGATTGCTGGTGTCTTTTGAGGTGTGTGTGAAAAAGTCCACTGGGTGTTTCAATGCGTGGGGAGTGTACTGTATCAAAAGTAGTAATGTTGTTTTATTCACGTAGATGGAACCACACATCCTGTCGCAATGGTGGAAAGAATTTGTCTGTCTGCTGCATGAAACTCCTTGAAGCATTATGCCCACGATAAATAAATAAAACGCTAAAATATAACATCAGAAGCATCAGTCACAAACAAAAGTACGAACTTTTTTCTTGCAATTTGAAACTTGCAAAGTGTTATCAAGTTATAGTTGATGTTGCAGCGTACGTTTGATTACATCAACATTGGTTACACGTGTTCGTAAGCTAAAAATGAATTGTTTTATTTTCTCTACAAGAGACATCCTTGTCATTGTAATTATTTATTTGATAACCGAAGTCTGATAGGACATAATTATGACATAACGACTAGACTGGTCATTGGCGACTGCCGATCTCAATAGAGTGGCTGTCTATGCATATGAAGCTTTGCAGAGGTATAGCCTTGAAAGCTTGCAACCACAAAACAACCTTTTTAAACTGCCTTGTGGATGAAAAAAGACATTGTGATTTCACTGTTCCTGCCTTGATGACTCTGCTGTTTCTAACTTGCTCACCAAGCGTGTAAACCTTTGAACGACCGTGGATTCGAACTCACCATCTCTCGATACACCAGACCAGGCATACAGGTGTTCTCAGACGCCTTAGCCATTAGACCAATCGTCCTGCATGCTCAGAAGCGTCGGCGCACTTCTATATCTGTGGGTAGGATTGACAGTTCTGCTGATCCCCGCTAGGCGTGGCCACCCGGGGCCAATTGGCGGCGCCACTTGAACGTGTCTGGACGTTGCCGCTAAAGCCATTCAAGTGTGCGAGAGATAACAGTGGGCCACTTTGTTAACACCTACCTTGATGACTCCGCTGTCCCTGCCGTTGTTGAGCGCCATGAAGTAGTAGCTGTGCACATTGTACTGGGCCACGCTGGAAACAGGAAGCGTCGTCTGCGCCGGAACTGGACACAAACATGCCAGGGGGACGCTTGTTAGTTTGGGTGAACACTTGCAATCAGTTATAATATTATTAGAGATGGTCTGTGTTTAAAAGCATAACGTAATTGAAGGTCCTACCGTACCCTTTAAAGAATAACTTGATGTGCAACTATATTTTAAAACAATTTTGCCATTCGGCACTAAATGTCCCATGGGCATTTGTACAACGGCAGGTTAAGATGGCTTTCGCGAATGTTTACCAAACAATATAGATGCGGGCGTCAACACCGCGACACATGTCAATACCTCGTCACGTACATTTGAGTGACGATACGATCTGCCGATGCATATGATGTGGTGGCGCGCGCATCTACTATCCTTGATACTGGACTGATTATGTAATACCATTAATCTAGGCACATGGGTGGTTTGGTGGTCAATGCAATATAAGGTCGGTTGAGGTGGGCATGAAAGGCAACAGACCCATGAGTGCCACTTGCATGTTGAATAAGGCAGGAGAAGACTTTTAAAACAGTAAGTATGAGAAATTTCAAGGAGAGACCTGCGATGCAGTCTGTCACTTACCACTGCGGCGCTGTCGGTGTTGGCGTCTCGGGCAGCACCTCTTCCACGATGAGCCGCGAGGTGGAGCCATTAGCCGGTCTTGCTGTCTCCGGGGCTGGCCCGGCAGACCCGGGCAGTACACGACGGCAACAGCCACGTCCACGGGGCCCACGCCGAAGCCGGGCGGACGCCACTCACCAGCACGGCAAACGATGTACACTACGTTACATTAGTGGCAGACACATATACAGTATAAGTCTTAAAAGGCACGGTCATAAGTTCAAGATATGAGAGAAATGACGAAAAGAAAATCCACTGGATGATATTGGGATTATGCAGTATGGGTATCGTTTGAATGTAAAATGCGTTTTCAACAAATGAATGATGACAAAACAAATCTGACAAAAAGAAAAAACAACACACCATAGAATCTAGTGTTCTATTTTTTCTTACCATGCATTAAAGATGTGAGGATCCTAAATTTCAAATGCACGGAGAAAAATAGAACACTGTCTATTGGGGTCTATAAGACCACATGCAATCCTGGCTGATTCAACATAAAACGATATCGAACACACAAAGCAACCACACGCGTACACACGTGCGTACACGCCTAATTTTACACAGTACACACACACAGACACAGACACACACACAGACACACACACAGACACACACACGCACACACACGCGCGCACAAGCAACAGCATCAGCTAGAAACCAGCGGGAGAAATCCACAACGTACTCAGTGCATCAATGCAGTGTTCCTCAGCCGTCCCGCCGTTGCTGAATATGAAGTCGATATCGTTGCTGGGGCACGGTGCGCCGTCAAACGTCACGCGCCAGCAGCTGTAGGGATTCCCCGCGCCTTGCCCAAGTGGCCGAGAACGTGACCCTCAGCGCCGTGGCGGCAGCCACTTGCTGTAGGTGAGATTCTGAAGATTGAGAACAGACTAAAGTCATGAGAAATTGGAATGTTTAGCTCCATATTTTAATGCAAATACACACTGCTTTTATGTGAGATTGTAAAAGATGGAGAACAGTTTAAAGTCATGAGAAATTTAAATGTTTAACAACATGTTTTTAATCAGAAAACAGGTGTTATGTATACATACACCACTGTGGATGAGATAGTAAAAGATGGAGAACAATTAAAAAACCATGAGAAATTGAAATGTTTTCAGTTACAGAAAACAAAGTTCATTAACTGTGGTACATTAGAAGGCACAAATTAGGTTATTTTTTTGAAAGCATTACAGATTGACTATTGAAAATTAAACTTTTCTTCAAACATCCTATTGTAAAATATGAACCTTGTCTAGGGTTTCTATTAGAGTTTTCCACTAAGATTATTGCAATGGGATTGTTCAAGCTCGATTAAAAGTAAATGAATAATGACAACGTATAGAAAATAATAATGAATTTACGCCAGCCCTCATTAGTGTCAGTTTGTAGGTAGTATTTCTTCATTTAATATCTATTCATCCATTGATAAATTTCTACTTCAATATTTTGTTAATGTTTCTCTGATAAAATAACATTTGCCTGAAACTTACATTGTACATTGTTTATAATCTTAAGATGCACAGTTTAGAGTAGTTGTATTTGTGCGATGGCTTTACCATAAACACGGCATCGAAAGTCAGCCTCCTCAAACTTGTTGGTGGTCAGGTACTGAATGTTGGACACTGGCATGCTGCCACAGTCCTCCGCAGTGGGACCCAGAACAACCTAGCACGTGCAGCATGTAACTCACAGTACTGTTACTACTTAAAAAGTACATTGCAAGGATACAAACGAACACTGAGGACACATTCACCAATATAGATACATCCAGTCGACATCGTCTTAAACAACCCGGCTATTGCCTTAAGCTTTACCGCTGGTGCTGTATCCCACGTCCAGCGGCAGCGGATCAACCACTTTGACAAATGCACGCGCTCAACTTAAAATACGACAAACTGATAACGTAACATCCACTCTCAGTCAGGTCGGTTCATTGATAGGGGCGATAATAGCTGGCCCGCTTAACGACTTGGCGCCATTAATGGCTATTGTATCTTCTCTTGACCTAGAGTGGAGCGGATCTTTAGATACTGTCGGTGGAGCCATTGGATCAATAAAAAACAATAGTTCTAAATTTGAAACTTTAGGACAGCCTAACACAATAGAAAATAGCGCGTCCTAAAAGTGAACATTAATGCTGGAAACAGCGTAAAGGATGTTGGCGGAATAATAGGTTTATGAACGATACACAAATATCACAAGCATTTGTGAACAGGGGAAAATGCTATACAGCTCTGACTCCGCCTTAAACTCACGTTCACGTTTATCTATTGGGCAGTTAGCTGGAGCAATAGCTGGGCCAAAACGGTGGTTCCACAAGAACAGCAAGAAACAGCCTGAACAATGTTGGTGCTATTTTCGATGAAAACGCTGCAACCAATGTACCCAACCGTAGGGTTGTTGCCAGTGCTATCGGGCTTTAGCTTATCCTAGGGAACATCGGCCTTAGTTATTGGTAAATTTACTGGTGATATCGGCCGGCCGCAACTATCTCTGACTCTTATGCTGGGCAATGAATTTCTTTCGTTCAGACAACGCCCATCCGCTACGATCGTTTATGAAACAGCACCGAATGGTTTCTCTAGATACAAATATTTTTACTAACCAGAAGCAATAGCGCTAGCGCTGCCAGCGGAATTACTGTCTCAGAATTTCCAGCACCTTTCAATGCAGCATCCAACAAGCGGGTGAACAAATATGTTGGGTCGATTCGTAATCGAGACAACAAAACGGTATCCTGTGATACAATACCAGCAACAATCAATAGCAACCTAATTAGCGAAGGAAAGAATGGTTTTCAATGGCAGAGCAGAAGGAAGCAATCCGGATCAGAATAGCCTCTTTTCGCATCTTTGTTAAACGAAGGAATGACCACCCAATGGGTGTTTTTAAATTTGTATCTGTTCTTCATCAAAAAAGACAAAACGGCTGCAACCCGGCTGCGCATTTCTAAACACAGTAGATTGATAACGTTTTATCATACTCACGGGCAAGTGGTGTATAGAAATAATAGCTAAACTACTTTTTTGTTTGGTTAATTGCTTTTTGCTTGCTTGATCTAAAGCGCGCCATACTCAGAAAAATTGCAACAGTTTTGTGCTGCCAGCCCCAACTAAACTTCGCACTAGAAAATGAATCGAATTTTATCTTTGATAACCTTGTTTTTTCGTCTTGCTCAGCTGCGGCGACAAGAAGAACCATTAACAGTCCCCTCTACAGGTCAATCCCAAAAATGAACCTAATACTGAGCCTGGTGTGTAACTGAATTAGAGGCGAGCTGCCCAGAAGGAACAACATTAAACAAAAATAAGTGTGTTATCCAGTATTGCAAAGATGGAGAACAACTGAATAGCAACCAAGACCGGTGCCTCATTATACTGACAAAAAATGCTCCTTCGTTTTAACACTAATTGCCCTGAAGCAAACGCTGCAACCGACAATCGGACTGCAAATAAGCGATCAGCAATTTTCATGCTTAACCGCCCAAAAATAACAAGGTGGAGGTAGTGCTAAAATCTTCTGCAGCAAAATGACGGGACAAAGGTTTTGGTCGGAAGATGGCACCAGGTGGCGCTGTTTTACAAACGCAGAACAATAGCGCAGTCGATGTCTGTGCTGTCAAAGGGTTGTCAATTAGCCAGTGTTTCAGGAGGTTGCTTTTAGGGCGTGGTTTTGCATTAGATTTTTCACACTACGGTTCCAGCTGTGCTTGCTCTCACAGAAAAAGCATCACAACAAACAACTAACTATCAGGTCGACTCTGCTGTACGGTCTAAGCGAAGCAAAAGACTTCAAAATTCCTTTTTTTGCCCAAGCCGCAAGAATGTTCGTGCTGACAAAAGACATTGACCTAACAGAATTTCATGACCATTCCAGTGCCATTACACCTGAATTTTATGGAAAACTGATGGCCGAGGCCACCGCCTGGACCACCTTTCTATCGATGCTAATGCAGAAAACCGCTTAGGGTTGTTTGGGCAAATTAATTTAACACAACAAGACGTTACGGTTAAATACACAATTTGCAACTGACAGTAGATCAGTTAAGCGGCAATAATGACATAGGCGGTTTTTGGTTGGGTTATGCCTACAGCGATCTCAACAGCATTGAATTGATAAACATCATTGTGCATTTTAATAGCCTGACCTTCGAGTGTCTGTTTTTGTGGTGGTCTGATAGGGCAAGCAAATGGAGCCGAAATATCGCAAATCAAAGTGATAGCATCGAACCCGATAACACTGCCCAAACTTTTTATTACTTTGGCGGCATGGTTATGCCCACCGAAGCAAATATACACGATGTTAGCACAATTAGCTGTGAGCAACACTGGCAGTTTCAGAACACTTCCATACATTCTGCAGGATTGGTTTAGGTTTTGCCGCGCAAAACCAATCTGGAACGCATAGAGACCTCCTTTACACCTTAGTGAGGGCGTTACATTGGAGGTGGTAGGAAGTTCCGTTATGCATCGACTATCAAAAAATGTGAAAGTGAATTTGACCCTTGAAGAACAAGAAAAAGAAAAGAATAAAAAAAAATACCGTTTCAATATATCGGTGGCGTTGTCGGTTATTCAACAACTACGGGACACATCAAAATGTTGCGCCCATTTTACTCACCAACTTAGGCAATGGCAATGAAACAGCAAAAAAAAGCAATCGAGCATGGGGAATAGCGGGTTATGTGGAAAATTCAGTTTTGCAAGATGCCTTTGCAAAGGTCAATATGGATGTAAAAGACTTTCAAAAGTCGGCGGAGTTGTAGGCAATATAAATGCTAATGCAACCCTCAATCAGGTGTTTGTGACCGGTAAAATACTATACAAAAGAGGGTCAATACGAACCGATAGTGCGGAAGACCTGGAATACAAGGCGTTTGGGCAAATGATTGGCAGCATAGAAAACCGCGACTGCCGGCATCAACATAAATAGCAGTTATGCCGCCATACTAGATGACGTTGAAACCGATGCATCTGTACCCACCCTTTACTATTACACAATAGCTGCCAAAAAGGAGCATCACTGCTAATCTTCAAAAACATTTATAACCGATCCAAAACCTTGCTGCCGACTGAGGACATAGATGAAACGATTGATTAAATAGCTTCTTAGCGTCGCTAAATAACGGCTATCAGATTGATAAGTTATATAGCACAAAGCTGGCAAAAAAATTGCTAAACATCCCTGATGTTTTTAATAGCAGCAGCTTTGGCGAACCTGAACATTGGACAAACAGCTACTTGGGCAAAAAATTATGTATACCTAATGCTGCAATACCCGCAAGCGGCAGCTGGCTGATAGCAGAATCCGACTGGTTTGACCCACAAATACAAAGTAAGCTCAAGAAATCAACGCTGGCATAACACAAAACCCAATACTAACAAGCAACAGCTACACCAATGCTCACACAAAAATGTAAGCCGAAAAACTTTGGTGCTCCCAAAATGCCGAAAAATATGCTAGAAAAAGCGACCAAAAACTTTTTTTTGAGTGGTGTTTTTTATTCTATAGCCCAATCCATGACACTCACAAAACCTATGCCGCTCCATCCGTTGCATTCCTTATGCAAAAAGAATCAGCAGCGTTCAACATGGCGGCTGACAATTTTTATTTCGTCATTACCAACAGCCTAGCTTTCGCGTTTATGACTGGCAGCAGCCGACCCTTTCTTTAGGCAAAGGTAATCAAACCTTATTCGACATCAATAAACAATTCTGCCAAAAGCAAAATTTTTTCGTTAGTTTGCCGACCAACAGGAGGAAAAAAGTGTTTTCCATGACCAAGAAATCACTTATGCCTTCACTTTTCCAGCCGGGATATGGTCAAAAGTATATTGCGCACTTATGAGGCGTTAAGTTTGTTTGTTATAAAGGTTTTGGGCACCTACATAAAACAACCTGGACCTTAAAAAGAGAAAAAGTATCCATGCCAACCACACCAACTGTTTTGTTGATATTTCTGCCTATGAAATTAAGCATCAGGGGAAAAAATTAGTCGGTAGCGCCCAGGCGCGAACTGCTGGTGCTGTTTTGCAGCATGGGTCGGTTTTATGGCAGGCAGACTGGTCAAATGGTCAGCTGTTTGGCAAACCAACCCGATCACATTATTAAAAACATTTTACCTCTTTTTCAAGAAGCTAGCAAAAAAAGATGGATAAAGAGCGTCTGATCGATCATTTTTTATAGCGCTGTGGCTAATTTTTTTCCTGCCAAACCTTTGTAGCCGACTGGACAAAGCAAGAGCGAGAACAGATAACACAAAACGAACAAAAAATGGAGCTTAGACTGGCTCAATGTTTAGCTAGTTATGTGTGCCAAATAAGCAAAAAAATCCTTTTAAAATACTCCAAAGCTACCACCAAAAACAAGGTTATTCCGACTTATTGTTGTTGCCCAACAGCCTGCAGCCCCAATTTTTATGGTTATAGCTGGTGCAAAAACAAGATGGACTGCCGCACCCACCACCAAACAACAAGGTTATTTCCGACTTATTGTTGTTGGCCAACAGCCTGCAGCCAAGCTTTTTTTATGGTTATAGCTGGTGCAAAAAACAAGATAGATTGCCTTGCACCCACCAAAAACAAGGTTTTTCCGACTTATTGTTGTTGGCCACCAGCCTGTGGCCCAAATTTTATGGTTATAGCTGGTGCAAAAACAAGATAGACTGCCTTGCACCCACCACCAAAAAACAAAAAATCCAGCGTGGAGCAGACCTAAAACAACACTGCCATCAAACCACAAGGTTCAATCAGCAGCCATGCAATGTCGTTTAAGAAAAGTTTCCTATCCCTAAAAAAGTTTTCTATCCCAAAAATAGATTTTCTAACTCCTTTAAATTTTCAATCAGAAGCCTCTGCTGCCGTTTCCTATCCCAAAATCAATTTTTGCTGCCCTAAAACATATCTCTTTTTGTTTTAGCAAAACGTTTTTCCAACTTTCCACCTTCTTTGGTAAGCATCTTTTTAACGCGCGACTTTTTGCTTGATCCGCCTGGCTCCATGTCCGCAATCAACGAGCCAGAAATTTGCTTGCGAATAGTCCGCGGTTCAATGCCCTCTTTTTTGATTGCGCTCTTTTTGAATCGCACGCCTGCGCTGTGTTTCATCAATTGTTTTCGCAATAGAAGGGGTGATTCTGTCCGCATACATCACCACCCGACCTTTCATTGCGCGCAGCTCGTCCACAGGTTTGCAGCAAGGACCGATAAGACCGCAAAAAACCCTCTTTATCAGCATCAAAATACCTACCAAACTCACTTCTGGCAAATCTAAACCCTCACATGTTAATAAATTAATCCCCACTAATACATCAAACACCCCTTTGCGCAATTTAATAATTTCCGATCGTTTAATCGCATCAATATCTGAGTGCATATAGCGCACTTTAATGCCCAAATCTTGATAATAGTTGGTAATATCTTCTGCCATGCGTTTTGTTAAGCAGCGGATCAACACGCGATCTTGCTGTGCCACTACCGCTTGAATAATTTCGGATAAAAAATCTTTCTACTTGGTTTTTTGCCTGGATAAATTGCAATTTCTGGATCTAACAAACCCATTGGGTCGAGTAACCAGTTTCGGCAACGTGGTCTTTTGCTTGAGCCAATTCATAATCTCCTGGAGTGGCGGACACATAAATGACCGCGCAATTGCTCGTTCAAACTCTCTTCAAAGTTAATGGGCGGTTGTCCACCGCAGATGGCAAGCGAAACCCATAATCCACCAAATTTTTTGCGAGCATAATCACCTTTATACATGCCATGAAGCTGCGGAATAGTGACATATTTTCATCAATAAAAATTTTTGGGAAAATAATCAATTGTTGGGTCGGCGGTGGTTCCCCGGTTTTCGGCGCGTTTAAAATGCGTGAATAATTTTTCAATGCCTGGGCAACCTGTTTCTTGCAAAAATTTCAGTAATCATGTAATTAGTTCGTTGCTTTAACCTTTGTGCTTCAAGCAGTTTATTTTCGTTTTGCAACTCTATTAACCGACTTTGCAGCTCTTCTTCAATGATCTTAATAGTTCCTTCTAACGTTTCTGGCGGCTGCAATACAGATCTAGCAGGGATAAATAGCCACTTTACTTAGCGTTTGCAAGGTTTTACCCGTTAAAGGATCAAACTGAAAAATGTTGGTAATCGCATCGAAAGAAAATCTATTTCGAATGGCATAATCATCATACGCTGGATAAATATCAAACACATCCCCATAAACCGAAAGTTACACTCTTTGAAAGTCTAGGGTTGTTATGAGAATATTGGATAAGCTTCCAGCTTTTGGCGAGCTGCTCTCTGGTCAATCTTGCCCAACCATGAGATAAACCATCGCTTCCAATAGGCTTTCTGAGAGCCCAGACCGAAAAATGCAAGAAACGCTTGAAACAATAATCACATCTTCACGCTCAAACAAAAAAGAACGAGTAGCAGACAACCGCAGTTTGTCCTAAGTTGTCATTAATGGAAGCATCTTTTTCAATATACAAATCACGCTGCGGCACATAAACCTCGGACTGAGTAATAATCGTAATAACTGACAAAATATTCCACGGCGTTTTGTCGGAAAAACCTTTAAATTCTTGATAAACTGCACTGTTAAAGTTTTATTATGGGTTAAAAACCAAGGTGGGGCTTTGTAGTTTTTGACGATATTTGCCATAGTAAAGGTTTACCAGAACAATTCTTCAACAAAACTTTGTGGGCAGTGGTTTTTGCAAACCTTTGATACAAAGGTTTCGATAGCGCGGTTTTGGTCGTTGGAGGTTGGTGAAACTCGCCGTTAGTTGGAATTTTGGCATAGCAAAAAAAAAAAATTTTGTTAGGGAATAAAATTTTTAAAGAACAAGCATCACTTTGCATAAGAAAATCTTTTTGCAAAATTCGTCAGTGGTTATACTAATGTGTTTTGTTGATGGTTTATCGACAAAAAAAAGGACACCTCATTCACTATTTTTCAACCAACCTGTTACGCATGGAACCTTCATCCTTGCCCATTGAGTATCAACAACAAAAAAGCTGCTGCTGCGCGAATCCACCGCGCAAGAAACAAGACGCGCTTTGAAAAAACATTGACATTTTTATCAAAGTAGATTTGCAAAAAAACACCAAGTACCTGATTTTCCATACCAATTAGCGGTGATGGAAGCCTATTTGATTGAGCGCACGAGCACCAAAAACACTTCTATGCAACAAATCGAAAAAAACTCCGCTGGGCCTTGAACAGCTGGAACAAAATGAACAATTTGCCGGCCTTTGGCCAAACAGAGCAAATTAAAAAAAATCGTCAAAGGCGTTTCGGCGTACCTTAGGCTCTAAGCAATGCCAAAAAGAAGCCTTTACTTTAGACCATTTAAAACAAATTGCATTTCCACCAACTTTGCCTGGTTGCGTGACAAAATTTTATTGGTTTTTGGTTTTATGGTGGTTTTTCGCCGTTCGGAGCTCACTAGCTTAGTGTTCGAAAATATCACCTTGCTCAAGGCGGCATGCGTGTTGAGCTTAACCGTTCTAAAACCAATCAGGAAGGGAAAAACGAATTTGTTGATCTGGCGCAAGGCCAAGACCCCAATTTTTGTCAAAAGCAGCTTTACACAAAGATGGAAAGAAAGAAGCAAACATACAAACAGGCTACATTTTTTCGATCTTTTTTATAAAGGGGGTCGGCTGAGCGAGCGCAAAAATTTCTGACAATCAAGTAGGCATTTTTGCTCAAATTTTATGCGCGTCAGCTGGATTGATGCCGCCAGTTTTTCTGGTCATTCTTACGCGCTGGATTAGCGACCTATTTATTAGACAAAGTCACTCCCACTCGCCTTTGTGGCCAAGCAATTACGCCCAAAAAGAATTGATACTACTTTTAAAGTATGACCCAACAATCAGCTTAGCAAAGATGCAAGGGCTATTTTAACAAAATTTGAACCTCGCAGGGAATATAAACAACGCATGAACACCGTACGCCAAGCTATAAAACAGTAAAACAGCAAAATAGACACGGTCAAAGCATAGCTAGAAAACCAAAGCTCATAGCCTGCTAAAGCGAAAATAAGCGCCCAGCTGAAAGAAACACTATAAGAATTTTGCTCTTGACCGGCAAGACAAGATTTAGGCAACAGCAAATAGCAACAACCATATCCAACTACAAACCCAATCACACCGCCAACAACCACATCCAACGACCCAATGGGCAGCAATTACCACCGCGAAAAAGCTACAAAAAAAGCAAAAACACCAACAAAAGAACAACAATCTTTTTTGTCTGACATCAGGTAAAACAACACCCCAAAAACAAAAAACAGCCGCAGAATGCCCTGAAGGAAACCGGGTAAATCCCCCGTGGAATGTTCGCTAGCAAGCTGTCAGTAATAGGCAGCAAACTCAGTGGACGGGTTTGTTGTAACCAATGTTTTAAGCTTTGCACCAAAACGCTGACCAACAATGAAGCAAACAAAAACACCCCTAGTATATACGGGGCTTTTTGGGCAAACACCAGTAACATCGGCAACAAAAAAGCAGTTACGCCCATGTCTTCAGTGGTCAGCCAAAAAACAGGAGAGAGTGAGAAAAAAGTGTCTGCAACTGCAACACAACATAAGATTGCAGCTCAATAAAGGAAAGCCATAAAATCACAATTCAGTAAAAATTTTGCATTGTCGCGGCTACAACCACAACAGGGAAAGACCTGTTTAACGCTATGTCAAAGAACTGAATGACCTATAAAAACAAACCCTCATGTATGGCTATTAAAAACATGCAGCATACTTACAACAAATTATAAATAGGTTTCTATAAATAGGTTTCTATTCCATTAAAATAAATTTAAAACAAATTCGCATTTATTATAGCACAAATTACAAAATTATTACATCTTTTTTTTCTTATGCTTAAAAATTTTTATGACAACCTCGCAAAAAAACAGCATCACCACACAGCCGAGCCAACATGCACGGATTCTGATAACGCTGTTTAATAAAACCCTCAACATTCCAGCGATTTTCTGCCTTCCACTCTTGCAATTTTTCTGGCCAATGAACACCACAGTCATGAGCGATAGTGTTCATAGCGTTCATAACATTTTGCTCCATCCCCTTAAGCCCGCACACATATAAACAGCAACATTCGATTTGCTTAACCACTTGCCATAAAGAAGAATCTTTAGTAACAAATCACCAACATAACGCTTTTCTCCCTGAGCATTGGTTTGTTCGCGGGATAAAGCAATGTTGATGTGGTAAGAAAAGTTTGTTTCGCAGCACTAAGATCTTGATTTAACGTTGCAATATAACGCTTCGGCCGCATTCTTAAAACCCAAATATAAAAACACACGCCCCGTAAAATTGGTGTTTTTAGATACTCAACATACCCCGAATCGGCGCTACCCCTGTTCCTGTAGCAATGAACACCAAATCAACTCCTGTCAAATTTTCAGGCAACAGCATTAAGCGACCAGTCGGGCTTAAAACAGGCAAAGTGTCGCCGACCTGCGCTTGGCAAATATAATTCGAGCAAAGACCATAATGCACTTGCCCATTAGGATCTTCATACACGCTGCGTTTAACGGTAATCGCCAAATGGTTAGGATTGTTTTGTTCGCCAAACCGTGAATTTGCTAAACTATAAAGCCGTGGTTTATTTGGTCTGCCTGTTATTGTTTTGCCCTGGAGGAACAACGCCGATTGCCTGGCCTTCTAAGTATGTCATTTCGCTATGTGCAACATCTAAACAAGGTGATAAGTCCACAGCATCGGTTTGCATCGATCAGTGTTTGTTTGGTCAGAATTTTGGCATAAAAAAGGATCGTTCAACTTATAGCTTTTTCCTTTCGTTGGCGTAGACTTGGTTAACATCATCATAAACAACAGGATTGATAAATATACAAAAAGTTGCGTCGTAGCGTGCGCATTCAATTAGCTCGTAATGGCGCTGCTCAAAGTGCCCATTTTCGGGTACTGAATCCGAGCATGATACTGCGATTGCAACAGATCAATGAAGGTACGCTGGACGCTTTTAAAGTCTTTTAAGCTAATGCGCGATTCGTCTAATTGCCCGTCTTCTAAAAATATGGTTTGAAACCGCCCGCACCACTGTTTGAATTTGCTCACCAGTTGGGTTTGGCAAAGAGCGGCAAGAAGCCTCGCAAACATCCGCAAGCATGATGATGGCAGACTCAATGGACTGTGGTTTTGGGCCAGCATATCGAAAGTCGCTTTCTGGCAACTCACCAACTCTTTTTTGTCCGGCGGGTGGTTGGTCGGGTTTGGCTCAACATCCAGCACGCTGCTTTTATTAACGATATCGTTGTTGATGTGCGCTGCTTGTTGCGCAACCATTTTTTATACTCGTTATAAAAAATAACGCACCAAAATTTTCATGATGCTCGCGAATAATGGTAATAATTTCGCGACCAAGGCGATGTTTTTCCGCTAAGGCTACCCTTTATCCACGTGCTGTAAAATAATTTGAGTCGAAGCAACTGGGGCTTACCATAGCAATATGAGGGTTGTTTTGCAAGTTGCCCATATTTTCGACAAAATACCCAGCATTTTCAATTTTTCCTATGTCATGATAATAAGCAGCTACCCTGCAAAACAAAGAGTTTGCGCCAATTTTCTATGGCACCGGCTTCTGGCCAAAGTACTCCACAGCAATTGAGTGATGGTATGACCCAGGAGCTTTTTGCATCAACTCTATCAACAGCGGGTGGTTAGAGTTGCCAAGCTCTAAAAAGCTTCATGTCGGTTTTAATATCAAAAAAAACTTGTTCTAGCAACGGCAGCATCACCATAATCACTAAAATAGATAGCAAAGACCCCGTAAAACTTAAGCCCACGCGAATCAGCACATCCATCACTGGAAAGCCTTCTTGGTACGACGGATAATCTAATGCAGTCGACAACAAGGCGAGCAACATGTTGAAAAAAGCGACTTTCACCCCCAAAAAAATGATTTGGTTGCGAGAAGAAAGCTTGCCTGAGACTGGGTGTAAATAGCTAACAAAGGCCGCCCAAACATACATCAACGAAAAAAGAACCACTAAACGACAATAAACTGCTCAGCAAAGCACTAATTCCAGCTAAAAAATAGCTACTTCGCGGCGCAACAACAAAATCCCCAACATCGCCGACAAACTGACCGGCAACAGATATATCTTAGCACTTTGCAAATTGCTGCTTAACAATTGAAACACTGGATTGCTCAGTTTCAAAACACCATAAGATAAAAATAGTTGAACAGCTAAAAAGACCAAGGCCATACGCAAACCTTGCCAGTTATGAAAGGGCAAATTTACGCGAAACATCCGCATCCGCAACAAAAAACAAACTCGCTAACCAAAAAAAAGATCAATGCGGCTAAGCTTTAATGTTCTTGGCCAATGAATAATTTTGCTATTGGCTAATGCATAAAGGTTGATTAAATAAGCTTTTTTTCCGCATCTAACAACTCACCTTGCTTTAAAATTTCCCCCGCGTTTCAGCTGCACCATGATCATTTTCGGGGTTGTTTCTTCTTTCTTGCGCTCAAGCTCAGTTAAGCTGCGGTTATAAATTAAAATCGGCGGGCAAAGCACTGGCAAGAATTTTTAAGGTTTGGATCTGCAATTCACTGTAGTTGCTTTTGCATAAAGCTATTTCAACCCTATTTGAAAAGCCTCGTTAACATCTGGAGTGTGCGCCAAATATACCGAACGGATGTTTCCGCCAACTATAAGTTGCGTTTACTTTATAATTTAACTGCCCAGCAAACTGGCTTTTTATCAGAAACAAACGGGCGCTGATACAAAATAGACAAAACTTTTTGATCCGTTCTGTGGTCCGCATCCAGCAACAATTCGGCCATCACTTTTGTTTCCGTTAATGACAGAGTAAGCCAGCTGTTGCGTTTTTTCCAATCATCGTTCCATCTGGCGTTGCTAGACAGTTTTACCTTTTCAGCAGCTTGGCGTAAGCGCAACAAAAGAATTTTTTTCAGCATCAGGATTAGCGAAAGGATCAAGATTTTTGCAAACTGCTTTGCTCTGCCGAGTTTTGTTTTTGATAGCAGGCAACCGAGAAAAAAGGCAGGCTGATCCGAATTTTGAGCAACTCTTCTAAGCGGTTCACCAACGGAGCACTCTGTTGATGTTTTTTGCTTGTATAGTTCAAAAATACATAGTGCGCGTATAAATCGCGGTATTCTTTTTTCAAAGGCTGCTTCAATATTGCGAATGGCAGATCGATTTTCCTGAAAGAGGGCAACCAAAGATTGTAGGTTTGAAAAGCTTGTTGTTCAACATTGTCTTGCAGTTCAAAAAATAGCCCTGTTTTTGCGCAACGACTGCTCATAAATTCGTTCACTGCTTTTTTGATCTAACACTTCTAGATCGTTTTCTACAACCACATCTTCTTCAAGTTGCATGCCTGCAGTATTCTGGCACCACATTTTGTAGCGGCAGGCTGAGCAAACTAAAAAATAGCGACATACACCCAAAAAAACAACCAGGGTTAAGCCTAACTCTTGCGATGCAAAACGCGGTGCCAAAGTCAAGCCAACGCTCCGTTTGAAAAGGGCGTAGAAATTTTGCCATAAGAACACTAAGGGGAATAGATAAAGTCGGCTAAAAGATCATAGCAACGAATAAGTGAATCTGTTATATGCTCATTTTTTTGATGCGCTTGCCCAGGGTCCCAGGGCCAAAGTTACTGCATCTAACCCCAAGAACAAAGGCGGGCTATGTCTGTCCACGCTTGTTTTGGTTCTAAAAGCAAAGCATATTTTTGCATCATGTGCTGCAAAATTGCATTCTGCCTAACCACTTTGCTCGCTGGGGCATAATCAATTTCTTTGAACCTGCACATCCCGCTTATCTGCAAAAAGTGTGTGCAATAATTGCTTTGGCTTGTTCTTTGTGAACGATCAGGCGCAAAGCGGTAATTCACATTCATGTTCAGGTTGCGGGAATCACATTTTTAACCAGCCCAGCGTGAATTTGTGAAACAACCAGGGTTTCTCGAAACACCAAACCTTCAACCTCTCTGTCGTGGATAGCATAATCAAAATACTTTTCAACAACGGCCCAACTTTGGCAATGGGGTTGTCTGTTTTGCCACGGACGAGCGGTGTGACCACTTTTACCGGTTTTTCATTAACAAACATCCCAGTGAATATTGCCCAAGCAGCCGCTTTGAACAGTGTTGTTGGGGTTTTTGGGTTTTTTCCCCTTTTTTAACAAACGCCAAAAGGGTTTTCGGG
>CM032665.1:21315409-21329121 GCA_019095985.1 Streblospio benedicti
TGACGTGAAAGGATCTCATAGCGTTCTTCATTTTGCATCCCAAATGGTAACTAACCTTAATGGAGGCACTCAATAAGGTGGCCACTTATTTTACAAGGTGTGGTAAGATTTCTACTGTGGTGACTGACAGATCCAGGATTTTATTAAAACGAGGGGGGCATACAAAACACCGTATGACAATCAGGTATGTTGGTGGGCGATCTTCGTGCTCACCATAATTATTATTAAAGACACAAGTTTGTAAGACTGCTAGAGGCAGTCCCGTGTAAACGATACTGCCGTGGGCCGACGATGGCATTTCGTATGTCGATCCATTATATTCACAGAGGCATCATTGATGATATACTATAGTACTTCACAAAATATTTATCTTCAAGTCTTGGTGTGTTGTACTGTAAAAGATGTTGTCCATTGTCCAACACGCCGTTATATTATTATCTACGAGTCCCCGTCAATCAACGCGCCAATTACCGTCTTGTGGTCACTGTAATGTGGCCAATGTGGCGTCCAGGTGTTGTCTCTCACCCAGAAGCTTAACACGTCGTATTCCTCACACACAGTGGAGCACCTCACAGAACACCCGGCAAGCCGCCTTCGCACTGCCACGCATGTCAAACGCAACCGTAAGTCAACGTACGTAACAATGACGTACGCAATCTGTGATACGAATGAAAACCGAAATAAGAAAATCACTCCCAAAAGCCATGCGTCTCTGTAGACATTGTTCCCCATCGCAAGAAGCCCGCTCGCCGCCGCCTCCGCTCACCTTTCACCAGTGACTGAGATATGTGCGCCGGGGAGCAAAAGTCAAGGTGCTGGACAATAGTTAGCAAGCGCCAGTGACATGGGAATCCCGGGCGGCGACGAGGTCGATACATTACAGCCTGCCGAGACTGATGGCTGTCGGTGCGCACTATTACAGCCGTGTAGACACAAATCAATGGATATTAACGAGCATCGTGATGCTTGAAGGCAATTGTTACAGTGGAACCTCTGTT
This sequence comes from Streblospio benedicti, assembly GCA_019095985.1. Lineage (NCBI taxonomy): Eukaryota > Metazoa > Annelida > Polychaeta > Spionida > Spionidae > Streblospio > Streblospio benedicti. The sequence goes on from CM032665.1 coordinate 21,316,408, forward strand.
TTGAAACCACTGTCTTCAAGTGGTCTCTCTTTGTAAGCTCACGGTGGTCTTTTATGCACTTTATACCTTGGACAGCAGAGCATCGTCTTATTATAGAGGTGGTCGTTTTATAGAGGTGGTCTGAATTCGTGGCTCTACTCACTGTATATGGAGATTGATGATTTTTCAACATGATGACAGTATTTATCATGTGCGGATTGGTGTTTAGGGGAGTGGCGGTCAGTATTGTCGTGTGTAGTGGTAGCTGCAGGAATTCGCTTCCTTTACGCATTCATGCATTGAGTTGTGATAAACATACTACTGTGAAAAGTTGTTGATAATGTGTGATGCGCACCTTGTTCGTGTTAGTTGTTAACATTTCTCTGTTCGAACGCTATACATGTTGATAGGTTCTCAATTAACAAACATAGTAATTTAGCATTCGTTACGTCTACCAAAGTGTACATTTGTTACTTCTGTTGATATCTAACCACATCTTGTCGGATGGCGGGAATATCTTATGGACTGCCCATATACCAGATTTTCAACTTGCCAATTGAATAATATGCTGCAAAATAGGCGAGCATGTGTTGACTATGACTAGCTATGTAGTTAGCTAATCGTCTACAGAATCTCACTTCAGTAAAAGAGCACTGCTGACGGTGAGCACAAACCTATTCAAAATGTACAATTTCAGTATATTTCTATATTGTTACACAAAAAGCAGAAACCAAGACTAACAGTAAGAGAAATCAGCCATAATATTCACACGTCTGGCGTCAGAGACAGGTGGTTTCGGCGCAGACGGTCTTATCTCAGCCTGTATTGTACATGTGATATGAGTGGTGAAGTTCTCAAGTCTAGAAACGCAACATTTTTCACATGTTAATCACACGACATTTTGAAGACACGTCCATGTCACTTGTCACAACATGTCTTCCTGTAAGCAGATCCTCCTCCTCTAAGGCTCAAAGGCCTCTCAAAATCTAATATCACCACAACATACATGAAGATAACAAGATGGTAAAAAAGATAAGAGCTCCCTGCGTCAACATGGTAACAAGTCATAACAGAAGCTGTTGAAAATAAACAGAGATAAAATATCCAAAACAAATCCTCATTCTTTTTCAATTCTCTGAAGAGATCATAATTTGTTGCTGCCTTTCTCAACCTCTTATCTCACTTGAGAATCCACTCAATTCCAGACACTGACACTTCTGAATGCCAAATCACAGTTTATATCAATGAACTTTACTCTATCTGTGTCTACCCTTTTCATAGGAGATTAACAAAAACTTGCTTTTGGCAAAGTTTGCAACAGGTGGTCAGGTTCTGGGGCTGGTAATGGTGGGAAGGTTCGGTGTACACGAACACTGATCGAATAAATATCATACATAGAATATAAGGTTGTACGTTTTACAAGACAGACTTGTGTGTGTGTTTGTGTGTGTGTGTGTGTGCGTGCGTGCGTGCGTGCGTGCGTGCGTGCGTGCGTGCGTGCGCGCGCGCGCGTGTTTGTGTGTCACAGGAGGCGCCAAACAAAGTAAACCCCCCACCCGCCCCTAAAACAATCCACAAAAAAATCAACAAGAACAAATACACAATCATATAATAGCATAGAATAACATAGAATAGAATATAAAACATGCCACATTTAGTTAACACACAAGACGAAACTGACCGCTACTGAAATAGCCTGTACTCTTTCATTCACGTGTACTGTGAGTTTAGAATCGTTCGTGGGACTTCAACAGTATCACATTGCCCGTGGCCAACAGTACTGTTTATTGTGAGCTGATCGTGTGCTGTCATTCTTGTGATCAATGAGCCGTGACCATATTTCACCGACACGCGTCAACTTAAATAAACAGAGAGTAACATACACGTGCGGTTGCCATGGCAACAGGGCAGATGTACAGACGGCATCACCATCGGTAATGATTGTGCATAACGCGTCACTGGCAGATCCAAATTCAGAAAGGGGGCACACCAGCCGGTTCTGATGGGTTTTATAAGCGCGATCGATAGCGTACATGCCGAAACGCCTATGAAAAGGCTATATTGACAATATTCCGCCTACACCACAAACACGCGTCTATATTGAACCAAGTCGTACCGTAAGCACATTGCAGCCACAGTGCGGAATATCGCGACTGGAAAGGCCAAGGTCGGCGGTGACGCGCATCACCTGATCGTTCCCACTTTGTAGTCGCTCCAGGCACGCGGCCCGTGGGTGTGACCCGTCAGGGCGGGTCGGCGTCACAGCCAGCAGACGAGAAAACCTGCTCGTTCCGCACGGCTGCCGCCGCTAGAGGGCGTGACGCGCGCCACTGACCAAGTTGTCTGTTTTCTCTCCTCGCTTCATTTGCTCCAGTTGTTGGTGTTTAAAAAGCACATCAATGCGTAAGTTCAGACAAAGTGTTAGCACAAGATGGAGATACTGTGCACATGGTGCTGAATGAAAGAATCCTATAGTGACTGTATATCCTGGTGACTGTTTTGCTAGTGTCGAGCCAGTATTCTACGTGGATTGACGAGCGAGTCGGTTCAGATTCAACCACTTTTAACATGTTCAGAGTAAACCTTGTCATGTTTGTCACTATGGTGTAGCTTGCAAATCTTAGAAATTGTCATAACAGTGCATCACATAACCCGAAAAATTTTTCTACTTTCTAGGCGCTGTCAGTTTGTGATGTATGCGTGTTCAAGTGTGTGGATCTGTGCACGTGCTGTATTTATTTTTCTTGTCAAAGCCGCGACAACTGATATGCATGGTGTGGCAATTCACCTCTAATCAGAATTTCTACTTTTCATACACACTTGTTGATTAGTTCATGTTAGGTCTCTATAGTATATGCGTTTGTTGCATAACAAACAAAATGATCTTTTTTTGAAGCTTCTACGCCTATTAATAAAGAAATTATAACTTAAACTTTTAATTCAATTCTATCTGCTGAAGATTCAGTCTTGCTAATGATTTTTTTATTGAAACCAGATGTCCAGTTGATTTTTAAAAGTTGCATTAGAGCTATGAAATACAATCTTCTGTTTGATGCATATTGTTTATGGTCATTCCACGATAAAATGATGACTCAATGGACCTTGTGCTATATATATTAAGCTAGAACAAAAATTCATGCTTTCAAATTTTAAAATTTCATGATCATATGCTCCAACATTCAACCTAGACTAGATACTACATGTGTTGCGTAGGTTTTATGAATGAACACTAGTTTAATTTTTTGTAAGATATTTGATGGCTTTGTTATAGGAACCAATCATGTAACCTGTTTAATAGAAAACCCTCTATTACTCTATTATGCCACTTGTAAGACTGACTGAAAATGAATTGAAAACCTTATATGCTCGTTCCGGAATCATTTTGAAGGATTGGGACCGAAGGTGGTCCGCTAGTCTTAGCGTGACGCTGTAGGTTCTACTAAATTTATTACCGTTTACAACCATTCAGTAATAGATTTTCTCTCCTTTACAAATGTTTCATTTTATTGCCAGTTGACACATTGGTGTTTAAATATATATATATCAATGCGTATATATAGATATATATCATATATATATATATATATATATATATATATACAATATATATATGGAATATATATATATATATATATATATATCATATGTATTGCTTTTCCCACAAACTCATCAAAGGTTAATGGATGGATAATAATGTTGGAATAATATCTTCACGTATGGTAGTTACTGGCAAATATTTGATTACAGGGTTTTCATTATCATTGGTTATTTTAGGATATATTGTTATTCGTAACTTTTTTCATACTAGTCACCGGAACATGACGTTGATTTAAGAAGAAAAATATATATTCTTTATCGTTGACTACTCAAAAAAGAATGATAAAAACAGTTTTTAAGTTCTTAACTTCAAAATAGTCTGAGAATCACGAGAACACAAAGTTAAGTTAGTTGAAAAAAGCTTTGTATAAACATGTACAAGGCCCTGATGACCACAAGGCCCATAAACCATGACAGGATGAATCCTGCTGTCAACACCACACGTGCACACGGTGGGTAAAATGCTGTCAGCACACTGGGCACAAATACATGGTCTGGTTATGTGCTAGAGTGATAATACACACAACAACGTTGTGCATGTGCGCGCAACGCCCCTGTTCTATCTTTTTTCCCCATTATAGCCACGTGGTAGCGTTTCGGTTAGCGTCTCTCTTTAGCAGAGTAGCACCCCTATGGCGTGTGTGTAGCACTCCAAAATGTCTGCTGTCAACTTAAATTTGCTTCACATTCATATCAAAGTTTGAAAAAGATACGCCCCGTCAAAACAATGTCAACTCGGGTTTCAGTGACAGCTGCTGTCGAGCAGATTATGTCTTAGTCGATGAAAAGTCACACACACGGCCTGTATATACGTAGGCCTATATGTTAAGTTTGATTTCACAAAAGAGAAAAACGGGTCATAGTTTGAAAGATTTACATTGTTTTCAGTATAACCTCTCTATTAGGACCACGTTTGGAACCTGTGTTAGGTGGTCTCGGTCGGGAGGTGGTCTCTATACAGAGGTATGTTTTGGTAGCTTTTGGAAGGTTTGGGACCGCCGAGGTAGCCTTATTATAGAGGTGGTCTCAATAGAGAGTTTGTCTTAATTCGAGGTTCTATTGTACTTGTCTGAAAGAAAGACAAGTTGAGATATTGATAAAAGTGCTCAATCCAAAGTATTGCCGGCTAATCATTTTTCGTGCACACAGGTCAAGTTAATTGCAAGATGCAAATGTATGCCAAGATTCCATTACAATGCAAAGGGTTTTAGTTTTTGAGTTTTGAAGTTTTTCATCATTATCTAAATTCTAAAGAAAAAAACATCTCGATATTCTACTACCGTTACGGTTAATATATATCGTAATATGTATAAACGTATAATAATTTGGGCCTATAGCAGCCTCACTAGAAGCAAAAAAAGGCATGATGCAATATCAACACCGAGACGCACATAGACACTGAACCAGCCGATACGTACTACATTCTAGTAGGTGGGTGTCATTTTGTGATATACATGCGGCCTGACTCATTATGTTAATGCGCGTGCTCTGTTTACATTTCTTATCAAGTCTGTGATAATTTGGAAATCAGGTTAATATGAAAAGGGTGTGAAGGCAGCTACAACACACACTCAATTCCTTGCTTGCGCATTGCTACCACTACACTGACAAGCATACAAAAAAAGAGCTCCCAAAGTCACGCCGTTTAACGTTACGATTTACGCACCAATATTTACAGGCGTTTCCCGCCATAAACCCAGGTTTGTGCGACCACTGACGACTTCGTCATGTTGCGAAACGAATGAGCTGCAGCTGCGATCAAACAAACTGCGATAAACGTGGACACGCAACCGGCTGGATGTTTATTAAATCGCCACTCTTTTAGCTTTGATGTGTGTCTCAAGTTCTGTTGAGTAATCATCGTACATTCGGCGAGTATTTGTTGTTTTGACGACTTGGTCACTGGTTCAAACAAACCGGTATAGCTCTAGAGTGATTTTGTTCTGGATTTTCTAGCCCTCACCCTGTGTTCTCTCATTGGTCAACATTATTAGGCATTGTACGTGGTATATAACATGAATTTATAACCTTGTTATAGTGTGTATATTTCACTTTAAAGTTTTTGTAGGCAATCCACAATTATATACTGGGTTGTTTACGGCAAACAACGACATGGTGTTGTAATACGAACCCAACCTAATTGAAAGTGAGTATAAATATTGGTGTACACACTAGAATGCACGTATATACCAAGCTGGTCAAATTAATTAAATCACTATTGGGCCATGTAAGTTGTTTGGCGCTTTCATTCTTCCGTGATAGTGGAAGGTGGGAATGATGATTGCTACTCGGCAAATTTTGCATTTCACTATATTTACGTTCGTCATAGAGAATTATTTCCCCGTGGCTATAGGGTTATACCACACATAGCCCCTGCCCACAGTCCCGACATGGCTGTGATAAAGCCCTATAGACTTGGATAAAGAATTCTCTGTATACATGTATCAGGTTATACACCAATGACAATATGTATTTGTTTAGATTTATGTGAACCAACCGATAGATTGACAATAACAGTGTATCATCTGTGTTACACCCCAGCATCTGAGTAATCATGAAATGAACTAAGAAAAAGCAAAACATTTGCACGTTATCGTGGGGTACTGTTATATATTGAATTTGCATATAGAAAGTCCTAAGTAATTAATGAGTGTTTTCAGTAATTTGCTCCAATGCAATTACATAATACAACGTTTGCTGCAACGAATGATTCAATTAGTGACGTAAACAATCAATCAACGAGGCAAATAACCATATAGTGATAATGGTGCGTAGATAAGATGCAAGTACAGTAGAACCTCCAACTAAAACCACCTACGTAGAGAGACAACCTCTGTAATACATGCAGTTTTCAATGTCCCAAACCTCTATAAGAGAGCCTCGCTAACCTTCATAAAGCGACAACTTCTCTATTGCGACAACTTTAGACCAGTTCCCTAGGGTAGTCCTAATAGAAATGTTACTCTGTCATCGGTGTAGTTCGCTCACTAGAGGTTGGGTGGAGCCACTGGTGCGTAACGCGCACCTGCTAATTAATCCACGTGGTCCGTGTGTTGCGTCATCACGTCAACATGACAACAAACATGGGAAAACGGTCATCTCATCATCCTTAGATAATTCTCGATCACCTCTTTGTGACTGTGTTCAATCACTATGAACCAATAGGACGCGATTTGAATGCACGGATGGAAATGAACGATGGCCTGCCCATCACTCGCTATGGTGAAATAATGCTATTTCTTTTCCAAAGCTCTCCCCTTATGATAGGACAACGTCGGTCTGCGGAAATTACACTGTACATAACTACATATGCCCAGTGTTACAACAAAATTTATATCATTTTCAATTATCAAACTTGTTTGAAATTTTTAATATTAAGCCCCCAGTGGATGAGAATACTGGCAGAACAGAAAAGACAGCTATGAACAGGACTCAAGGACCATACAACCAAAATGCTACACATGCCTGACATGTATTTTTTTAAATGTTTAATCAGAGCATTGTACAGCTTCCCACCCTGTTTTACCAGAGCTACATTCACATCACATGAGATCCTATTAATAGGATCACGCATACATGATATGGCTCTAACGGGGGTGGGGGTAGAATGACAGCTTCCTGTATTCACCACGGACTGTACGTCTGCACGACATACTAAGAATGTAAGTGAAAATGCACAGTCTCTTCAAAGTACGATATTGATAACAGCTTGAAGTATTTAGACTAATGGTTGTACTATGTATAATACCAGTGACTCGTCCATGTGTCAGGACAAGTCATTATGTAAATGAATGTGACTCACGCCACCACATGCAGAGCAGGTCTAAAAGTGTCAATAAAACCTAATGTCAGTGTTAATAGTTCACACTTAGATCATGGGAAAATTCAGGATCACGCGATTCAGCGAACACCGCAGGACATCAGGATTCAGAGATAGAGACCTTGTATGCGGATCAGTTAAAAAATTACATTTTACCATGCAGTATAGACACTCTAGACACTCTAGACATACGGCCAGGGATGGTCTTATTTTACTATTCGTGATAGAATGACTTCCTACTACCTTCCCTCTGGTCGGAGAAATAGGCCTAGCCATAGATAGTCAGTGCTATGATGTCCAGTTTGCAAATGAAATCCTTTTATTATGGCAGTCTGACCTATCACACAGGCCTCTAATAGGAGAGAGTCACTGAATCTGTTTTACACTGCCAATGACCCATGAGAACAGTCTGTCAACATCAAATTCAATAGCTTTTACTACATGTAAATTGACACATTGCAAATCTATATACATGTATCTATTGACACAGACGCACGCACACTGCTAATATGGAAAAGCGACACAGGATCTTTAGGAATGGTTTAAAAATGGAATCCAGTCCACGCTTATTTTCTGACCCCAGGTAGGGCCCTTCGCTGTAGCGTTCTCGGCCCATGCCTAGGGTCGCTCTGTACTAGCTGACCAGTGGTCATCTGGCGAGCAGAAGTCACCGCGGCGGCCGCAATGTGGGCTGAGCGGGCGCGCGGCGGGTCAGTGGTCATTAGGCCCGGTGACCGGTCACTCCGGTGATACGACACAGCGGGGCACTGCGGGCTGGAGTACACCGGTGTGTAGTACACTGATATACAGTGGGACTTGGTAAAAGATCAACACTTACAGGCTTCTAAATGCAAAGAGAGAACCCTTAAAATGTAAGTCAATCTATATGAAAACATCTTGGAACAGGTTTCTCTTTATAATAGAGGAAGACATTGAAGCTGACTGAGAGGCTGAGAAGGACTTTTACGATATCCGTACACAAAAAGCCCAAGGCTATCAAAATTGAAATTTGCAAAAATCAAACAAACAGCATTTTTACATTCCACCACGCTGCACAATGTTGTACGTAATAGCAGACACGTGTATCCTGTATATGCACCAAGGCGGGTACATTTCCACGGACTGGGTAAAAACTAAGCTGACAAGTGGCATGTTCGCCAATTACCTTGTTGTCCGCCACGCCCGGCCAGGTCGGCGGTGTGTGGGTTGGGGGTTGGGGGGGGGGAGTAAGCAACCATGTCATTTACACAGAATATCAAGCTACACTTCCACGGCTAGATCTCGAGAACCATCAAAGGCAGACCAAGGTTATCAGAAGTGCGGGGGAGGGAGGCACTTTTGGGATCTTATGGGTTCCCCCATGGGTCTGCATATGACCTGTACATGTAGCCACGAGTATAGTTATCTTTCTATGCTGATTGTCAGGAAACCTATTGACTTTGAAAGCAGTTATCAAATAACATTTGTAATTTTAACTGAATTTTGCATTGTTTGACACTGAAATCAATACAATACATTAACTATTGCATGTGGATACAACATCGTCGGTTTCATGGTTTTATTATTCATACTGCCGTTGCAAGTCCATGTTCAAGCGTATATAGCCGTGAGATATGACGATGGGTAAGTAGATAGTAACAACATAAGACCACCTGCCGTACCATACAAACTCTGTTTTAGTCATCATAACGTCATTCCACAAAACAAGTTCATCAAACGATTTTGAACTCCAAATCATCGGCAATTTAGTTATAGCTTTGGAACCGCAAGTGACACTTAAATATTGTTTGAAAACAAGTTAAAATGCCACGGACCGGCAGACGATCCCCGTCAAAGCCGCCATGTTTAAAAAGCGTAACGTTTTGACAGGTGCGTGTCGCAACAGTTGTCAATGGCAACAAACGCGTCCCGGCCGTCTGGCGGGCGGACACTTGGTTGATGGGTGGACACGTGGAATAACACTCGATACTCGAGAATATTGAGCTGCATCTGCTTATACTTCGACATTATTATTATTCAATTTACAAGTTATTGAAATCAACCCCTCCTCCAGTGTCAATTTTTCGCGGAATATTCATGGTCCAATCAGAAGTTCCGGGTGATTTTTATTCAGTCACTTCAAACGTACCGGTACGTCCTTACTTACTCAAGTAAAAAAAACTCATATATTTATCTATTTTGTTTACGACGCAAGTCTAGCCCGGCGAACTTCTCGTAAAAATGGACAACTTAACCCACGCCACGTGGACATATTGTAACACTGGATAGATGTGACGCCAAAGGGAATTCCCCTAGACAGACAATGGTTGGACTAAATGTTTATACATCTATATACACTGCATGGCATGATTACAGCCATTAAAGTTGGCAACTTGATGGCTGTGGTGGTATAGCGTGTCCCGTGCCTGCTGTTGATAATCTGGAGCTTTAGTGATCAGTTCTACAGTTTCTATCAGGGAAAGTGAGTTCTAAAATTCTTCACTGTAAACGAAGAGCATGGAAATAGTTCAATATGAAATGAATGGCGAGTAACATACTCATGCCATTAGTGTATTTTCTTCTCTTTTTATTAGATTCGTTTCCTATCAGGCTTCACTGGAATCATGAACTCACTTTGTCAAATCATAAACAATAAACCAATAATATCATACTAGGACTTACAAGGTAGAAATTGCAACATACCTGTTTAAATGAATCCTTGGTAGGTACAGCAATATTATTCCATATTGACATATATGGTTTTAATATATTGTAGCGTTTATTAACATCATTTCAGTGATTTGTAAATCCGTAGTAGCTGAGATTCTAAGTAAAAAACACACACACTTTTAAATTATGTTATCACCACGGAGTTTTGTTAGCCCAGCCATAATTCATTACACATTCCCTCTGTAGTTTAGAAATTTCTGTTTACACTTTGCCATCACCTAGAACAAAACAACACAGCAAATATGAAATATTCAATCAGCATACATCCCTAAGTTTGACACCTGGAGAACGCAATATTGTAAATCACTGGGAACTATTTTCTTGGAGAGCTCAGTCTACCACTGAGTTGGAAGACCTGGACGGACTAGCGCTTTTATAGCCACAGCGAGAGATGCCAGACGAATAGACTTTTGCCACGTCAGGTGGGTTTGAGGAATGTTCTTCATGGCATCACCGATTTCACAGTCATTAATTTACACCCTGTGTGAATACAAATTAAGCAGTGAATACGCTATTGGAAAGGTTCGCCTGTCTGATAAACCATGATAGTAGTGTGAGGTAGCAGACATAAAATACAAAATGATTATTGATCCGTGGTTTGTAATTTGCTGAAATCTTGCTTAAAATTCTCGCTTAAAAGACTAAGTGGGACTAAAAGTCGTGGTAATGATAGCGTAGCAACAAAGCGTTGTTAGAACGCACATAACCTCGAGTACACGTTTTCAGACCTTGTAGTGTTGCTTTGGTACATTTGCCTGGTGAGATATTGCCGATAGCCTACATGTATGAACGTTCTATCGTGAAAATAAGTCTATGAAAATAATGTCAAACCTTGAGAAGAGTCTTCCCTTTCACCTTTGTCTTGCTTCCTCTCTCAGATAGCAGACGACATATGTGTGAATACAAGAGGAAAAGTGCTGGAAATGTTACTGTGCATTCATATCATATCTTCAGATCCTGGTCAGTCACACAGATGTGATCGGGCTCTATGGATTGGAATGGAAGTCCCTCATCGCATTGCAAATATACACATGCATAGAAAATAAATGCCATCCTGCTTTACCAGGAATACAGTAACATCACACCAGTTTCTGTTCTTTTAACAGAGATCACACATGTGTGTTTTGGCTTTAAGGATTAGAATGAGAACATGCAAATTAGACATATTATGCTGATGGGTATGCTTTTGCCGGTAGAGGTAGGAGGATGTGGGACCAAAGAGAGTTTTAAAATCTGTGTTAGCGCTAGACGCATATCTGCCTGTGTTCTGTCCCACCCAGTGCATCAGAACCTCTATTAAGAGGACATGGGGTCTGGCCTCGTGCGGTCTCAATACAGACGTCGTCTCTTTATGGAGGCTCACATTTATCTCTTTACGAATGTGTTGGGCCACGAGAAATGCTCTTACTATACAGGTAGTCTCTTTACAGAGGTGATCTTCACTGGAGGTTGTACTGTATCACAACTTATCACCGACAGCTGCAAAAATAGTTGTCATGTATTTCTTCATTACGGAATCTGGGTGCACAGAAGTTTCTGCGGATGAACACGAGTCTCGTAAATGACCCAGCAAGTGCTCAACGCAAAGTCAGTGATGTTCTTTCTAATAATGTATGTTATAATACGGTGAATTTCCTCGAGTCAGGTCCATGGGTCAATGAATGGTTACTGTCACTCCCTCCAACTGCTGTGCAGCGCCTTGTGCCCAAACTAACGCCACCCGCCGCCGCCGCCCGTGGGAAGTCCCGTCATCCACCATTTCAGCGAAGCTCACCAGATGACCGGGTGCGCAAATTGAAGTGACCAGTCGCTGACCACACGCCATAGGTCAAGTCCGGCGTGTTTAGATAAGTAATTCCCTCGTCCGGCAGCGCTCTTGGGGATAATACAGTGAAACCGACTTCACCAACTAGTTGTAATAGTTAGAGTTTGGAATCAGCGGTACATTGTATATCAGATAGCAGTAAACGAGTGGTTATGTAGCAGCTGATATTTCACTGGGAGATCCAGGGCTTGAGAAAGATGTGAGGGAGGGGGTACCTTCGATCGATGACATCGACATGCCAAAATCCATATGAAAATTGAATATCTTGGGGGTAAAAGGGGGAGGAGTAGGCGCGCCCTGGATGTCCCTACGTCTGAATTGCTTTATAGCTTTAGTTTATTATTTCATTTGCTGCTGTGCATTTTTTGTAAACATATAACTTGATGCACAAAAGCAAAATGTAATCATGCACATTAATTATCTATTATCTTGTGCATATGAGTATCCAATATACATGCAGCTTTGTTTCTGTGGCCACTCCATGTGTTGCGGTCACACCGTATGTTTGTTCAGGATGACCCCATATATCCGGGCTTCCTTGTTCAAACAGTGGAGATGGGAACACAGATTTGTAAACCATCTGCAGACAGCCACATGCACTAATATTTAACTCTACGAGCATTAACAAGCTCTATATGTTACATAATATAGCTAGTTAATGCTCTACCCATACGCCTATCAGACTGTTATAATTAGTACAGTAATGTACTGTTATGATATACAGTAATGTATACAGTCTATGCTGCTATGCATAGCCGGCATGTCTCCATCATAACATAAACCA
>CM032665.1:21336299-21376076 GCA_019095985.1 Streblospio benedicti
TTTTAGAGGATACAGGATAATCCCTAATGGAAGATCTGGAAAGGAAACCCACAGTAGTTCACAACTACTTACTAGATATATACAAATTAGAATTGAGAATGACATACTTATTCCCCAAGGATTTTTAAATGACCATTTTCATATTTTCTGGTGATACAAGTGGATCTAATAATAAGATGTTGGTTTGATTTGACTCATGATTGACAGACCTTCTGATCGAAGGATGAAGGTCTGTTGTGGAGACTAACGTAGATTTCTAGAAATAACATTACAAGGGATCTGAAATGTTTTTAAAATATATCCCAATTGTCATGACACAGTCTGTAGGTCAAAATCTAATAGTCCAGTCAAATTAGGAATTTAGCGGGGAAAAAATAATGGGTATTCCATTTCTTATTTTTTCATATCTATACACCATATAGTGCTTCAGAAAAAAAATCCCCATCAATCCACCTTGGGCAAACTTTTTTATAGCAACTTGAATTTTTTGCACCAAAACCGGACAAAATTTAGGGGTAGGTATAATTTAAATACACAAAGAGGGATGTTCTGAAAGGTTAGAGAAGCTGATTTCATATAATCTTATTGAGACATAGTGTATTCTTGTTTATTATGGAAACTCCAGAATGCTGGATCAAAAAAAAATTTTTACAACTATTTTTGCTTATTATAGAACCACCAACCTAAAAGAAAAACCTTGAAATTTAGGTATATGTCTAATTTTGGTCCAATTTATAAAAAAACTGTAATAATATGAATTAACCATCAACATGTAAAATATGTTGAAGTAATTTGACATTCTTCTGAATGAATTGGGAAATTTACACCAGATAATTGTCCTGCATATTTCATTTTTCTTTCGAACTTTACTATACTATAGTATACACAAGTTTCAAGGCATCTTTATGGTTGACTTCATTAAAATCAATAGCATAAAATCTTTTCATGACATTCAACACATTAAATAACATTTTCTTCATTAACTACACTTACAATTGAAGACAAATTCAATACTATAAAAACTTTTTATCACACTCACCACATGCAAAAGTTTAAACGCCTACCCCCCCTGCTCAACCCTGGGGAGGGGTGTGACTGCTTTTTGACTAGCGAGTGCAAAGCGCCTGTGTTGCTTAGTCTCACTGACTCCACCTGCCCAACAGCTCACAGTGAGAAGAAGTCAATTGCTGGGCACCTGCGCAGAGATCGCGTCACATGGATAGGGCATGCACAGTTCGCGGAGGAACAACTCATTGGCCTTTGCAGCAAGCACACCGCTTTAGAGAAGGAGCTGCAAACGAAGGAGATGGCTGGGAAGCACGGCCGAGTCTGGATCAGCAGCTCATGACTCTCAGGCGAAGCGGGGGGCAATGATTACAAGGTAGAGGCTGACCGCATTTTTTTCTCGGGAGATGAGCTCATTAGAAAAAAAGAAGTGAATCGCGTTGAGTCCCAGGAATTAGTCTGGGTGATGAGATAGCGGCAGCACCGACCAATCTTCGTAGAGCATCGTGGTTGGGGAACTCGACGAACGAGCAGGAGAGGCAGACCCAGCTTCAAGATCTGGTCCTTACTAAGCAGGAGGCACAGCTTGCCAAGGCCTATGCGGGCGCAGTGCACTCTTGACATGGATCACATGCACCATCAAGGTTCAAGAACACGGATAACCTCCATGACATGTCCCCCTAACTTTTTGCGAGCTAGTAGACAACCTTCCCAACCTGAGCCTGCAGCTTTTGCGACACTCCTGCATGGGCGTCGAAAGTGAAGCTGACAGTCCACAAATGGTCCTCAGCGAGGCAGCTGAACTGGAGCAACAACTGTACGACTGTTATAGCTGATTCCAGGCTGTTGGCAACGCATCAGACTCTGTCAAATGCAGCGGCGGACTGATGACATCAGCGGGGAATGGGGACTCAGGGAGTGACGGCAAAGTTGACTCGCGAACCTCAGCTTGGGATCTTCCACAAGCAGCTGGAGCCATTTGTCCATCTCCATCGAGAGTATGGAAATGGCCTCCGACTCAGACAGTCACGTGACATCACCCCAGCTGTGGCTGTGGGCAGTGGTTCTCTGGCTACAGCAACAAAGACCTCATCGGCCGCGGAAAGGGGGTACCTTGTGCCTTCTGCTACAGCAGCATGGGCAGGAACCAATCCCAGTGGGCAAGCGCCCGCTAGTGGGACTCTGCCCTTTCGGGATTGGTGGCAGTAGTCAAACGCCCGAAGTTGCGTGTAAAATCTTGGCGGCTGGGGCGTCAAAGGGAGAAAGGTCATCCTTGCTGGTGGTGAGCCAGTTACTACCCTCGCCTGTAGGAGTTGGACTTTGAAGTTCAAGGTTGATCTGACCTACAGTGGCTTTAGTATTTTCTTCAACTAATGTACTGTACACGGTTTTCCAAACCTTGTAGCCGGGTACCCCTGTAATAGTTTCCTTGTCCTTTTCATGTTAAAGTCCCCTTTTTATATGAATTGTATTCTACTCATAATGAACTCTGAATATCATGCTACATTTCTTTGAGTGATTTATAATTTTCCACAATCATATCCCGTGTGTACTATTGTGCATGTATTGACATGCTTTACAGTGGCTATGTAAGTTATCTTAAAATGTCATAGTGACCATTGGAATCCTTGACCCATACTAAATGATATTGATATCATCTTGCCATGTTATATTAAGGGAGTTAGAGCCATTTTAAGTGGCCATCGTGGTGGCCATCTTGAATAACGGGAAATGCTACAGGGTGCCAAAAAGTCCACCCCGGCCACAATACACCCTACTAACAGGATCAAGTGAGAAAAAACTATAACTGACAAAAAGGTCTAGGCTACCAGTCAGGGTGACTAATAACTTTACCCAATCACGTATGAGCAAATGACTATGAATATGACTGTCCATTTTATCTGAGTACTGAAATATACTCCTATCAAAATCCTTCCTAATACCTTCTCAATAGTCAATATTAATTTTCTTTGAATTATTGATTCAATAAAAGTGTTATTGTAATATTTTATGGTGTTTAAATATTACCATGATTACAATGAAATAAATGCAAGACTCTGCAGCAACATATATGCTAGTTATCAAAGGTCTTTGTCAAGGACCATTGGAAATGTCAGTGTTGAATAATTTATATCATTTTTTTTTCAAATATTAAAGAAAAATAACATCTTTTCTGTTGCAACACATGAAATGTAGTCATTGTTGTATATAAATAACAAAATTACAGCACAAATGAACTTTGAGTAAGCTTCAGTACAACACCCTGGTGAAACAGAGGACGTTTTGGACAATTTTTAAGTGCATATTTAAAATGTCTGTAAAAAAATTCGCCCAAGGCGGATTGATGGGGATTTTTTTTCTGGAGTTCTACATGGTTTATAGTTATGAAAAAACAAGAAATGAAATACCCATTATTTTTTTCTCACTAAATGTAAAATTTGACGTACCATGACTGGACTATAAGGGTTGGCCATCTTTAAGGCAGTGCCTTTATCTGAATATATTACAGGAATACGTGGGTACGCAATATGTTTATTAGACTACATATTTACGTCATGAAACGTATTGCGTATATTGTATACTGCAGTCACAATATAGTATCTCTAGGTATTCTGTGGTAAATACTCGTTTGGTGGATACAACTACAGTCTACACCTAAGGTGTTATGTTTAGTCTTAGAAGGCGTTTTGAAGTACTACAAACATATGTGATATTGGATGCGTTCTGTCAAGATGCGAGGATGACATAAAACAGTGGATCTTTCCACAGATCTAGTTTGATTAAAGAATCCTCGTCATGCCTCGGTTGACATTGTGGCTCTGTACTTTTGCTACTTGTATGATTTCGTTCTATCTGCCGTTTGTTCAGAATCAGAGTCAAGTCCCTGATGGAGCTGTTCCTGCGAGTGACGTGTTTGGTTTTCCTCAAGCCATTTCAACAAACTTTACAACTGGTGTTTTATTGATAGTTTTTCCTGATCATGTGTGGGTCAGCCATAGACCCGCAAATGAGATCGATGTTTTAAATTCCTCGTCTTACACACATTACAAGCGCAGCGATTATTTCCAGGGACTTGAAGGAAAAACTGTCACTGCCATGCTGCTTAATGAGACAATTGTACACATATGGACGGATGATAAAATGATAACTACATATGATAACTCCGTGGATAGTCTTCCGTACCCGCAACAAGTTGGATATCCAAAGGACTTTTTTGCGGAATATCTAATAAAAAATTACTATGTACGAGGCCAACTTTTCGGACCGTCACAACGTTTTAACAGAACTGAATACTTTGTGCCTGACGTAGGTATTAGTGGAGCAACCATTATATTTTTTCGTAATGACCCAATGTGGATTTTATACACAGAACGTATTCTGAATGCGAGTAGCCCTGGAATCAGTGTAATTAGCGGCCAACTATCTAGGGATTTTCCGCAGCTCCATCCCCCAAGATATTCTGTATGGTTTCATTTCTATGGATCAACTGTTGAACAAGTTATTGTTACTGAGCATTTCATTACCCTTTACAAAAACGCAAGTCAATCAGAATGCACAGATTTTACATTCTGGCAAGTAAATGTTTGGATGATATGTGGAACAAATGTATGGGTGAATTCAAGTGATGGTCAGTTTTCAAGGTATTCCACTTACAATTGGAACGATTTGGGAGCACTATACCATGTACCCAAAAATGGTATGTGTTCCACCCAGCCATGTCTTAATGCTGGGTCTTGTACAAATGTCGGGGACAATCATTACAATTGTACCTGTATTTCTGGCTGGATTGGAGTCAATTGTGAATCAGAATACGATGAATGTGTGAGCGACCCATGTCAAAATGATGGCGATTGCATAGATGGTATCAATGGTTACTCATGCACATGTGCTTCTGGCTGGAGCGGAGAGAATTGCCAAACAGATATTGCGGCTTGGCCACAGGCAATTGGAACCAGCAGTGATAATGAACACTTCTTCATTATATTTTCACTTAAAGTCTGGCTGCACACAGGTCCATGGACTAACCAAGACGGTGGTGACAATCTGAGGGCTGCATCTCATTATACAGAATATTACAGACATTTAGTGTTTCCTGGTATAGAAAAGAAAACAGTAACTGCAATGTATTGGTATAGAAACGCTATTTTCATGTTCTTTGATGATTATACGGTGATGAAATATGAAATATCCACAATAACTGAAATGCCATTCATTGTGGCAGCAGGTTTTCCAAAGTCAATTAGGGAATTCATGAGATTTACTTGGCCAGATGGAAAAAAAGTGAATGCTATCAGTTCTGAAATGTCCAAGGCGCGATCATTAGTTATCGATGAGAACCAACAACTCTACTTATACAAAGAACCACCTACCTTTGATGGTCAGTTTCCGTTAGGGCCGATATCAGCGGGAATCGAAACCTGGCCTGCCTCTTATAAAGGACCAAAGATTGACAGTATGGGCATACATCCTTTAACATCTGATGTGATTGTTTTCTCTGGTGATACTTTACATTTTTACATGGATGCTAATGATTCATGGTTGAACTTAGGAAAAATAGTAACACCGTCTACTATAGTTGATTGCCGACAACCGAATATGCCACCCAATGCTGTATTGGAAGAAATTGATCACACTAATGATGGCGGAAAGGCAAATTTGGAATGTAAATCAGGTTTTGAGTATAAAGGTGGTAATAAGGAGAGAACTTGTCTACTTGAAGGAATATGGAGTGGAACTGAAATCATCTGTGAACCTGCCATAGTGGACTGTAATCATCCAATGGAGGGAAGAAATTCAATTTTGACAACTGCTGATGGCACCACCAGTGGCAGAAAAGCAATTTACAGGTGCATAGAAGGATACAAGCAGAAAAGTGGTAATATGGAAAGAACCTGCCAGCAAGACAAAAAGTGGAGTGGTTTCGAACTAGTCTGTGAAGTGGTAGACTGTGGTTTTCCGGACGATGGAATTAATGCGACGGGAAGTGTGTCTCAAACAATCTACAACAGAACGGCTAATTATAGCTGTAACCCTGGTTATGAGCAAGCAAGAGGAGAGACCGTGAGGACCTGCCAAATCGACGGCACTTGGAGCGGTGCAGCTCTTATCTGCAAATTGGTGGATTGTGGTGAGCCAGATACCATACCCAATGCCATAGTATCCTTTGAAGCAACAATTTTCAATTCAGTAGCATACTATGATTGTGAACAAAACTACGCCCCTATAGGAGGAAATATGGTGAGAACCTGCCAGATGAATGGAGTATGGAGTGGACTCCCGATGATATGTTTATTAGTTGAATGTCCGGTTTTGCATGACCCGTCCGGTGGTTATGTGGTTTTTTATTCCACATATTACAAGGCGAAAGCATACTATCATTGCAATGAGACCCATGTACACACTGGTGGGGACCGCGAGAGAATCTGTCAGAGTGATACCACTTGGAGTGGCACAGAAATTCGCTGTCAAGCTGAATTTATGTCTATTGGCACTGATGTGCTAGTTGAAACAGGAAACTTTCTGAACCATGATTTATTCAGATTTTCTGGATTGATTGATCTGAGATACCCAATGCCATGTGACGGGAATATCACACAAGTGCGTTACCAGGCTCGCGGTTCTAGCCGGAAGCAGCCTTGGGATGATGGTAGATCACTTTACTTCTTCATTGTCAGAGGCCAAAATAGTAATGATAGCTGTAGCTTCTCAAATGTAACAAGTGTTGAACTTTTCCAAAAGAAGAATTATGGAAACCAAATGATCATCAGGAATAGAATAATTTCTGTCGAAACTGGCGACCACTTTGGATTCTGGTGGCCAAATTATGGGGTTGTTGCTTTTGATAATGCTCCAGACGAGGAAAACTATTGTAGTGGTGGTGACAATGGTGGACCTACAGCAAACAAACCACCTCTTTACTCTGGAATAAAGTATGGCCGGGGCTCAAAACAAAGTTCACCCAACTTCAGAAACTATGCTATATGGGTGAATATTACATGCAAAGGCATACCGGTGAGCATGGGATCTGAAGTTGAAGTAACAAAAGAAGCAATGTCAATTACAAAACCTCCTATGGAAGACGGCTCTGAAATTACATCAGAAAGTGCCACCATCCAGAGGACGCTGGCTGGTATTGTCAATTCCATTATGGCTGCTGCATTGTGCCTTCTTTTATAAAAAGCTTCGGACATGGGAACTTGATGTGCATTGCAATATCAATTGTCTAGTTTTAGATACTTTCCCAAATTTGGTGTGTTGTAGATTATTTGTTTGTACATTTTGTGCGTATATCATGTGTGTGGATATTTTATTACAACTTTGTGGATGTATATGTGTATATTAAATGTAAAATTCAATTGTTATTTTACTCAATATGCAATTATGTACATAATAAAATTATGTATTATACTTTTAGTTCATTGTTTCAATAATAGAAAATGGAATAATATGATTATTAGGAAATCTATGTGAAAGGCAAACGTATTTTGAGGTCTTGAAAACATACCAGTATGATAGAGCCTTGACCACAGTCATGCCTTCTTAATATAGGTGGCCCTCTTGATATTTTCATCGTGGCCATCCCAGCATCGTCCACCAACAGGATGTTTATATTGCTAACCTGAAAGGGTGGAAGGAGAAAAGGGAAAGGTCTGAGAGGACAAGTTAGTGTGCTGTCTGTCACAGTGATGGAGGTCTAACCCTATCGCCTGCTCGCAGCGCAAGCTCTGGGTTATTAGCCTTTGTCAAGGCCCAGAATATAATTTAAAATGATAATTGAAACTTAGCACTCATAGCACTCAGAAACAGCCCTAGTCTAAATGTCTCAGCCTAGCGAGATTATATTTTAAGTCCAGGCTGTTAGAGTCAGTCTAAGATATGCTATTGCATTGACAAAGTAGTTGTTTTCTGTGTGGGTGTTTTGATGAAGAAAATTGAATACAAATAATTTTCAAAAATTGAATATCACAGCATTTAGAAAGGCTAGCTCTGAGTGCACAAG
The DNA here is from genome assembly GCA_019095985.1 of Streblospio benedicti. Classification (NCBI taxonomy): domain Eukaryota; kingdom Metazoa; phylum Annelida; class Polychaeta; order Spionida; family Spionidae; genus Streblospio; species Streblospio benedicti. The sequence continues at coordinate 21,344,305 of CM032665.1, forward strand.
CGCTGCAGTGGTATTCTTGGCAGGTTCGGGGCTAACACAGAATACACATGTGTCTCAATGTTACATCTACAGTGAAGTTAGCGCTATTGATACTAGATGTGAAGTAAATGGATCAATGATTATAAACCGGTCATATTAGAACAGAGAAAAGCGGAGCGGGGTGGGGGTGGGGGATTTGGTGCCTATATTTGTTCATTCTATCATTCCGTGCAAAAATCTCCGCCAATAACACACCCTGATTGGTCAATCAGCGTGCTCAATTTTGCGATGGAAAACACGCTCCAGAGCGCGCGGAGACCACTACTATGGCGCTAGTCTAAACTCCTCACATTATCAATACAGCCGCTGACGTCGCAAGTCGTGTTCCGTGTAGCAGAGAGCAGAAGTTTAGACTAGCGCCGTAGTAGTGGTCTCCGCGCGCTCTCTTTTGGCAAAATTGACTTGCAATGAGAATGTTATAATATGATTTATTTTAAAATAAAATGGATTTTAGTCATGATAGAATGGTGATTGACCACTCGATTGTTGTGTCAATCACAAAATTGAGCATGCTGACGTCTCACTTCGTTCAGGTAAATTAGACGTCAGCATGCTCAATTTTGCGATTGGCACTCCAATCTCGTAGTCAATTCCTACAATAAATAATGACCACCCGGCCCAATAGATTCATTTAAATGTTAATTATGAATTTCGTAAAACATGAGCGTGAAAGAGATCGTACATGTGCTTATTGCAACCTTGAGCAGCAGTAGCAGCAGCAGCAGCAGAATCAGCAGCAATAACAGTAGTAGAAGCAACAGCCAACAGTAGTAGAAGAAGCAGTAATATAATCAACAACAGCAGCACCAGCAGCAGCAGCAGAAGCAGCATTATGAGAAGCAGCAGCAGCAGCCGTCGCCGCCGCCGCCGACACTTTGGTGGCCGCTATCCGCAGGTGAGTTATCTGCGGGCAAACCCCTCCGCCGCCGCACACAAGTTGAAGTCGGTGCAACGTTATTTGAAATCGGAGGAAATGTGTGTAGTGCGATTCATCATTAGTTTCGTGTGTAAATTAAGCTACAGCCTGCTGCCACCATTCCGTACTCAATGGTGCGATGTGGTTCGTTTCTGGGTCTTGTCCGGGTGGCTGAGGTGACCAAAATATAATAGTCATCTGTGTGTTACGATGACTTACCTTTGGGCAATTGTCGGCGGCATAAAATAGGCAGATTTGGCCCAATGTTGGCTTACAAGGTGTCCAGAAGTGGGTGGCAATGTACTATCATCTGCTTTCGGCATATGAGAGGTTTTGTTTCAACATCTGACTATTTAGCACCTGGCGCATGAGTGTACATGTTTTCTATCAGGAGTCACGTGACGGGGTCATGCGAGGGGTCACCAGAGAAAACAATCACATCAGATGTTAAAGGATGTATGCCCATACTGTCAATCTTTGGTCCTTTATAAGAGGCAGGCCAGGTTTCGATTCCCGCTGATATCGGCCCTAACGGAAACTGACCATCAAAGGTAGGTGGTTCTTTGTATAAGTAGAGTTGTTGGTTCTCATGACAGGTGCTCGCAAACAGTAAACACGGGCAGTCATAGTTTTATTTTTATTTTTTCTTGTGAAGACATAATCATGCAATGTAAAATCCACGGCAGTGACAATGATTTCCTGAATGATTCACAACTTTGGGTGTATTTCATTATTGAGAAGTTTTGACGTAACTATAGTTCTTTGTAAACTAGACAATGTTGGGAAATATAGGACACGCGTCGGTACTTTTTTCTATGTGTATTATAACCCTGACAACCTCTTACTTCATAAACATACATAAGATATACGACAAGCAATAAAAAGTTTATGAACTTCCAACTACTAGTAATCAATAACCTATTGCGCAAAGCGTAAATATGAAAAGAGGATTCAGTCAAAGGATATTGTATTATTAGATAAACGCCTCACCACATCTAATAGCTATAAACTGGACTCAATAAGCTTCAAAGGTTGTTTCTGTAAACAGAGCCGTTGTGTTTTATTGTACACACTAAAAACGTGTACGCCTGGCGAACAGTTGGCTATTATCACGGTGTACAGTGCAACCTGTATTTACGTCCGCTCGTCCGCCTGCAATTCTGGGACTTGCTACATACAGTCTACCACCAACTCCTGCCTTACTTTATTCACCAAGTAATACAGTAGCACAATCATATACCTTGAAGAGGTGGTGTCTCTATGTAAGAGACAGTTATTTTTATCAGATCTTGGTATTCGTGAATGAGTTCATTATGCATTTACAATCAGCATCAGCAAAAACATTCACTTCATACTCAATGCATCAGTGTGAAATGTTTAAAACGGAAATAAAGTTGATGTTCGGGTTCCGTTGGACAGTGTACGTGAACCCATCGTACATCTGTGGCCGAAGGGATAGGGAGTTGGACTCGTGACCAGAAGGTCGTGGGTTCGATGCCAGCTTGGGTCTGGTTGTGGATGCTGAGCAAACTAATCCCTGAACAGTTCCACACTGCTCCGTGGCACCTACACGTTGATTTATATATAATTACGAAGAGAGGGGAGTGGCCATGGTTGTTTTGTTTGTTTTTTGAAATTCGCCTGCAATCACTTTCCTGGGGCACTTTCACGCATTTTGAGTGTACCATTTTATTGTAAATCACCTTTTACGGGCATATTTGTTCTTCGTGCGCTTATTTTCATCAGTATTGACGAGAAAACTAATTTACCATCACTGATTCATGTACATATAATTCTGTTCGTTTTTACGACGCACTTCCGCTTTAGCATATTGTTGCTGCGTGCGTTATGTTTCTCTGTTGCTGCGTGCGTTATGTCTCCGTAGGAGACGGGGAAGCTAGTTAGGTATAGTTGGCAAGCGAAAGCAAATAATGATAAGCACGTCTGCGCTACGGTAGCGATATGCTGTATGCTCCCCAGGGAGTTGAAAAAGATATAGTGTGGCAAGGATGCTGCCAATGACCTGGTGTAGATGTAAAGTCGCAAGAGTATAAAAACTGGGAAGTGCGACTGTAAAGAAGCACGTTTACATTTTCTGCTCCCGCCCACACAAAGCGGCTGCACTGTGCGGGTCCCCCCCACGGTGCCGCCATCTGTTGCTGCAGCCGTGTGTTTAAGCCCACTGAGCTGTACAAAGAACAAGCAGCTCTTGGCTTTTACAGCTAATCTCCCAGTGTGTTGGGATAATCATGAACTCGCCCCCAGCAGATAAACAAAGCACGTTGATGCGCCAGCTTCTTTTTTAAACTCCCAGCGGATAATGGGGAAACGAGCGTTTGTCGAGTGAGCTGAGAGTGAAAAGGAACGGTAAGTGGTTGAGTCAAACATTATCATTTGTGTGCGGGAAAGTCTCATGAGAGAAAAACAACAGCAAAAACGTCCACAGACTACAAGTGTCCACCCGCAGGATGTTCTTGGACCTACACATGTTAATGCTGGTAATAAGCATAGTTTGTACTAAATAGATAACAATCGCTGACTGTCCTCTCATTGGTGAGCTTTAGACGCAGTTACGGCTTGCAATGCATTGTTTCATTGATGTGTAGGTTTACAAATGTTCATCTTGAAAATAAAAGATCTGCAACTTCCGTTCACCAACCGTCATCCCTCCTTTCAAGTATCAAAGCATCAATTCTTTCCTCTTGACATGATCAATGTCGAAAAAGTGCATGTCACCAATGTTTGTGCAGCTGGTTTCAACTTTGAATGTTTACATAAAGCAATGCTACTTTAACCTCATATATACGTGAAGCAGTCACACAACCTTTATCACGCCCGGCTTCAGTGACAACATGAATTACTCAAGACAAGGAAAACAAACTGAATGTGGCAAATAAAAACATAACGCTCCATGATTTACATAAAGACAGCAGAGACACACATCATATTGGAGCAATGGCGTGAGGAGGTCTACACAGTACGCGATTGATGTTAACGGATCTAGAATGATGTTGGAATTACTAAACTAAATGGATTGAACGCTCAAGTTCTCGGCAAGTTGACGTAAGTGACAGGTCATGATTCATCTTGACGCCTTTGAAAGTACAGTACAACTTCAGGATTGAAACTGACCACGTGACGATCCTGACAATCGTATATTTATACTGTCGAGAAAGAGCAACTGCATGTTATATATGAAAATGGCCGTTCTCTCGTGACAATATGTTTACTCGAGACCATTGCCACCAATGCCAAACTTTGATTGAGTGCTGTACTCCTCCACAATGGATCATACCACATGGGTGTACTCAAGCACAAACTAGCTACTATTATTATCAGCCGGCTCTGTACCTATATAGCATGGCGGTACCACAGAGCATTGACTACTGTACAACCGGCTGCGTGGACACACAACATCTAGCGGGATTCAAACTCATTGCAGGCATTTACCTTTCCTTGTTCTACTGAAGCTGTGCGCTCTAGAAACAGCACTACTTTGCTCGAGTACATGAGAACATTATGACTGTACTCACAACAGGCGGGCCCCACATACGTGGACGTTAATGTGAAGCCGGCGAGAAAACGTTGTTATTGCCAGGTCCACTTGGGGCTCAAGGACCAGACAAGTTTGTTTTGTAATTAGACAATTGTGTTGTTTGTTCAGTACCACGTGACCGCAGGCGGCACACTCCATTTGACGGCTGGCTGCTTGTTAACCAAGCTAGCATAAATCGAGTGATGCCGCTAGTCAAGATCAACTTGACCCGTTCCCGTTTGTTGGCGCGCTGTTTCTCGAGGCTGCAGTGTCTCGTGGAGTGGAGGATGCTGGGTGAAAATGGAGTGCGACGTGGCGTGTGCTGTGTTCCTTTGAGGAGAAACATATGGCTTTTATATCTTGTTTCTATTTATCGAACGAACACAAAAATTATTTCACATATTCACCAGTTTGGCTGAAAAGTATGCTGTTGCCGGGTTGTAAACAGATTTAACACGAAATGAAATTCTCTAAGATAATTTTGATACATGTATCTGAGTCGACTGTGACAAGCAACACGCATGCGCACACTCGATTGCACACCCACGCCGTTCAGTGTATAATTGCTACCGATATTCAAATTCGAAAGCCGCTCTTCTTAAGATGTAATTGATCAGCAACTATATAGAGTCATGTAAGCGGGTCATGGAAAGGCTGCAAAATCAGAAAACTCGTCGTGATAATGCTTTTTATAGGCCTTGCTGTACGAAATTACCCTCTTTGAACGGGTATCCATCATGACAGTCTAGCAAAGAGCTAGAATGTCCAGGTGTACGCTATGCCCGCACGTGCGAATGCTGGTGAGATAAACAATGTAAAGGCTAATCACCAGCCGCAGCCAGCTGTGTTAGCCTCGGTCATCTAGACTCTTGTACGGTTGTCACGTCCCAAGCCTGTGTATCGAGGCTACCTGCTGCATCTCCTCCCAGGGTTTGGCACATACTGACGGGCGGCGGCGACCCCTCCCTCCCCCACACCCCGCCCACACCCACGAGCACGCGGTTAAAGTTGCTAACATTGCGGTCAACCTACACATTCAAATTTCCAATTGAGACCACCTCTCTATTGATACCACCTCTAAAATAAGACCACTTTTTACAGTCCCAAACCTTTATAAAGCTAACATAATGAGTCTCTGTATGGAGGCCATTTCTATTGAGACCACCTGCCACTGGTCTCACCTTTTCCTGAAACCTATATCTGCACATTTAAAGTGACGTATAGATTATAGACACGTGGGAAAGGAAAGGATATAGGCCAAAACTGTGAACCTCTGATTAACATATACTTACTGCCGGCTGTGATGAGTGTAATGGGTAAGCGCTCAGTTCGACCCGTTACCAACGGAAGTAGTTAGCAGATCTCGACATGTTCAACACTAATATTTAGTACAAATAGGGCATTAGATGAAAGTCGGAAAAAACGTATCATCACAACCTGGACTACATTTAATGCGATGATGATTATTTATGACAGATTTTTAAAAAATGAATACAAACAAAAGGTGTTCAACAATTGCAATAAAAATACAGCAGAAGTGTACAGAGAGCACAGCGTAGCTAGATTAACATTGACTTATGGCAAAAAGATGGTTACTAATATGCAATGAAAATCTTGATTAAAGCCTATGAAATACACTTGTGTGTAGTATGGACTAGAATATTATCACATACAGCAATATGCTTTGGGAATATAAAAAAGTTGGCTATAATTTACGTATATCAAATAATGGGTGCTTCTTTGGGCTTTCTGAGAATACTGTGCTGATAGTCATGTTGTTGTGCTGATAGTGGTTACTGACGCATGTGCAGCCTCAGTCCTAATGGCTTCTGACGCTCCAGTGTTTATTGCTTTCTTGCTCGTGCAGTTAATTGCATTGCAATTTGGAACACAAAGCTGAAAAATAGATGCCATCCGGCCAACGAGAGACATAGGCCATCCCTCAATCCTGGGTTGATATCAGGATGATAGTCTGCGAGCTCTGAGCTCTGGAAATGATTATTTACTCTGACTATGAATTAACTATCTATTAAAATTTGTATGCTCATTCCATTGTTGTTATAGCATAGCATTGTATTAATTTAACTTCTTCTGACGCGTATACATTACAATTACATAGCTAGAGTTATGTGTATTATGTAGTTAAAAAGGAAAACAAAAATGACGTCATGCAAAATACATATATAAAGTAGCATCAGTATACCAAGAACATGTGATATGTTCTAGTGAGTTAGCATCATGTTATTGAGATTTAGGCACAACATTAAATGCCACGTGACGTATATACAACATACAAGCTCATCCTTCACATTTAAAACCCCAGATGCACGTGTATTGTGAACATCTGCTAAAATATTAAACTTCCACTTTAAAAGACAGGCGTCTATCATTATTTTCACGAGGTTTGGCTTAAATAACGATGGGCATGTTAGATATTATACTCCGCTTATATCACACTGGTATATGTACATCTTTAAAAAGGATGGATGGCATAAATGTATGTATGTAATCAATAGGAGACAGTGAGTACTGGTTAATTTGACGTCTTAAATGTTTGAGTTTTAATTATCCATTTTATCTTTCTCAAATGTTAGACCACGTAGTTATGTCCTCTGCTCCATAGTTTTCTTTCATGAATTGGCAGTGTTGTGGTGTCGGTGGGATGGGGTGTCAAGAAATCCCACATCCATAAAGTTGTTGTCCTTATTTCTCACATTGTTAAATGTTATTGCCTTTTACCACATATCTTTCTTTGCCGTTTGCCTCACATCCCACGTCCTTGAAATTCCACATCCCTCTTTTTCCCTATCATCCCACATCTCTATTTTCACCGCCCCCCCCCCCGCCCCCGCTTCATCCACACACATCCAATGTCCTTATGAACCCGCCACTTTCATAAATTCATAAGTTTTCCTCGTGATACGTACACGTAGCCATATGATCGCAGCCCGCACACGAGAGATGGTCAGACCCTCTACTGAATGGGTGTTGAGTTGTTGACATATCACGTGAAAGGAAAGCTAGCGCATGCGATTACGTCACAGAGGTTAGAAAGGAGTCGTCGTATTCAAAAGTTCTATGTCTACAGGATAGAGTAAGGCCAGCCTCTGCCATTCCATCTGGATCCGGAATATGATGGATGGGCCTCTATCCATCGAGGCCTCCACATGAACATGCTCACTAGCGCATTAGTCACACATCAATATCACTGTCCGAAACCGAACCATTCAATCAAACCACTATAGTTGCCTTTACTTGCAACCAAAATAGTTTTTTTGTTTTTTTTTTAAGATTTGTTGAAATCCTACATTTTATATGTGATCGACCATTCGTTTGGTACATGGATGCAACATGTAATTGCTTACTTTGGTGACACGTAATGGACCATCCTTTGTTACATAATCCAATTGCCTTTGTAATGTAGCTGATGCAAGCTGCTCAATGCCTAGTTACACGTAAAGGTTGCCGTTATGGTTGCATGTAGAGGTCGGTTTCGGACGGTGCATATGTATACATTATAAGTAACACTTATCTAGAGTTTAATGTAATTTTCCCGCAGATATTCCTCTTCATTACAGAGAGCAGTCACATACACGGTACAGCCGTCTCTACACATGGGCAAATAAGACACATGGGCAAATAAGAGCCAAAACACAGTAGGATGCGTTTATCTCGTACCAGGATAACTCGAATATATGAATATCTTGAGCAAATAGCCACCTCCCGTCATGCTACCTCACATTGCTAATCGCTCTGATAACTCGACTTTTGGGATAACTCGAATATTATATTCCATCACTTCAAGTTCAAGTTAAACGGGTCCCACTGTAGTATAGTATACTATATGCACTGCCGTGTATAGAATGAACTACACTGATAGCTCTCCATCTCCCATTTACTTGCCATAGTTGATATTAAGTGTCGCTTCCAGTGTGCCCATTTCACCAATTCGTGTGTATTCTGGCTACGATTTCCACATTGTGTGAAATCCACCTGGCTTCACTCGGCGGATCCGCGTCTGGAGCGATCCAGATTGGCGGCGGCACACCCGGTATTGACACAATCTAATGTTCCGTCATATCGCCTCTTATCAGCAAACACCTGTCAATGGCTGCGGCGGCGGCGGAGAGGGAAATTGCGCTACAGTAAAATCAAGTAACTTGTAATTGTTAATTTTGTATATTCTTGTCTGCAACTTGGTAATATTCTAAATCTTTAATCTTTACTGATTCTTTTTAAAAATTGTACAGTTTTATAAGTGTTTTTATAGTATGGTTTCAATTTATTAAAATTCTCATCAGTTATTAAATTTATAAAACTATGCAAAATGTGCTATGTACCAGATAAACTGTATATCGAGTAAACCAAGAGCCCTTTGTCCAAGTGTATAGTCATTGGTAAACCATTCTATGCTGGCCACCTGTCTAAGGCGGACATGACTTGTGTCTTGATTTCTCGTCATTGAGTAACACTTTTTAACGTTATCTATGTTGTAAAAAAGAAGACCAATCGACCCAGGTGTCTTGGCGGTCCTACTTGCAGGTTGCTGCTGCACTAGATATGGTTGCGAACATAACAGCCTAAATATAAAGGTTATGTGTATTATTGTCAACGTAATATATGATCATATTGGATGAAAATCTGGATTTGTAGTTAAGGAAGTTGCCAACTTTCATTATTCTCGAGTTTCATATTTTCACAACCTGTTTGTATTTGAGGTACTTACTAACGTTTGGTTCCCTAATGTTGGTAACTGGTCATACAAAACGTAAGTTAATAACCGTTTTAATCGTGAGTTCAGAATTCTTCATACCAGCAAACCAATTCTAATCCACACAGCGCCAAATCACATATGTGTGATTCCGTTAAACGAACAGAATCTGGGGAGATGTGAGTGAAGCCCTGGTAAAGCTTGTCGTGCAAAGTAACTTCCGTGGAGACTCCCATGTACGTACAGTCGAACCTCCGATTAAAACCACCTCTCTAATGAGACCACCTCCGTAATAAGACCACTTTTCACGGTCCCAATCCTTCAAAATGCTTCCAATGGGAACCTTCATACAAAGACCCCCTCTCTATTGAGACCAGTTTAAGTTGGTCCCACGAGTTATTATAAAAGAAAGGTTCTACTGCACTCATAAATTAGCCTTTCCTTAATTGCAATCGACCAGTGCCACGAGCCCTCACCCTCCACGTGTGCACCATGCGTGTTTGGATGGAGTTCACTCACCCATCTCAAATTTTATATTGTCTCTTGTTTCTTTTCATTTCCTTCCAATCAATTGACAATATATATCAGTAGGTTATCTCAACTACTGGGTTTTTCGAGCAGACTTCTCTCCACAGACATGACATAGTGATACACGTTACTTAATGCACTGCCAATCTGACAGTGTAAACTACCTTTGTATTTCCAACAATAATCAGGCAGTAGATTATAAGAGCTTTTAACATAGATATAAAGACAGTTGCTACATACCATCAGCTGCAGGTTACAAACCAGCAGTAACCATGGCTACTACCATGGGAAAGTTTGCCTTTCTCTCATTATCACAGCGAATGTTTGGCATAGGCCGACAGATAAAATTCGCGTAATTGTTAAATAATTCGCTCGTAGACTTCCACTCACTTACGCTAAGAGGTCATTAGTGTTTTCTCGGAGGTCACAGTGATTTCATGGAAGCCGGGGAATGCAAATATGTGTGTAGGACATCTGGTGCCGGCTAGCATGTTACAACCAGGGTAAGGTTTCAGTTCATCCGGTGGCTCGCAAGACGGTGTTTTTCATTTGGCTTTGAAATGTAGAATGCAATATAACATTATGTAGTTGATCCGTAACATATGGTTTCATTTATTCGTTCTGTTGTCTCCTTGGTAAACAAAAGCAGAACGCAGTCTTGAACTATGTTAATAAAATAAAATAAAAAGATGGTAAAAATTGGTATGTTTGTTAAGATTTAGATTTAGATTTTCAACTAGCCGAAAAGATCAACAAATAATACTATAAACATAAATGCAGTATGAAACATGATAGCTATTTTAGAAATTCCAAACACATATTCGGCGTCACAGATTAATTGGTCGAATAGATGTTGAAATGGTTTGTTATGGTTTACCTATGCTACCAACGAACGGATTTTACGAAATGTAAAGCAAATCCTGAGTGATTATGTCTTATCATGTGATGTACAACAAGTAAGCAAACACTCTAACACTTATCAGTGACAGCATAAGAGGTCTTGTCCATTTCCTGCACTTGTATGTGTTTTCCTAGCTCTATTCATAATTCGGGATCCATTCTATTTCAAACCACAGGCACCATCATCAAAGGTGGGGTACATATATTAGAACACTATTCTAAGAATATATGTAGTCATGGAAAGATGTAGGTGCCCTTGTTCCTAGCCAAATGAGAAGGTGGGACAGTGACACCAACCGGGGAAGTAGGGCAATTGTTACGCTGAATGTATCGGAGAAGACTGCTCCTGGGTTAAATAGTTACAAGAGTGACAAGGATGTCAAAGACCTGTCATACACATTACAAAGTTGACTGGCGTTTGGACAGTAGACCACAAAACTTGCACACGTGCATACGATGAACATTGCGTTTACATCCTTTTAACGGCCGCCTATCTCGTAAAGTGCAGTACAAGGTGTAAACACATTTATGGTCCTTATCCAGTGGCATCCGATAACGACTCGCGTGATTGAATTCCTCCAGAATTTTTGCATCTTGTAGACAGAGACATGATAAGATAAGACCAATACTGTACATTGGGCGGCCAGTGCACAGTGGGTATGGTACTGTAGAGATTGTGTGCTGTAGAACCTCCAATTGAGATCACATTTTTGATGAGATCACTTCTATAATAAAACCACTTTTCACGGTCCCAAACCTTCATAAAGCTACCAAGATGAACCTCTGTATAGAGACCACCTCTATATCGAGACCACCTAAAAGTGTTTCGACATGCCGTCCTAATAGAGATGTTCTTCTGTATTTTGAACACATTGCAGGATTTCCACGGAGTCTGGAAGTCAAGAAATTCATATTTTGTTTTTTTCAAGATCCTAGAAAAGTCAATGATTTTTGTAAGGAGTCATGGGAAAATAAAATTTTGTAAATAGAAGTCATTGAAAAGTCATTGGACTTAGGTTAAACTGGTAATTTAAATGCTATTTGAGCAACGATTAAACTCTCGTGCTTGTCTGCCAGATATCGTATGGGCCTCGTGTTTTTCCGTAGATTCTATAGAATGTTTCAATATTTGTACCATCATGCGCATATGCAATACACATATATAATATGCCCATATAATACATTTTAAACAGCCGGTAGTAAAAGTGTCGACGCCGTACTTTAACACGGGATTTAATGTAAACCACTTGTGCCGGAGGCATAAGATGGGGTATCATTAAAAGAACATGTCGTTTATACGTGTATAAAATCTATATGATTTAAGGTTGATATTTGTGAGAAACCCCATACCTAGCCCCAATTGCATGCATGGGCGGTTCTTTTCAAGCTTCGTGCCGGGCAGGTGTGCTCTGTTAACTTCGGCACATGCCTACAATCACAATGTCATTAATAATAGAGCCATGGATAAGGGCACAGTCAACTCGGGTGTCCCATCTACTACACAACTTTATCCATAATAAACCATCTTAAAATCAAAGACACCAAATAGATTATGACACCTGGTGGGGAAAATGCATTTCGGCAAAAGATTGTTTGCAAAACATTTTTTAGTTTCATATGCTAATTCGAGGAATATATTGCACAAATTCGGGCAGTCAATTAACAGATATACCACTTCTATTCTTCAATATGATTCTAATAATATTGTTGATCTTTGAAGTTAATGGTAAAGGCCACTGGCCATTACTTGTAACCGGTGTGGGCCATTATTGTCTCCAACACGTTTAACAATGATTGCCAATTAATATTACTCAGAAAATACCATATTACAGTCATGATAAACCCGGCCGGTGGAATTTCACATGTGGGTGGCTTTTATTCAACATTTTAACGAACTCATCAGGCCATATATTGGAATAAAAAGTACCATAAACTTTCTTACCGACAACGTAGCCGCCATTTTTGTTACTGATACAGGTCGCTATTTCTGTTACTGATACAAGCTGTTTCGGGACGGTCATACTTGTTGGCCTCTGTGTTTGCTATTTCTTCAATGCCTTGTCCATGCTCCTTTAGGTCTATATTGTTTAATCATTCTAACTTACTTAAGACATTATTTTTTTCATGATTGCGCAATTGGTAATATTCTGATATTTTAAATTCATATACGAATCTAATTGGTCTATGGGGTCAGTGTAGATTTTTATATATGTAGCACAATAAACAGCAAACATTGCTATGTTGCTTTAATGCTGGTTATAAAAGAAGTTATTTTCACTAAACCAGTTTATATTCCCATCCAGCATATCTAGCGTCAGGCATCAAGCAGTGAAGTACTTTTGATCACATTTCATAATGTCCCATTTATCTAGCACTCCAGCGCTCATGCAATTTACGACGAGCCCACCACAGGCACGGCCACCGCATGGACCCGCCCACTTGGCCTTTATGATGTATAGTTACCATTAATCACAGAGAAAATATTTTCCCGGTTGACTGACACTTTTGGGTATCTGTGAGAAAGTAGTCAATGTCAGTTATAGGTGTGTATTTATTGAAATGATATACTACAGGCCTACAGAGAAGACTTAGAGAAGGGATGTTGATGTAATCATGACATACACGGGTATTAATTAATTAATTTACTTACATATGAAATAGATACACGTTTAATCGCCTATGTGTTCGCAAGTATATGAGGAATGATCAATTGATGATCAGTAAGTGGGCCAACGACATGGTGTAAACATTACATTTACATTTATACATTCACGTGAGAAAATGTTGCCGATGCGCATACCGTATCTATCTGACGACTTTTATACCAACCCTTTTTGTAATACGCAGCGATGGTCAGAAAATAGCAGTATTGTGTCTGGTGGTCACTGCGCCTGCTGTTGAGAGGTAGCTCTTCTGACTTTAAGCTAATGTCAACATTCATGCTTGGAGCTTGAAAATTGAGTAAAGTTGGCTCCGACACCCCTTGGGTCCTTCGTGATCAAGTGGAAGTTTGTTTGTTTGTTCGTTTGTTTACTTCAGAGTCGTGGTTATATAGAGGACAGTAATACTGTGTTTGTCAGTGAATGGCTACACATATCTCCATATCAGTAAACCAACATGAATTCATGTAAAAAAAATAACTAGCATAGATAGATGTAGTCTCTCAACCTCAATCAGCATATATTATAGTTTATTCAACATTTTAAATTGTGTCATTGCCACCAAGAATAATTGTAAATGCATCCACTGCTATCTCGTACTTGCGGGAAGGTGCGAAATATGATCTCAGTGCACCGAGTCAGTCCATTAGCCTACTTATCTTCACGCTTGTTTTGTAAGCCTTATAAGCTAGCCCTATTGATATATAAGTGTAATTAACCAATAAATTCCAAACAATCACTATGCTCAGTGACTTATTGATAAAAAATACCATTTAGAAAAATTCACATGTGCCTTAGTGTCACAGTAGACGATTTGAAAAAATATTGACTTTCTCTTATGGAGGTCCAGGCCAACAGACAATGATTATAGAGGCGGACAAGTATGGACAATTTATTCGTTCAGCAGGATAATAAGTTCAATTTATATCGATCTTTCGATACTTCACTATCTTGATCACAATGGTGACGTCATAGGAGAGACTATCGAAAGCTCGATGTAGTTATTGAACTTATTATCCTGTTTAAAAAAACTAAAATCCATATTTGTCAATAAGATCCTGGATAAATGAACGTCCACCGTACTATACGATTATAGAGATGGTATAGGCCTATTGCTTTCGGTGCACTAGATTGGGGGCTATGATAGAATCATAATAAGTACTACTATAACGACCCCCAACCCCCACCCCACCCCATCCAATGCCCTATTTTTTTTACCAAACGACCATATAACGGTTATTCGATCATTTGGAGAGAGAAAAACTTCCATCAATCATTGATCACGCAAACGCCTGTTAAATCTTGAATAAAGATTTAGCCCACTGTCCTGTGGCAGCATTTCTATTTCTACTCCATATCGATCGGGGCTCCATTGATCCAGGTTTACACGTCACATACAGCTAAGTCAATAGCAATCACTTGGCAACAAACCTGTTTATGTTAGGTTTGGAAGTGACGTAAAGTATCATAGATTCTTACCTACTATCAGATCATTCAGTTCCATTGCTAGTTTAAAATCTTACGTTACATGGAATAACCCTCCAAATGGCATATTACGGGGTAAGTCACTCAGTTTGCACGCTTCATTCAATTCATGTAGTAACACCCAAAATATTTTCTGTTCTATTCTGCTCATTCTGCTTTTTTTTTTTTTTTTTTTTTTTTTGCTTTTGTTTTTGTAATAGTCATTTTTGTAAATTAAATTGACAAAGTGTAATTAGTAAGGATGATTGACAGAAAAAAAATAGATTTTACCATTCTCAAAGTGCGTTGTAATGGAGAAGAAGAATGCAGATTCAAACTGTTACTATTCCATTTATTGACTACTCTCTACATCTCTACATCGTGGTTGCCTGATCAGTAAATACTAACTCATGTTGAGTTGGCATATTCTTACATGACATAAATTCTTCCTCTTATAAAAATAATAATTGCAACGAGCAATTTTTAATTGCATGAAGCAATTAAATCTGTGCCAGTCTGGGTCAGGTAAACCTAGCAATGAAGTGGATGACAGAAAAATGCAACTGTGCCAGTCTGGGTAACAGGTAAACATAGATAGCAAATGAAATGGATACAATGTAATATAACAAAATGCAACTGTGACAAATCAGGAGTCATTGCTAAGGTAACATTGTGTATTGAGCAGCATATAGTTTGAAATACATTCTAACATAGATAGAAATCCAGGTTAAAAAGTACAATTCAAAATAAATCAAATAATGATGAAACGTACCGAATTACAATGTAATATAACTTTATGAAGATCATTGACAAACAATGAAATGTGATGATACACAAACAAGATCATGGTATAAAAAATACATAATGCATCCGGCATAAAGGGCCTGAAGGGATCTAAGATTTTTCACGCCCGATAGATAACGGATATACCAAACAACCTGTGTGTGTGTGTGTGTGTGTGTGTGTATGTGTGTGTGTGTGTGTGTGTGTGTGTGTGTGTGTGTGTGTGTGTGTGTGTGTGTGTGTGTGTGTGTGTGTGTGTGTGGGTGTGTGTGTGTGTGTGTGTGTGTGTGTGTGTGTGTGTGTGTGTGTGTGTGTGTGTGTGTGTGTGTGTGTGTGTGTGTGTGTGTGTGTGTGTGTGTGTGTGTGTGTGTTCCATTGCGCCCCTGGATCTATTTCTGAAACTCACCACAAGTGTGGAGGTGACGGACTTATTTCCTGTGTACGTTTCAGTCCAACTATCCGTCCAACTCTGGGCCGCCGCCCCCGGGCATGGCTGGAGGCCACTACAACAACTTTGGTCAGGGCTACAGCGCGTACAACAACCATGGCGGATACGCCGGTAAGGGTCTCATTGTACAGTAGAACCACTCTAAGAGGGCTTCATCTTACAGTAGAACCTCTCTAAGAGGGCTTCATTGTACAGACGAACCTTTCTAAGAGGGCTTCATCGTACAGTAGAATCACTCTAAGAGGGCTTCATCTTCTAGTAGAACCTCTCTAAGAAGGCTTCATTGTATCATTCCTTTTGCATACATTCCCATCGGATATCATGCCCCAGAACTGCCTTGTAAAAGTAAGTTGTATTACTACTGACCATATATGTTGTATTGTATATTGTTAGTTGTCAGCCGGACTATTTTTAATCCAATTTCAAGATGCACTGATTCAAATTATTGGTGCATTCATTTAAGCCTGTTTATTTGTAAATGGTGTTGTGATTGTTTAAAAAAGAATGATAAATACAAAACCGGGTTTGTTATGAAATATGAACTATCTTATCAGGATTAGTTCTTCTGACCTATCATGGCTGCGCACGAATAGCCCACCCAATAAAATAATTCAACAAACTCACCCTGTCATGTCTAAGCATTCTTTATAATATGAGCTAATATATGACAAAACTGCTGAAGTCCGTCTCATTTCGTTTGCCGGGACAATAAATCAAGCACCAATGAAAAACATTAACTTGGGGCAATGAAGCCCAATAATATGGCCCTCATCAGTAATGGATGAACTAATTAAATACCCCTATACTATCATGTACCATACATAGATGCTTTAATATTGTCCTATATCACATTGCAGCCTATCCTGGAGGTCAGATGGGCGGTGGAGGTGAGTTGTTTGTAAATTAGCAATACTGTTACTAAAAATCAATGCTATCACATTGGCTGTAATTTAGGGGAATTATTTAAGATCTATCTGGACACAATGATGGGCTTCATGAATGTCTTCTAAAAGGGTCCAAATAAAAAAAATATATGTAAGTACATACTTTGAAGGTATGGTCCTATTAGGATGCCAACTCTCCTAAATATTGAATGTTTATTGCGTAATTGTGACTCTTTACAAAAAATCTACTTGTTTGTAACAATCCGATAGTCTTAAATTTTTATACCATTTTATATTTTTAGAATGTTTTGTTTCATATATGTATATACGATGGATACAAATTGATGTTTTTAAGAAATTCTTATCTTAAAATATGTCCGATTTTCTGAAAATTGAGCATTTTTCTATAGATAGACCCTAGTGTATTGAAAGTCCCCCACCCCCACCCTACCCAACCACCCATCCCACCCCAAAAAAAGGATACTCACTTAATTGTATTTAGATTCTGATCATGAACACCAATTCATGTCAAGGTAGTATAACACGGACACAACAATGGAAGAAACCGAACCTATAGATAAGTTGTATAAATAATGGTGACATGCAAATGATAAGAAATATACTTTCAGGTTTTGGAGGCGGTGGATTTAGCATAAACATGAATCTGGGGGGTATGATGGGGGGCATGTTTGGAGGAGGGGGAGGAGGATACCAGCAAGCGGCTGTCCCAGGCTTCACAGCTCCCATGCCTCAGTCATACCAACAGGTTCGTCGTGACAGCTTGACATCATATAAACCATATATTACAACATACACATATTAAATAAAAATGTATGTTATCTTATAAGCAGTATATGTAATACATTCCATATCATATCGGCTGGTGACGCACCAGCTGCTTTTTCAGCAGCCCTTGATATTCATTTGAGCAACCACTATATGCCACTTTGACACTAGAGGATTCTTTCCCCAAGTCTAAAGGGCTATATCACATAGTCACCGAGGGGACTCGAACCCTCGACCACTATCACTATGACACCTATTCACCAACCACTTAAGGTAGGCGCATTAGTAGTGGTAGTGGTCAAAGGTTCGATTCCCGGCAGAGGCTATGTGATTTAGCCCTATCAAACTTGGAGAAAGAATCCTCTCATCTCAATAATTACACCCAAGTTAATTTCCTATGTACATGTATCTATGTACATGGCACGTGTGTGATTTGGTGCCTGTTTGCAGCCGACCGGCATGGCGCCGCCCCAGTCCTCCTTCTACGGCCAGGCTCACCATATGCAGCAGCAGCGGGGCCTGCAGGAGATGCAGTGGCAGCAATGTCAGCAGGTAAAGGGCTAATGCCAGTAGTTAAAGGGCTAATGTCAGCAGGTAAATGGTTAATGTCAGCAGGTAAAGGGCTAATGTCAGCAGGTAACGTGTTAATGTCAGCAGGTAAAGGGCTAATGTCAAGCAGGTAAATAATATACTATTCATTTTACTGTTGGCTGTGCATGTACCTGATGAGGATTCTAATGAATTGAAAATATATTATTAATCGATTTAAAAGAAACTTTAAATAAAATTAAAAATTCAGTAAGAATTTAGAAATATTACAAAATAGCACACTAGGATAGCCAACATTATAAAGATGAGACAATCTGCTAGACACCAGATAAACTATATATATTGACTCAGAAGGTAAAAAAGGACGACAGCAATGGAAACAAAGACAAATACGTTTACAACATTATGCGCACAAACAGACTTTCCAAATATTCTTTGTAAAAAGACACATTGCATATCCATTGCTTTTCAATCTGAAAACGTGAGTCGTCGTGTAACTTTGATTGTTCGACGAGGATAATAATCATTTTGATGTTGTTAGAATTAAAGTCTATGATGCTACGTGTTGTTTTATAGCAGCATCTGGCTAAATCTACCATGGTATTGTTATTTACTTAGATGGGATTGATTGAACCAGACGAAGAAGAGGAGGAAATGAAGAGGAGACGCAGAAGAAGGAGACACAAGGTATGATATAGCATAGCAGCGCGCACTAGAGGGAGAGTTCAAGAAATCTCACATCCCTAAAAAAAATCACCTTATTTCCCTATTTCTTTTTTTTTCACCTTTTCCCCTCATCCCACAAATTTTAAGGCGTTTTCCCACTACCACTTCCTTGAAATCCCAAATCCCTCTTTTTTCGGCCTTTTCCCCCACATACCACTTATAAACCCACCCCACTGGAGCGCATTCGGATATGCATCGGGGACAAGGTTTTGATGAGAGATTTCAGTCCTTCTGTGTTATCACCCATCCACAGTGACACTAGGATTTGTACCGTTTTGACTGGATACATTACTGGTGTTTATTTTACCTTGATAAGAGAAGCAAAAAGAAGTGTAAGCAGACAACCAACTAATATTGCACATAGATATTTCATATTGCATTGCATTAACGTTAGTTCAATATATTCTAGGTGGATGATGATGAAGATGAGGACTTCGATGAGGAAGAAGAAAAGGTTGGTTCTATATTCTAGATTACATTTAATCTCAATTATTGCTGACATTAAAGAGAGTTTTTGCAACATTGTATGTGATTTATTTGGACAAATCATGTAAAGTTTAATCGAATATAGTGGTAACTCCAACTTGGTGCTTGATTTCTGCTGTCAAGCTCAGTATAAGCAACATAATTCATGATCACCATGGATGAGCTATTTATGATAAGATTGTATATAAATCCACTTTCAACTAGGAAATCTGTATGTTCAATTCCCATAGAGAAAAATGCAAGAGCGCATGGAGAGGGCTGAGGCAAAAGCTAAGGAACTGCAAGAAAAACTGGCCAACGACGAAGGAGCACGCGAAAATTTGAGACAACTTTTTATCAGGGTATAATTTTCACAAGTCAATTCAAAATCATGTTTTATAAAGCATCATGACATACTTTATGATCGAAACCCTCGGAAATGCGTGTAAGTTAAACATACATTTTAGTGCCTTGATTTTGGTATTTTGATATATAAGCCACTGGTGAATATTACTATTACAGGAGATGCAACGCCGTCAGGCCTTGTCCGGAACATTTACCGTCACCCAGGGAACAGTATTCCCTTTTGGGAAGTATGATGACGAGGATCTTATATGCCAATGGTATAAGTCAGAAAAGGACACTGACATTTCTGGCGAGGAATGGAATGCGGAATATGATTGCGAGTATGTCCGCAAAGCTATCAAAGGATGGGGTACGATTCAGTGCATATACTTTGATTTGTCCATAATTGCATGCTATAAATGCCTGATAGTATTATCATTCTCGCCTGTAATTAGCTGTTGAATGAATTTTAATCAAAATTTGTAAAAATTGCTTTATTAACGTGTTCCGCATATGCCAGATGTGAATAATGAAAATAAAAAGAACTGCTGCGGCTGAGCTCTTAGATTTAACTAAAATGGCTTATAATTTTAAGTCTGCTATTAAAGATTGTGATATTTCATGCAAACTTTGAATGACTGAGTTTTATATCTGTAGGCACTGATGAAGAGGCTATTATTTACTTGTGTTCGTCTCGCTGCCAAGCTCAAAGAAATGCCATGCTGAAGATGTATAAGACCATGTATGGCAGGGTGAGTAACAGTGACATACGAAACCTTTTATACAGTGTTCATTATTGTAATTAATATCAGAGACAGATAGACCCAAATGACACAAAAGCTTCCAGGGGACGGTTTCTGCGTTGAATGAGGAGGCAGTCTACACCCTCAAATTGAGGAATGATTAAGGCCTGTCCCATTTATACACATAAGATTAGATAGATATCTCAGATGGATTAAAAGTAGAAACGTGAGCGGGCTGAAGTCAAGGACCCCAACATTTAGGAATCGATCATTGTATACATATTCATGGGTTCAGTTTTCTGAGCAGAAGCACCAAATAAGAAAGGGCCCTAGACATTTTTTTGGTGTGAAAGGAATTTTTCCCTAGTTTCCTCAGATCATTTACATTTACACACATATTTAACAGTGTGACGGTGTCAAATGTTCTCACTCGCGATTCCTGACTAAGGGCCCCACTACGAAGTGGATAATGATGTGTCTCACGGACCAGCAAAACCTGACCCTATCACAAACGACTTAAAATGGAAAAGGGTACCCAATTCCACGATTATATTATTTACCCCGTTCTAAGATTATCATATTCAAAATACACCCTGTCCTAACACAGTGCTCCCAAGGAATTCCCAACGTTGATGTCCGTACTAGCGTAGCAAACATTCCCTTTTCACATAATCATACATTTCACACTAGTACTTCTACTGTTTAAACCACAGTTTATTTTAGGGGTGCAATAAAAAATAGATAGATGTCTTATTGACCGGCAAGAAGTTAATGATAATTATAAAGCGGTATATAAAAGTTGGCATGAGTTAACCCGTTTAGACTGTCTATGGTTATGATAATGCTTTTAAGTAGAGAGCGCTGTTGTCTCCATGTATCTATTCATACTTTGCAGGACCTTATTAAAGATCTTCGTGGTGATACCAGTGGGAATTTCCGTGACGCCCTCATCATGATGTTCTACAGCCCGGCTCATCGTGATGCATACGAAATAAAAAAAGCTATCTACGTAAGTTGTTCCATATATTTCCTGAAGACTATTAATGCAGGTACATGTTAAATCATTAGAGTATTTAAGGTAGCAGCACCTAAATTATGGAATAAACTTCCCCTGTCCATAAAACAATCAAAGAATCTTATCATTTTTAAAAACCAATTGAAGCACCATTTGTTTAAAGAGGCCTACAAGCGCACATGAACATTTATTGAAATTTGCGCTATAGAAATTATTATTGTATTGTATTGAAAAGGAGTCTTTGACAGCTTGAAAACATCAAGAAAAAATGATAATGTCAAAAGTCATGTTTTATAAAACCAAATATATACATCAGAAACATAAAACTATCAATATAGAATGATACCCCTATTAGGCCTATTTATCAATATAATCTTACTCTCAAGTCATCGAGGCAATCGGGAACTGTGCAGTTGTTATGAGTGAGCGTGGCCTTTAGGTACATTTCAAAACGAGCGGGAAGAGTAGCAAAGTTAGAATGTGATATGCATTTATGTTTAGACTGCTTATTTATGTGTAATGCATCATTATACGGTCATTGGCGAGTTACATGCACCATGTAAAACGTCACTTTGACACACCTACGTTGAGTTATCATAACCCTATTGATTACTTGATATTGCTTTCAACTGCAGGGTCTGGGTACAGATGAACAGACTTTAATTGAGATCCTCTTGACAAGAACTAATGCTCAGATCCAGGAGATGATTCAAGACTACAATGCCAGTAAGTACCACCAGACATTAATATACAATGCCGTATGATTTAGTTTAGGTGTTTTTGTTTTTTTTTTGTTTTTTTGTTTTTTTTGGGGGGGGGATTTATACTGTATAGCTTCTTTAACATCAAATGTTTTCAATAATTGTTTGAAATAAACCACATTTGCATAATTTATGATCCTGTTTAACCAGTTAATACCTACAATAAATTAGATTGTCCTTCAAACTTGAGAAGATATTCACATTATTATAATCTAAACGGTTAAATTTTCATTTTGAACTCTCTTTACATATAGCATAAGCAATTACAGAAATAATGAAGTTGTATGTATTAATAGCTGCAACAAAGCTTTAGTTTGAATAATGCTGGTATGAGAATCTTTGATTCAGTCACATACGAGAAGCTGAGCCGACCCGAGACCTCGCTAGAGCAGGACATCATCGACGACTGCAGTGGAGACTTTAAAGCTCTGCTGATTTCAGCAGCCCAGGTAATGATATTACTGGTGCTCACATGTGCAGACAAAGACACCACTCGTGCATAGCTAGTGTTATCTCCACACTACACCGGACCATTACCGTTACACTCATCTATTGACATTTCTTTTTCTTTTCAATAAGTATAATTCAATGATACGCGGGTTTAGTTTTTGATCGATCAATGAGTGTATAGATCGGGGTGTGTATTGTGCTCACACTTTGGAGAACCTATATTGACAACAACTCGTAAACAAGAAGGATCGAAATGATACCACCTTCAAAACAGATGTATCAGCTTGGTGCTTAATTAGTTTCGGCTAGTATAAACGTGTTCCTACAGCTCTTCATCAAGACTTGATATCATATTGGATTATCATTTATCATGGTATGTGTTGTTTTAGGGAAATCGTAAAGTCATATCTGATGAAGAAATTGCTGAGGCCGTTGAACCCATATTGGTCGATGGAAACCATACTGGGATGTTTCAGGTATGTTCTTTATTGCAATTTAGTTAAAAGGCAATAGGCTGGTAGATTGTAAGAATTATGAACGTATACAAAATATCAAACTTGAACCAATGATAGACATTAGAAAGAAACATAACGTCACTCAAACAATATAGCTGCGTTCATAGTCTGCTAGCCTGTGGTCTTGATAATTGCATGTGTATCTTATAATGTAATTTATTAAGACTATATTTGCATTGACTCTGCCATAGACTCTCATTCTCTCCCATCATATGTTAGGGAACAATGTACATTGGCATTTTTCTGCTGCAGCTAAATGAAGAAAAGCTGGTGAACATAAAGCACTGTAAAAGGAAGGCTAAAGAGCTGATGGAAGCCGGGGAAGAACGATGGGGAACCGACGAGGAAACCTTCAACAGGATTTTCTCCCTCGAGGACCACACAAGTCTACGCATTATCTACAATGAATATGTGAAGGTATGGCTAGTTTTGGTTTTGGTCAACACCAGTATTGGAGCCTAGGTTAGCGAGCTTGACATGACTATACGTAAATATGTAAATATGAAATGAGTACATTTCTATATACATGAAAATAATTTAATGCTATGAGTCATAGTTGTTCTGAGATCTACTGCTGTGAAAAGCAGTCTTGTGAAGTATTCATATGAGATGTTATTAAAATTCTATCAAATGTAATTCGTGTTGCTATCAGCTGAAGCATATTTTTTTTTCATTTGTATGTATCTATGTCTCAAAAAAAAGCGGCAACACTTGTTGATGAAGAAATATTGTTCAAACTTTATATGATTATTAAGTATGACTCGCCATCAGAGTTAGGGTGACTATTTTCTTTAATTAAAACTAAACTAAATGACAATCTTCGTGATTAAACTAACTAAATTAAACTAAATTGACTTGGGCAAATGTTATGATTAAACTAAATATAATTGAATGATCAATTGATTAACTAAAACGAAACTAAATTTGGCAAATTATAAAGGATTTACGTAATGAAAAGTCGAAACTTATTCAATCTTTGAAACCCGAGCCATATTTTGTATCATCAATCTTTGCAATGGTACTGTATCATTAAAGGTTGCATCATTTGAAGCCAGCTTGTCTACTTTCGAGAATTCCAACTACAGGTCAATAAAACCACTAATTTCTCTTCAATTTTGTTTTAATTTCACAAAGTTGTCTGTTCATTGTTTTAGTTATCACAGCGTGACATCATGAACTCGGTTGACAGGGAAACATCTGGAGATCTAAGGAAGGGATTACTCGCTATCGGTAAGCCTGATCGAGTAACGGTCAAGGAGATTCCCAAAGAGCTTGCTTGTGTCAATTCATAATAGACATTTGTCACTTGAGGAAACTTGTCAGCTACATTTTCGAAACTATTATATTCTCTATGTCTCTCTCTCTCTCTCTCTTCTAGTTTTCGAAACTGTCCAATCATAGGCCAGAATTTAGCGTTGATATGCAAATGGGGCAACTTTGTCAAGGTAGACTGTGAGCTTTTCCTTTGTGCATATGTCTAGGTATTTGAAATTAGGATGCCCACTCCACACTAGATGCACCTAATATATGAAATAAGTATAACGTTTACGTCATGATAGAAAATAAGTGTCCTTATCAGACACGGTGAGACAACACAATTTTCATATGGTGCCCCGTTCTGGCCTGTGATTCGCTACAATGGCAAGCAACTATCCGCATGTGAAAAATATCTATTTACAGAAAACCTCAACATGGTGATCCCTCATTTGTGCACATGGCTATTTTTACGTTAGAAGTAAAGAATCAGATCTGTCCATCGGGAGAGCGGTCACCAACAAAAAAGAACACTTTCCTTCCACCACATGTTAGTTGTTGCATTCACCATTTCGAGGTTTTATTGTAATTCCCAGACTTTATTTTCTGTCATGCAGATACAGCACCACAAGTTGTTCTTACCAGCATATCAGGACGGTGTACATATCTTCAGTTAAGAGTGTGGCTTTTTGTAGGCTAATCCACGGCTACTTTCCTTCTTAATGAGTAGTTAAAATTCTCTGGCAGGTCCAGACGGCGACAGTTCGTGACATCACAGCGCACCTTCGAATTCACACAAATCGCTTACAGATCTCATGAGATTCTTCAACTGTACCCAGCTCACAATCACGTGGATCTGCCAGCGTAGATTGCTCCAATGATATTATATTGAAAAAATGTAGTATCCTTCATTGCGCTGCACGATGTACAGGTCGTATCAGAGTATCTATTCGTTATTGTAGTTATCCCAGCGTGACATAATGAACTCTGTAGACAGAGAGACATCCGGAGATGTGAGACAGGGACTACTGGCCATTGGTAGGAACCCATCAGTGCTGCACATAACACCGTGTTGGCTGCAGTGGAGAAGAAAACCTAAACCCACGTGTTTGCTGTTTTCTTCTGTTCTGTTGTAAATAGCCAGTTGTGTGCGTGCGTGTGTGTTTATTTTCTTGCTTATTAATCATTTCAATATTTTACGTTGGTCCGATGAGTTTGTGTTAGAATAAGTTTATATACATATATTTCACCAATGTTTTCCTTTATATTACAACAAAATGATCATGTATGCATTTTAAGCAAGTGACACGATTTTTTTAATGTCCTCTCATACGTTTATTATCATGATATATTCTGTTGTTCCTGCTCTTATTGTTTATCACCAGACCAGACAGTGACAGTCATTATAGCAATGAAAGAATACACACCAACGTTTGATGACTAAAACTTCAGATTATCTGTTTGCATATCAAATTTTGTAATGACATGAATATATATGCCATCAGTGCAAATGTTTAACCCCCTTACCCCCTGACTAATTTCACATAGATGATGGTAGCTCCAGATGCTCCGGAAAACGCCAGCTTTGTCATTTTGTCATGGATCGTGGGTGATCTAGCCTCGAATGTGGAATTATTTAGCTTGCTTTTCTGGATTATCTAGAGGGGTATCTGGAATATGTGGAGCATGTTGAGCTTTGACGGTTTGTAAAACATGCAAAATTGGTCTGCTTCGAGCTGCTACGTCTTCAGGCTGTTACGCAACAAACATTAACCATTCCAACCGATCCAAGCCGAAATTACAAATCTGGCTCCTTCTGGAATGTCTGGAGCTACTGTAATCTAAGTGGGGCAGATATATTGCCAATCTGCACATAATCAGGCCGCATCGGGTCAAAGGTCATGTATTATATTCTTCACCGACAATAATGTTAGCCGTCTACAGTATAATACACAAAAATGAATATGCTGTCATTTCTTACACAGAAGGTGCACTGCCACCAAACCTCAAGACAGTAAAAGGTTCTCATTCAGTGCGCCCAATAACTTTTTAAATGCTAGCAACAGCCAGGGCCTGTACTCATGCTTTTGAACGTCAATGGAAAAAAAGAAGACCGAAGACATCGAATTAATGTAGACTACTAAATGATTTTTGATAAAGCTTTTTTTACAGTTTTTCTATATTTTTACAATGTTTTTTTACAATGTTTTATGTAAATTCCCACAGCAGATATCAGAAGAGAATGATAGTAATGAAATGATTTACTGATAGGCTATACAATTTCAGCTCAAGTTATCAAGCACCGCCCCATGTTCTTTGCTGACAAACTGTACAAGTCCATGAAAGGTCTGGGAACCAACGATGATGACCTCATCAGGATCGTTGTCACAAGATCTGAGGTAAGCCCCAAATTTTAGTAACTGATCTTTTTTCTATAACACCGATTATAATAATAATCTTAACTGATTAATCTTAACGGATATAATGTACATCATACAAACAGGTTACATGTATATAGTATAGTATGGTAGTATGTTTATTCCCCTTACGATTATATGCATAATGATAGTTTGGAATTAGGGAAACCAATAGTAGCCTCCCCCACACACACACACCACACACCACTCCACACACACACACACAACAACAGTTTGGCACAATTTGAAGTAGAACATACTATTCGCAGCTTCATTATAACTGTGTTTCTCACTTACATGTATGCTCGTGCATTCACAAACATCTCTCCCTCCTGTCATAGAAAGAAATATTATATTGATATCTTTATATGGATAACTACTCAAATGAATTGAGTAAATGATAAAACACGTACAATGTAAATCAACACTTTTTAAAATCAGTATCATCCATATAACAAAAAAAATGTTAAATTTTACTATTTTCTAGCGGCCATCTTGGATTTTTGGGGTCAAATGAGGTCGACATGTGTCAAAATGAAGCGGTATGCCAAAAATCATACTTTTGTCAGCAGTTCCACTATTTTGAACCTGATTACCCACACTATGTGTGTTTGCTACAGATGGATATGGTGCAGATCAAAGAGTGCTTCCTGGAGAAGTACAAGCAGACGTTGTGGAACTTCATCAAGGACGACACAAGCGGCGACTACCGCAAGCTGTTGCTGGGGCTTGTGGGTAAAAACTAGACGCCCGCACCGCCACCGCCGCCCGAGGGGGATATGGAAAAGAAAAGTCAAAGTCAAAATTCTGTTTATATACACTGACATGTAATTTATACTTTTCAAATATATGATGACATATAGAGTGGGTAACAAAAATACACAGCATTAAAGCACCCAGCCATTTTTGGCTTGTATGCCAGTTTCTTACATAAGTATATAATATTGTCAATAGACATTAGACAGAACATTTGAGACTTTGATTATAGTAAGATACATACCCTAAATAAATAACCATTCAAGAATGTACAATTTGCTTTTTATTTTGTTCCATGCAAAAGCATTATGTGCGATTTGGGCAGTGAATTTGTTGTATACAAATTATCATTTATTGGTGAACACTTATTTCTTCTATTATGTGCTTGAACCGTCATTGTTACAATACATTCAGTATATTTATTGTGTGATTTATCCTCATTGTTATGTTTGCTGTAATTTCTATGTTATAAACACAAAAAAACTTAATTAGATTATATTAGAAATTAGATAAAATTGGCCGGTTTGTTCATTAATGTGCTAACACTGATGGACCAAGATCTGATATATTGTATTAACGACATATGAGAATACCTAAATTATGTAATGTTTTCATAAGTAGTACTTCTAGGGATTCAACGTTGTCAAAATATATACATTTCCAAACTAATTGGCTAATAGTATGCATATATTTGTGCCACACTCAATATTAGGCTGGGTATAACTAAACGTTTCCATGAAAAAAAAACTTCTTAAAGCTATTGAACATCATTTTAAAAATTATTTCTTTTACAAACTTGAGATACATAACTTATAACGCTAATGATTGGTGGATGTAGAGCAAAACCATCACACTCATATAATTGTAGAATGACATACTCTATGATACTAATAGGGGGTCATCACAACACGTCCCGCAGCTGTGCACTCGTGTTACAATCGGGCAAACATACGGCCGAGTGCAACAATCGGCTGTACTCGTCCCGCCAAACGGCCATCATTTTTAGTGTTTTGTGCAACTTCTAACACTAAATTTAACTGTTCCAAATGGGACGGTTTGTGATTTCTCCACGGTTATCAATCGCAGTCTTATTTCGTCTCTCTATCGTCCCGGCACTCGACCGGTCTCAACCATATAATTGTGTTCCCTCTTCGGGCGGTCTCTCCCAATTCTTCTCTGAAAAGTCGGCCGAGTTCTGCAGAATATAGACTGGATGAGCCGAGAGTAGGACAGTTGACGTTCAACCGTTCTAAATTATCGTGACATGTGGTGCTTTATCGCCTGATTAAAGCGCGCATAACCAAGCGAGCATAACCAAGGCGCGGGTGAAATGTTTTATATACCACTAGCTATTTACCCGGCGTAGCTCGGGTTGAAATAGATGAGATCCGGAAGAAATTAAATGCTCCTCCTTCCCCATCCTTCCTCCTGTCCCACATCCCTCGAACCAATTCTAGTCAGTGTACAGGTCTGTGATAGATTAAATACACCTCTATCACCGTCCTCCCATCGTCATATGTCACAGCCATTTACACACTAAATGTACTAAATATTGCAATGATTGATCCCTCTAATATCCCTCCCCAGCTACTGCTACCCATGGTTAACCCGTGCGGAGCAGATTAAATGTTCCACTCATCCCTACCCTTCCTTCCACCGCCACCCCACCCCCATTTTCTCTCCCCCAACCCCTCTACCCATAATTAATGCACACCCTTCTTGCTGCTGCTCTGGTTGAAACGGATAAGATCTGGAACAGATTAAATGCTCCTCCCGTCCCATTTTTCCAGATTTAACAGATGAAATACATCCCATCACCTTCCTCCCACTGTCATATGTGACAGCCATACACACACGACATGTATGTGACAACGATTTGATCCCTCTAATATCCCTCCCTTCAGCTACTCCTACGCCTGGTAAACACGTGCAGACCATTATAAATGTGCATCTCAATCACCCCTTTCTGCTGCTGCTCGGGTTGAAATTGATGAGATCTGGGAACATATTAAATGCTCCACCACCAGCCATGTCCGCCCCCCGCCATATGGACACACACACATTTTCTGCCAACACCCCTCCTCAAAACAGGTCCGTAGCAGAAAAATGCGTCTCCATCACCATCGTCACCCTTCCCAGCTCCCTCGTTGTACGACTGTACGTGTGACGTGCAACGTAAGTTTGACATATACAAACGTTTAACGTAATACGTAGCTTTAACAAACATGGCCCTGTAAGCAACCTTTCTATAAAAAATATTTTTTCTTGTTTTTATCATTAAAACCAATTTATTTGGTTTGAAATGTGTCATTATAACGACCACCAAGTTGTCTTGATTGTACATACATAATTTGGAGTGTGTACGTCTTGTGGTTAAAAAAGCCTTTTGTGACACAAAATTGCCTCTTCCTTTACATATATAGATGTAAAGGTGTTGTTGTTGTCGTTGTTTCAGCTATTTGGTGGGGGTTTTTGTGTGTGTGTGTGTGTTTTTGTTTTGTTTTTGTTTTTTTTTTTTTTGCGAAGTCGGACGGTTGAGGCACAATCGTTGCATGGTGCTCCCATGTCTTTTCGATGGAAAGAAGTTCACGTGTGTGTATATACAAGAAGACGGCTCCGGGCTTCCTCGGTCCACGAGCTTCGTCGGTCCATGTAATTGTGAGCTCCCTCGGTCCATTAATTATTAAGGCAAGCTCCCTCGGTCCACCAAGTGAGCTCCCTCGGTCCACCAAGTGAGCTTCCTCGGTCCACCATATACGCGCTATTACGTGTAACGTACAACGTTTTTTTTTTAGCTGCAAGAACGGCAAATCCCATATGGGCTGGTAATCATATCATATATGGCTCATAAGTGAATGTCTTACATAATAGTTTTGAAAATGGTTCCATAATTCATAGTTCCGAGCCACGTCCCTTTTTACGTCAGCCAGCCAATCAGCGAGCGGCCTCATACAAACATACGCAGGTGCGCTATCATAGTCTCACAAGCTTTATCTCCCCCCGTAGTAAACAGTGAGAAATTCCCAAGTTTTGATACCAAATTTTTGAATGAAAATGTGCTAAACGTCTTAATTTTTCAGTTGGGATGCACTACCTTTCCTCTTTTCTACATTGTATCCAATGTATACCGAACAATTATCGATTTAGAAGAGTTATGACATTGTAGTAAAAACACTACCGCACACTGTCACTGGCATTTTGACAGTTTTACGTCTGAGACAATAACGTTTCTGGTGCCTCCGTAAATACTTATTTTTACATGAATTGTCCACGTGCACTCAGAATCGTATGCCGGTTCTTATTCAACATCTTGTTATAGGAATATGGATTTTTACGTCTAGATTATCTTCCAAACATGTAGCTAGTGCCGCCCTCGATTCAAAGACCCGTTTGAGGTACACTTTAAAAGACGAATTTCTAAAAGTTCTCATACTGTAAAATAATTTGACTGCCCGTGGCGTCAACATCTACTGTAATGCACACAACGCAGTGCGTACACATTGATTTGTTGATTTTCTACCCTGAAATGATGCTTTTATTTCCTTTTGCCAGGTTGTACATATCCTGAAATTTAACACTTGTTAATTTCAACTAAAGAAGTATGGTAACTGTGAATGAGCTTTTGTCTGCAGTCTATCTGTGAGGTTAGGGTTACTATAGAGTCTACACTCGGTGCCAGTTGTTACCAGCACGTGTGCAAGTTTCAAAGAACAAAACTTGCACGAAATTTATGCTGGAAGAAGAATTATAAAACAATATGAATATCCGATGTATACTCATTAACCCCAGTTTGGCCACTCTAGTTCCTTGGGTGAGTTCCCTATAAATGTGTTGCCCAAAACTGACAAGACGCATTAAAGTAACTGGTTAGTTAAGTAAGATAAGGTTTTCTCATATTTGAATGAAATTGTAATTAGAGTCATTCATAGTTTTTGTCAACAGATTGCCCCAAATGCAACAATTTTTACTCCAATGTTCAACAAAAATGGGGGAATCCCCTAGACCCCTCGTCATGGGCTTCAGCCTCACGGCACCCGCTGCAATTGGGGGGGGAGGGGGTATAAGATTTTGGAAGATGGGAGATTGGCCTGAAAAATATTCGGAGATGGGAGATGAGGCCGC
>CM032665.1:21376176-21446712 GCA_019095985.1 Streblospio benedicti
TCCGCCAAAATGATGGCAAATTTGGTAATAAATGTACAGAAAAGCTGTTCCATACTTAAATACCAACTTAAAATGTTCCAAGGGTGTGTAGTTCATATTTCTAGGGGATTAATAGACTAATATTGAATATTGTAACTAAAAGATAATAGATAGCAGTAACAGGCCAACTCTATAGCGCTCAAACGCAGTAGTCAATATGTCTACCTTCATTTTTCACTGTACCTCACTTTAACCCCACTGTAACCTCTCATGACAATGACGATGCCAACACAAAACGCTTGTCATTGTTTCAAATAATCACAAACTCCTTTAAAATGCTAGAGTAAAAACACTGGTGTATATAATGAACACTGAATCCATACATCAAACATGCAGAAGTATAACACTTGTACCTAGTTTCAATCATCTTGGACTGTGCATTAGATATAATGAACTTGTAAAATAAGCTTGCATCATACATCATGGAGCGCAGTGAGGGTAAGGTACCAATATATACATGCCCCCGGGCGGGGAGAGGGCAGGGGCCCCGCCCCCCTTAGAATTTAAAAACATGCGGTTCCAGTGAGAAGAAATCTAACTTGATATGTTTCCGCGACACACGAATGCAATTGCATTGTACGTTACTTAGAATTTAGTTTCTGTTTGGGTTGCCCTTCTAGATTTTCTGGGGGCGCCTATGCAATACAATTACATTTGTTTCTGAAAGATTCACAGCTGGAGCTTTCGATAATTTTGATAAGAAGGAAAATACAGTATCGGGTATTGGAGGCTCTCATGACACTATTTCGTGGGTTAAATGTTGTTTACTCAGTTTTGACTGGTTGGGAATACGACAGATCATGTGGAAAAATAAGTGGCCAAGAAAGACAGATTGTTGTCTAAAGAGACATTACATGAGTTTATCAGTAAGTCAGATTCAACCTTGAGAATAGCAGGCTATAAAGCACAGCTGACAGCATTATTCTTTATTGGATGTTTGTTGTTGAAATGGTGACCATAATTGGAAAGTTGTTGTTCTAGCACATAGAGTGGGCAATTGGCAATTACATTTCAAATCAAACCAATCTATATGATGTTACTTCACAACTACTGACAGGACCAACTACATTAGAAAACTAGTGGACAATAGTCTATTATATTGGCACCACTCGCTGAAAGGCGCCGTTTTTAAGGCTGGTGCGTCATTTTTACGTTCATAAACCAACTACTTACGTCGATATTTAGTATCAAGGCAATAAGAAATAAAGTATAACCTGCTGCTCGCACGGCATACAGATACTTGGTTTCAATTTTGCTGCTTGGTTGGAATATTGATTTTCTTCTTGCTGGCTAAGTACATTGAATATCATTAAAAATGTCATAAAAGCGCTTCTAGAAAGCAAAATTTAATTGGCAGAGCGCCCAAAATCGAATTACTTCGGTGTTGTTTCATACCTCATAGTTGTGTAAAGTTTGAACAAAATCGGTGCAACGATTAAAGCTCTAGCTTGTCCGGAGACATACATAGTTAGTCACATAGTTAGTTAGTTAGTTAGTTAGTTAGTTAGTTAGTTAGTTAGTTAGTTAGTTAGTTAGTTAGTTAGTTAGTTAGTTAGTTAGTTAGGTAGTTAGGGTTAGTTAGGTAGTTAGGTAGTTAGGTAGTTAGTTAGTTTTATTAGTTACAAACGCACACAATGCTTGCTTCAACAGCTGAGCTGAAGCGACGCAATCATCAATAGCGGACGTTGGACTGCAGATCACAGATTAGTTAAATACATAGGATTTTTAAGCATTACTGTGAAACATAATTTGGTGTGTTAAGGTTTATGGCTATTCTCTCTCCTATCTCACTCATTAAGGATTAAGACAACCCTCTATTTGTTTAAACTTCTTTGATTCATATATTGTGTTTGATAAAAATGCATGAGGCAAGATTTTCAACACGACCATGATAAAATTGGTTGTCAATTTTATTCATTATGATGATCATCAAAACCAATCAGAATTCAAACTTCTATCTCTCGCACACATCTTTTTAGCAAGCATAGTTTTACCAACGATAGACATAGCTGAAGACATCCGTATCTATTTGGGCTTACTTCTTATACCATGAGTATCAGACTTTGAAGGCTGCGTGAATGGGAAAGGCGTGAAACCCACGATGAGCTGAAGACAGGTTTTACAACCCTAAGCTTCCATTTGCCTATATCAAGTGGCCCTAGCGGGACTTGAACTCACGACTACAAGATTATGAGACCAGAATGATACCATCATTCCTAGCAGTGAGCTGGTTAAAAAGTTACACAGCTGAACCGTTGTCTCTGTAACCCCAGCTTACATACTTGGTCTGTTATCATCTCAAACAAGATGTTGTGGGTTCGAATGATGACGATATGTCGGGAAGGTCTTATTAGCATTTTTAGTGCTTTCAAGTGCAATATATTAAATCATAATTCATTATGATCATTGCTCTAAAATTATTATGCTCATCATCGCCAAAATTATATTTTCGATTTTCAACGAAACGAGACTCAAATTGTGTTCAATGTAATCCCACGGGCGTACAACCGAATACTCCATTGAAATACATCTTAAATGCAATTTCATCTTTGATAGAAACATAAATATGATAGAAACTTCAAAGTGATAAACTCAGCTTCCACCATCTTGGATGATCGAAATGCACGATGATCATAATGCGCATTACGATCATCACAGTCGACGCAGCGGTTATTGCATTAGGGGTCTAACTAACCATATGGGTTTGAAATGTTTAATATTGTAAAACACAATGCTGCAATACTAATATACCGAGGAGCACTAGAATATTCTAGGTTTCCAAATAGGTGGAGGGGCAATCACGGGATCGAGACCAAATTTGCTATGCGTCTCAGCTTCCCCCAGGCCATCAATGAGAAGTTAAATTTTGGAAATAGAGGGAAATAGCCCCATGCTAATGCGTAGCTCATGGATCCGCCCAACCCCTCTCTCTCCGATGGTGCCAAAATGTCACACACACACACACACACACACACACACACACACACACACACACACACACACACACACACACACACACACACACACACACACACACACACACACACACACACACACACACACACACACACACACACACACACACACACACACACACACACACACACACACAGAGCTAGTACAGCTTTATCATTAGTTAAATTTATTATTTTCATCTTTCATGACACAATATTTACTAACCATTTGACAGTTTCGTATGCTTCTGCAGACATTTTCAAAAACGCCACTGCGAAGGACTAGCTATGGAAGAAGCAGTTCACATCCGGAAGCAAAGTCAGATCATGAACAGAGACGAGCGGGCCTACCAGTTTGCAAGAGTCTACGATCCAGTGTTTGCCGAAAGCGGGGAAGGCGGCCGCCAATCATGACCTGACATGCACAGTAGCCTTTTTGAAAATATCTGCAGAAGCCGACGAAACTGTTAAACGGTTAGTAAATAGTGTTTTGTGATAGATGAAAATAATAAATTCACATAATTACCAACACGATTAACTCATTCAAGGATTCATCATTAGTTGTCGGGGAGTTGAATATTGGGAAAGAAGCAGCTTTTTCATTTCCACGGCCTACAAAAACTGACACTAGCAATACTTGGAATCTCACTTGTGAGAACACATTAGGGCGAAGTGAAAGGTGTCCATGTACAACAATTTTTCCCACGAGATAAATAAGAAGTGTCCACATGGACAGGTTCCACTGTTCGGCTTCACCAAGCACTGTCGAGCATACAGATCTGATAGAATGCCTCAGTTACGTCCCGAACTTGGATCGTCAAAGGTTTCATTTTCTATCATTGGTACCGAAGTCACCCTGCTCCACCCAGGGTCTGCTGAAACGTCGACTCTCAAGCCAATCTCCGCACGATTTTTATGCTTCCTTTTCCTGTTCTTCCTCCTCTTCCTTCCCTTCCTCTTCTTCTTCCTCCTCTTCCTCTTCTCTCCCCCCTCGTCCTCCTCCCCATTGGCTCCCACTCCAACAAACGCAAGAGGGCAGTTACACTGTCCTGATCACCCCAGTCGTCACACGCACATATGGCTACACTTGGTTGGGTCTTTTCTTTTCCTCCACACTTTTGCGCAACCGGTCCCAGATTCGAGGAGTATATGCTAAGGATGAACGGCAGAGAGCAAAGTTAGACCTTGAGGGATACTTTATGGCGTGTGGCGAGAACAACAAATCGCTTCTAGGGTTGATCACAAGATAAGTGTTGATCGAATGTATAAAATGTATAAAAAGTGGATAGGGACCTGGTTTTTGACTTACTGATTGGGAGAGTGTAGCATCTTTTTTGGGTTTAGGTGCATGTCCTAGTCTTTAGCCCATTTTTAAATACAACAGGTCCTCCATAAGGACGGGTCTGCCTCACAATGGATAGCATGGTACAAGAGGCCGTTGTCATCGAACAGATAAAGAGATTATCAATGCCATCAACGATATATCCTTCACATAACAAAAGGGAAGAATCAGATCAAGGTTTGACATCACAGGGACAGTTTCGGACACCTTTCCATCAACACCTAATCACTGAGTTCTCATAGATAGAAAGTTGGAAACCCGATCTCTGTGTTTCCTGTAGTCTGTAGTGGTCCAGCTTAGCTTAGTAATTAACATCCGTTGGTTGACTCGGTCATTGTGTACATTTGCATATTAAAGTGACGTGAAAGCCCGCCACAGGGAAAATTAGCTGATTAAGTGGCACGAGTTTAATACACCAAGGTAAAAACTAGAATATTTGGTACAAGTCATACCATTACGTGTGTTACAATTAATGTGGTATTGATTGATAATGTTTAAGTGAGATAACTGAATGGGTCTGGTTGTCCTAACTTTGATCAATGTGATAGAAATTGTAATCTTATACCAATATATCCACAAAAAGTTTTCCGTCAAACATAGATCACAACACCTTTTAGACGTGTAGTCTACTTAATCACAAGAGATTTCAATGTAAACATTTAATCCGGGTGTCTGGTTAATCACTAAATGACGACGAAGTTTGTGAACTGCTTTCAAGTTAAAACTAGATAGATCAAAAGTGCTCAGAGATCACCGCGTCGCAAAAACGTTGACTTATGGGCAGTAAAGATATTTACTAAAAGGTTGTATTTTCATCATCGGTTGTTCCTTGAATAGTGTGTGTGTGTTGTTGTTGTTGTCAGACTGACCGACCGACCGAACGAACGAACGAACGAACGAACGACCGACCGTCCGACCGACCGACCGACCGACCGACCGACCGACCGACCGACTGACTGACTTTGCAACATTGGCTTCGCTCATTATTACGGAGTGAGTCCAAAGAAATGAAAAAAATATTTTCAATTTATTGCACGGAAAACTTAACCAACATTTAAGTATCAAGTATGATGTAGACGTGGAGGAGTTCAGAATCCTATAACAAAAAGGTGGATAATTCAAGAAAGGGAAGCACTTATACCACAATGGCCCCTATGTATTAAGACTAAGACTAATGTTTGTTAACGTTTGTTATGACAAATAGACTGGCAGCCCAGACCACTTTGGGTAGCTAAACTAGGTACCAATATCTGAGCATATAATCATGTCAGACTCTTCATCTTGACCATCGGATCATGCGTCTGCCGGGAATCAGAGGCCGGGGGACCCCCCCAGGGGCGGTCAAGCGCGGTCAAAAAACGGGTATGGGTAGCCGAAGGAGGTACCACTTGAAAATACCGTCAAAGTACTTGGCACAGTGCACCAACATTGAGTCGATATGTGACAGACATTTTTTTTACGGAAAGTGACCGACAGACGGCTAAGACTGACCGCTAAAAACGGGTTTGGGTAGCCGAACTAGGTACCACTTCAAATCAATTTTAAAATGAACCTTGAGGTTTGTACTCTTCAGAAATAACATGGACAGACAAATGAAATGACAGAAAGTGACCGACAGACGAGGTCAAAGGTCTCTGGGATCAGCGGTCAAGCAAGGGTTGGGTAGCTTAGCTATGATAGGTACCACTTCAAATCGATTTCAAAATGATTCTTGGGGTTTGTACTCTTCAGAAATAACACGGACAGACAAATAAAATGACGGAAAGTGACCGACAGACGAGGTTAAATGTCTCTGGGGTCAGTGGTCAGCATGGATTAGGTAGATTTAGTCATTTCCACTTGATATAAAAAAAGATGATATACCCTTATTATAAAAAATGAAGTACTTTCTTGATAGTATTTTCAAGTGGTACCTCCTTCGGCTACCCATACCCGTTTTTTGACCGCGCTTGACCGCCCCTGGGGGGTCCCCCGCCCTCTGATTCCTGGCAGACGCATGATCCCATGGTCAAGATGGAGAGTCTGACATGATTATATGGTCAGATATTGGTACCTAGTTTAGCTACCCAAAGTGGTCTGGGCTGCCGGTCTAAAAGGGTGCAAGCAAGAGACCAATCAAGAAATTTTAGTATTTGGTTGTATAAACGGTCTATTATCTAATAACTATACAATAATATACATACTATTACAGATTAGATGTTTTGCATAAATAGTATATTTGCAACAGAATGAGAATCACCTGGGGTCACCCCAAATACATGCTCTTAAATGATGTCTCAAGCTAATGTATATACATCTGCTTTTCTATGGCTATAATATGCCTGAAATAAATCTTGTCTTATCTTATCTCATCGTATCTTATCTTATATTATCTTATATTATCTTATCTTGATCATTTTAGTCACAGGTAATGGAAGAAATGTTAGCATTTATGTAAATGTGAACATTTATTTATTTATTCTATTCGTTTATTTTATTTATTTATTTATGTGTCTAATTATTTATTTATTTATTTATTTATTCATTTACTTGTTTGTTTGTTTGTTTATTCATTTATTTATTTATTATATTACTTACTTAAGTACTTATTTACTTATTTACTTATTTATTTGCCATATGTACAGCCAATATCGATAATATAAAATTCTGGCAATTTATAATAATCATAAAAACACAAAAACATTTAAATAAGTCACATATAAGTAGTAATATAAATGGTTGAGGAGTAAAGAGGTGGATTACTTATCAAGTTCCTCATGGACATAGGAAAGGCACATATTGGGTCAGTGTATGAAATGATTTATTATACACTACTCTTTTCCAAGCACCCACCCTTGTAAACATCATGGGTATGGTGATACTTTGCAAAATTGGCTGTGACCACTTTTATTGAGGGAGTACAAACAAATAAATAATATTGGCACACTTCATTGCACTGGCGACTTAGCACCTTCCAAGTATCAAGTACGATAAAACTGAAACACTGAGACGGGATTATTTGAGAATGGGAAGTACATATTCCAAAATATGCAGTAACTTTTGTAAAGACCAAAACGTCAAGCAAAAGACCCATCGAAGGATTCACGTCTCGAGTTGTAAAATACTTGGAGCACGATGAGAATCTCATACGATCCAAGCTGAAGCTAGTAAACGTATATCTCAACCAATGCAATGGTGTTTGTAACTGTCTCTTTTAATATGCAAAAGCTAAAGGAAGAAAAATTAGTGTCTATGGTAATACACATCTTTCACATCGTCGCGGGCGACAGTCTCGGATACTTAGGCTGACGAATCAGAGAGCTGAACTAGTCACCTTGATGCAAATGTGTCCCCCATCGCCGGCGACGTAAGTCACCAGGGCCCTCTTGATTGGTTCTCTAAGTCACCGTAGCAGAGTTACAGTTCAATCTCCATTTAAAGAAGTTGCCAATATGACGGCAAAACGTCCCTCTTACGATCATTATTTAAGACACATACTTTTATTTCATGTACGAGAATGTGAATGATCAGGAAAATATAAGTAGAAAATATGTATAGAGCAAATATTAAGATGTCCAGTAACAGAGGTTGCGCAAATGATGTCGAACGGCTCCTTCCAAGTCGCTATAATCCACCTAAAGTGAACCACAGGTACAGCTCCGCTGTTTCATATCAATCCCACCAATATGAATCTAATATGAAGCTGAAAATCCTTTGATATTCATAAAGGGCCCTTTCATTGATACAGTAGGTTCGCCTTTAAAAGACATTATCAAGATCAAAGGAAAATGATCTCTCGGGTCTATTATTTACTATCCATAGCTTTATTTCATACACAATAATGAGAATACTATGAATAGAAAGTAGGTATAACGAAATTCTATGGTGAAATTTAGATGTCAAGTATTAGAGGTTGTGGTGACATGCGTAATCAGATTACGGTGACTTACGTCGCAGGCGATGGGGGACACATTTGCATAAAAGGCGACGCATTCTGCTCTCTGATTGGCCGGGCTAAGTATCCGATCCATCGCCGGCGAAGATATGAAAGATGCTTAGTGGGAACTTAATGTTTCCACGGCTCAAATATGCTTACACACCCGCAAAAGCACATCACTATTAAGACTGCCCGATAACTGGCGTCAAGTGGTCTTAATAGAGGAGTGGTCTGTGTATGGAGGTTTGCACTGGGTTCTTTTATGCAGACTTGGGACTGTAATGAATCATCTTATTATAAAGGTAGTGTCTTTATAGAGGTGGTCTTAATTGAAGGTTCTAATGCACACCTAGCTATGTGGTACCTTTGGGGTCTTTATTATGTCACATGACATTTCATGACTCCAACATGACTCCAACATGGCTGATGCTGTCTGCTATTTGTGATATATGAAATCGCACATAGACAGCGAACAGGACCATCATACACGCCAGAAACATAACTTGCAAAACTACCCACTACCATGAATGATTGCCCGTAGTCACATCTGGCCTAGCTAGCCTAGTCCCAAAATTAGCGTATTAATGTATAGTATTAATTAAACGTCTAGAATACGAATCTTATTGTGCTTCTACACATGCAATGGGAAATGTATCGTTGATTATTGCTCGTGGATTTACTGAACACATGTATTTTGGACTGGGCATTATCTTTAAGGTTGATAAAAAAAAGGTGGGGGGTTCCCTCTATGTTAACAATTTTTAGGCACATTTCAAGAAATCAGTATGGAGAAATATATAATACTGTGTAGTTGGTATGTAGCATATGGTTTCATTTCTCTATTTTTTTTCTCTATTTTGTATTGAAAAGCTTTAATATATATGTTTGATTTTGGAATAAATAGCAGAGAAGAAATAAAAATAGAGAAATAATTATGGAGAAATGGTTGATTATGAAGAAATGGAACATTGCACACACATAAAAATGTACATATTCAAATGGCTCAGCAAGCACTATTCATGGGGCATAAAAGGTAGGTATGACATCACGGTGGATGTCTCTTTTGATGCTTGGATTGCAAAGTAAACATCTTTATTGCCCATGAGTCAATGTTGTTCTGGCGACGATGTGCCCTCTGAGCACTTTTGATCTAGTAATCAATGAGCAATTTGAGATATGATGAGCAAAAACAGCAGCTGTCGCTTGCCGTTTGTACGGCCAGGGTTTTAGTACATATGCATCAATTCAATCAAAAATCATGTGATGACTGAAATAAAAAGAGCATCATCATTTCACGATCTTCTGTAAAACCACACAAATTCTAAAGTTTAAACACTGAACAACTTGATTTCATTAAAATGTATCGTGGACGTAAACGATGCATTTTGCGTGTTGTAAATGCACTTTTACTTCTTGGTGTTTTGTGGTTGTTAAGCTACTTCAAAAACGGCAAACTTTATCATGAAGGAGAAAGGTATAGCTTGTTTGGCTCAAGACAATGGTTGAATAAAAGTGTGCTTCATCCAGTGGACGCTTGGATCAGTCAAAGTGAAAAATTGAAAAGACTGCCGGAGTGGAATAAGTTTATACTTGGATATTTGCCACATTTGCAAGACCAATGTGTGACTGACATGACATTTGCTGCAGAAGAGACGCTAGAGAAACTCTGCCCCTGCTTTTCAGAGCACCAGCAGGGATACGTGCCTGTTGATTTTGAGCCACAGCCCCTGGATGTGATTATGAAATCAGTTCTCAGCAGTGACATACCGGGACGGATGCAAGAGGGCGGTCACTGGACACCAAGAGGCTGCATCCCGCGGCAGAGAGTGGCAGTGGTGGTTCCATACCACGACCGTCCATACGACCTGCACATATTCCTCAACCACATCCACAAGGTGATGATGCGGCAGAACA
Source organism: Streblospio benedicti (assembly GCA_019095985.1). Classification (NCBI taxonomy): domain Eukaryota; kingdom Metazoa; phylum Annelida; class Polychaeta; order Spionida; family Spionidae; genus Streblospio; species Streblospio benedicti. The sequence continues at coordinate 21,386,342 of CM032665.1, forward strand.
TAGAGTACCAGATTGTGGTAGTCGAGCAGGCTAATGTCGTTGTCTTTAACAGGGGAGCCCTTTTCAACATTGGCTTTCTGGAAACACTGCTCATTTTTCAATTTGACTGTATCATTTTGCATGATGTGGACATGTTTATGGAGGATGACCGCAACCTATACAAGTGTATGAAAGGCCAGGCCAGACACATGGCTAACAGCTTCGATAAGTACAACTACAAAGTGGCCTATGCCAAATATTTTGGCGGTGTCACCGCAATACCGAGGCAGATTTTCAGCCATATTGACGGCTTTGCCAACAACTTCTGGGGGTGGGGTGGAGAGGATGATTTCCTCTATCGCAGGGTGATCCGCTTCAACTACACAGTGCACCGCCAACCCTCCGCTGTCGCCAGGTTTACAGCTCTCAAACACGATCACGACTCTGCCAACCCTGTAAACCCGTTCAAGGAAAATCAAAGCAAACCAAGACCTGAACATATCCAATGGTCTAAGTACGCTCAAGTACAATCTGCACAAACTTGAACGACATCTGCTTTTTACTTGGATGCTGGTGGAGCCTGTGTCCGTGCTCAGTCATTTTACGACCAGACAGGCAACTTGTGAAGAGAAAGTCACTCCGATAAAGCATGTGCCTATGGACACATGTGCTGAGGAATGCCTACACCATGCGCGATGTACACACTTTGTACATGATTTAAAAGGAAACTGTACTTTGCTGACCTTCGTGTGCGAGGCGACACATCAGAAACAGGCACCCACCTTGCGTGTTTATTATAAAAGGGGTAGAAATGTAACAAGCCTGAACGAGATTTAAGTTCTATGTTCATGAGTCTCTCATGAGAGTTGCCTTTAAATTAACATACTGTTATTCAATTATTTATTGTCGATGGTGTTGAGTTTCTTTTAATTATCTATCAGATGCACAATATGTACTGTATTTGTCCTATACCGGTGGTTTTTAGTAGTATAGACTTAATTTTTCTATATAATTCTAACTTTATCAGTGTATTACTCTGCTGCTAATCCAGTTAGTGTTCGAAAAAGTGGAAATAAATTAATTAAGCGTGGTCTTCTACAACTAAACATACTAGATTAGCCTTCGCTGGTGTTGCAGTGGTGTAATATGTAATAATGTTTACATGTTGGTGTTGTTTGACTTTATAATTCAATAATCTTTAAACAAAATTAAACAAAAACATTACTATTGGAATATCACACAGCATAAAAAAATCCGAAACAAAATGGGACTAAGCGCTGTGTACCAAATACATAGGATTTTTAAGCATTACTGTGAAACATAATTTGGTGTGTTAAAGTTTATGGCTATTCTCTCTCCTATCTCACTCCCACCACAATTCCTATTTTAAAAAACGTGTACAGTGTGTATAGATATAGGGGAGACCGGGGCAAGTTGAAACACGGGGCAAATTGAAACACAGCCAATAGTTCAAAATTTAATCTATATGTAGTGTTATTGATGTTTGAAACAAAGTATGTGACTTGATACTGATTTGCATACAAAGTGTGGGAGGCGCTAAAAAAACAAAGAAAAAGGTTCAAAGAAAAAGCATTTTTTGAGCCAAGTAAGAACATTTTCGAAGTCCAATTAAATTTGTTTCAAATTCAATATCATACATGGAATATTTATAGTCCACTTTTCTAACAAAAGTATATATGTTTTTGCTTTGAATCAATAAATTTTAAGTTTGACCTACATAATGCAAAATAACATTCAGCATGTATTTTTAGATGGGAGTTGGCTGGGGTAAATTGAAACAGAATTCAGGGGGCAGATTGTAACAGCGTTTCAATTCGCCTTGAATGGTAAAAATGTTTTTGTTCAGATGTTTAGATCTTCTGGAGTAAATAATTTACACCAAATACATGTACATTATATATTGTGAATCTAAACTTAGAGTGCGATTGAGGTTGAATTTGTTCATAATCAGGGCATGTTACAGAATATCAAATTCATTCAAGTCAAATAAATACATACTAAAAACAATGAAAATATATATTGTGAAATGTATGCCTTATGATAAAGAATATGGTTAACACAAAACGTTTAAGCATCTCCATTAAGCCCTATAGCCTTTAACTTCTTCAGGAGTGCACAGATGGGTCTCCTAACTTAGTCTGCCATAATTGCCATTGGATAACTCCTCATACAGAGGATTTAAGCGTAAATGCAGCTCTGTTAGTGTAAGAATTTGTTTGTTTGACTTTATTGTGTATACTAATAAAAAAAAGATTGGTTGATTATAATCATGTTTTCTTTGTATATATATTACTTATCTTTTCTGTGTTACATCTTACCCTGTGCTTTGGTTTCAATCTGCCCCACGGTGGGGTAAATTGAAACAATTTTTTTCTAAACAAAAACTTTGATTATTGTTCCAGCTACACATTACTCAGTATTACAAGTTTCTTATATGATAGATAATGAATAACAATATCATTATACACAATAAAATTGTAAACTAATTCATAAGTCATAAAAAGTTTGGAAAAGAATAAAAAGTGTTTCAACCTGCCCCGGTCTCCCCTATATATTTTGTATTTGATCAGATTTGGTTTGCATTATGTTTCTCTCCCATGCATTCAAACCAACGTTATTTGCGTTGATTATTTTGGCCTTACGAACTTGGCGATTGACATTTTACAGTGTGTACAGGGCCGTAGCTACATATGAGACAGGGAGGCAACTGCCTCATCTGTGTTTTTTTTGTCAAACCCTGAATGAAATTGAGAGTTAACAGATTTGTTTTCATGCTCCAAATATGTCACGTAAATCAAACTGTATACAAATTTGAAAAGCATCTGTATCCATACTTGACAAACATACTCTTTCATTTCTAACATAGGACATTTTTGCCTTCTTAAGGGTACTATGAAATCTTTGAGGGAAAAATATTCTATTTTCAGCTTTTCAATATTTATTATACTGTAAACTATGAAGAACAAACAACATGTTTTGAAATGAACCTTTTATCTTCAATAGTGTTCCCATTACAACCCATTTTGTGAAGACCAACCCAGAGTGAAAAACAATGACTCATTCTTTGCATGCGTATGTGGGCTAAAAATTCAATTCTTGCATTTTCAATGTTTTGTATGCTATAAATGATAAAGAACAACATCTTTTTAAAATGAACCTTTTAACAAAAGTAGCATAAAAGTGAGTCAAAACACCGTAAAATCGAGACAAAAGTGCGAAAAAAATTGAGGGAATTGCCATGTTCCATGTTCTTACTATGACTTCCTATGGTCCATGTTCCACTATGTTTTTACCACTATATATGTTTCATGTTCCACTATTTTTTGACCCCATGTTCCATGTTCCACTATGCTGTGTCACCCCCTCAATTCAAATCTCATCTAATGAACTCTTAATATTCTTACAATTAAATGGGCATACTTTAAGATCATGATGCATATCTAAAACATTATACTAAAGCCAAAAAAGGACAATAATATTTGTTTAATCATTCAATCTTAATATTAAGTATAAAATGGTTTAACCGTGGTGCCACTGATTTTTGTACGTCTACAATACACCAAACATACGCTAAACATACGCCAAACATGCACCGAACATGCCCCGCGTATTGGGAGCAGATGGTGGGCAGATGAAACATCGACGTATTGCTGGACTAGCGCTAGACGCACGTGGGGTCGGTTTTACCAAAATAGGATGTAAGGAGGTCTACGATGCACGTTGAGGCGACCGATGTCCGGCCTGGCGTGACATTAATTTCTCGGGTGGATTTTACCATATCGGCGTTTTGCGAGTCGTCTGTGCGTCCATCGTAAGCACCCTGAATATCAAGGGCTCAATAGCTATACGTTTTCAAAACTTGCCACCAGCCGATATGATATAGAGTGATCGTAAGCCCTTGTGTACTGAATTTTGTCTGAAATATAGTAGATCTACGCTCTATATTCAGCACAGCCTGCGCATACATGTAGGTCGGGGACGGAGTGGTCTACTTTTGCAAATTTATAAATTAGAAGTTTAGAAGCTTAGAAATTAGAGGTTTAGTCACTGTTATTCTGTACTGTTCATATTTTTCAACTTTAATTTTGTTTCTTGCATACTGTTGAGTTACGAATATATTACATTTGTGGCAAGGACTAGTTACTTCTCACATATTTAAAGATAATTCAATTACAAGTTTGATATGTTACGTATGTTTTCATAAGGAATTAAGATATACAACTTACAATAGCAATTTCATAATAAGTCTTCTTATATACACTTTTTTTTCAACCAACTTTTGAGCTTGTTTTAAGCATATCTATGATAGCTTTCAATCCTCTTGGATCTTCGTCAGTCTGCCGCCTATTCATCACGAGAATCCCGCCATCAACAACATCCTGGCTGCCGATGTCGTCACACTACGCGATTCTCGTGACGAAGAGGCGGCAGACTGACGAAGATCCGAGAGGATTGAAAGCTATCATAGGTATGCTTTAAAACAAGCCTCAAAGGTTGGTTGAAAAAAAGTGTATATTAATGACAAACTTGAGCAGATGAGTATTTAACATAGACTAAGTCTTCTTGTGTAATGGAACATCAGTCTATCTACATTTCCATTAAACAATATTATAACATTTTAGATGGTAATTAATCTCAATAAATCATATTAATATTAAGTAAATCTTTCATGCACAGTACGAGCTCTAATCATCTGTGCAGTCAGATCTTGATTTTGATTTACTTCATTTTGTCTATTTTGTGGGCCATCATGATATTCAGCATCATTGCCAGCTTCACCATCGTCATCCTCAGGCATAGGGACATTTCTATTTATTGTAATGTTATGTAGAACTACACATAATCTTTCAGGACTCATTCGCACAAACCGTAAACAGCCAAATCTCTTAAATACTTGGGAAGTTCGTTATTTCTTCAAACTTGTCTGCCATTTTATCAGTGTGTTTATTATTTAAATTAATGCAAAAGTGAAGTGGTTTCACGTGAAATAGAGGTGATAAGAATGCATGGAAGAGTTTTATCTATGTTTGTGTCTGCGACTTTGGTACGTCTGCTTTTAGAAGACGTAGATTTCACGCCACAACTACTCTCTAGCGTTGCCTTACGCCACTTTGGTAAAACAGAAAAATGCTTACGACCAAGTGGTGCGACTGGGCGTAGGCTATGCGACCATTTCGTAAAACCGACCCGTAGCGTACTGTGGCGTACATTCGGCAGCTCTTCAACGTATTTTCTACCTATGTTCAACGGGTATAGTAGCGGTGCTGACGCCTTCAGGTGCTGGACAAACGCCACGTAGACGCCTGGTTACCGTTCGCTTTACTCCAAGACTGTTTTTTTCCTTCTTTCTCTTTTCATGTGTGCGTCAAGTTTGAACTTGAGTCGACTGTCTGCTGATTGTTTGCTGGTTTTGCGCCGGCTGTGAGTTGACTATGCGCTGGGGAAAAATCAATTAAAGCCAAAAGGGGTTATCTATCAGCAGAGATGCTCGAGCTTACACAGAAACTAGCGGGACTCTGCCTTTATTAAAACATAACGCAAACGACACAAAAAAGAACTATAGGTGGCGCTTCAGTGCCGACTTCTATCAGAGAAGTCAGAACGGGAAAGTCGGCTCGACATTTCCCTGGACTCTGGGACAGAATCAAGAAAAATGCAGGGACGGATCCAGCCGGGGGGCTCGGGGGGCTCTAGCCCCCCCCGCCTGCCATATTAGCCTTAAAGCCCCCCCCCCGCCCCTACAATTTAGCCCCCCCCCCCCCCCTTTTTCCCACCAAAATACTTCATTTTCATAGGGTTTTTCATGAAATCCCGTATATGAGCCCCACCCCCCTTTCCTTATGTTTTCCTTACGTCCCTTTCCCAAAAACCTGAAACAACCGGACAAATCTGCCCGCCCCCCGCTCTCAAAATTTGAAAATTAGCCCCCTACCCCCCCCCCACCCCGCTCTCAAAATCTGAAAATTAGCCCCCCCGGTCTCAAATTTCTGAATCCGTCCCTGAAATGAATACATTTTTTTTTTTTTTTCACAATTTCTTCTCCCATTTGTTAAAGTTTACTTTTTTTTATGTATATGATAGATGAACGTTTGGTGTTCATTATGATTTTATTATGTTTTCAAAATGTCAAAATGTCAAAATTCAAATGTATGACCCCCATATTAGTTGAGATTTAAAAGTCCGACCCCCCCCCCCTAAAAGACCATTTTCAAAAAGTCCGACCCCCTCCCCCCTAAAACCAGCCGACTCCCCCAAGAAATTCAAAATGACTCTTCCCTAAGTCTCCAGTGCGTAAGTCTCCAGTGAGTATAAAATTAGGTCTTATAAGTTGCACTGGACTAGTTTAGTTTCCCTGTTACACACACCTTGTTCAGTCTTCTTGTTCTTTATTATTATGGCCACAATATGATTAGGGACCCAGTACTCTCTTGTACTGGTTTGAGCTGAATAGCGGCAGTTCCTTGTCGGAAGCAGTAGGGCTGGCAACCTATTCCCTTGGGAATACTAAGTAGGCCATTCTTAACGGTTTGCCTACAGAGGCTAACCGGTAGTTACCTCTCTCAGCGTGGATCTGGTCCCGTGATGCACTGCTGAGGGACGGCTGAAACAGTGTGTTTCAGCACTGGTGCGAAGTCCTCCCCGTGGAGGCCCTTCCTGAAACCCAGGGTATCACCAGTCACACTAAGATCGTAGGTCGGCAGTCAGCTGTTCACGGTAAACCTAATACACAACGAGAAGCGTAAGAGGGTTCCGGCAGCGTTGGGTGCGTCCTGCCTGGTATAAGACCAGTAGGTTGGACGTGCACGGCATGTACAGCTACGCGGAAGCGGAGTAGATCTTCAAAGGGCCGTTGGCCGGGATATATCCGTGGATCCGTCCCACAGCCTCCTGACCAGTTCCAGTTCTACATCAGTCGTTAGGAGGTTTTCAGTTCCAGCGGCTGTTACAGAACTGTTACAGAACTCACTTTGTTTACAGCATTTCATGGTTTTGAGGTCAATATGCATTAATCATTGTCCGGGTTAGGTGAATATTGCCTGAGCTTGCGAGGGCAATATTCACCAAATGAGGGAATTGATCCATGCATTTTGGCCAAAACTACATAACATATATTCATTATACCACAATTAACCTTCACAAACAGTTTTATTTGACGAACAATGCTACATATAACCCGAAAATCCTGGCCTACATTTCGATAAATCTTCTTTAAGACTAGCTAGCTGTCTTAATGCCGAATGTATTTGGTTATGCTACATATTGAAAACACCAAATAACACATAGCCATTACTCTGATCGCCTGTCGCTGGTTTTGTACATATTATCCGGGCTTTTACAATTGTTTAAGCTAGTGCTATTACTGAAACTAATATCAGACACTTGGTTATTATATCTGGAAGATATAGCAGCAATTTCGCCACTACATTATTGCTGAAAAATTGTACACATTCCTTCAAGTGTAATTTATTTCAGTACACCGGTAACAGTTCACGGTTGGTTGCAAAGATCGTTATAAAGGATTATAATCCCCTATACTCTAATACTGTAAGAGTATGAGATAAGATTTAAATAAAAGTTACTGCAGTCTTTATTATACAGTGACAAAAACAGTATCCGCTTAATTAACAAATTTTCTTCTGCTATAGACTTCAAGAATCAAAGAATGTGTCTAGAGGGCAATATTCACTAGGGCATTTATGGAGAAATTATGCCTGGCTGAGTTTGGATCTCAACCAATCAGAGAACAGATGTACTCTACATGGTACGTCCGGCCTTGTAACCGGTGGCTTCCCTCCCTTTTCAGGTGCCCTTTTTGTAGTAAATCGCCCCCTTTTTGTTAAGTTAGCGGATCCCGCTCTGCCAACATTTTATTCTAATGCTGTCCATATTTCTACAAATAAACAAGAACCATATGGACGTTGGGGGAGAGTAGTTTTATTCTTTTGCAGTTCAAGTCCTCGGCCGCGACGAGTCAAGTTCCTCCCTCAAGTAAGATCTCAAGTAGCGGACTAACCTGCAAAGTCATCGTGATATTCCCCAAGTTCGTGGAGCCGCGTCATCCGGCAAACTTGCCTGCGAGGTCGTCGTGCGCCCCACAGTCTCATCAGCTCACAGAAATGCCGGCACAGCGGTCGAGTTGTCTCTGATGTCGCTGTGTTCACGCTGCTTGATTACTATGTTTATGTTTTGTTATGTTTGTAGTTTTTATGTAAATGTCTCATCCCCTAAAAAGCGGGGTGTGGCAGTTACATGGAATCTGAGGTAATGTTTAACAAAACGAGTTTCGTGTAAGCCTCCATTCTGGCATAGTATAAAATTAGGTCCCATAAGTTGCACTGGACTAGGTTTAGTTTTCCCTGTTACACACACCTTGTGAAACCTTGTTGTTTGTTATTATTATGGCCACAATAGGATTAGGGACCCAGTACTCTCTTGCACTGGTTTGAGCCGAATAGCGGCAGTTCTCCCTAACCGCATGTCAGAAGCAGTAGGACTAGCAACTTACTCCCTTGGGAATAGCCCTGTTACCAACAGAGGCTAACCGGTGGTTACCTCTGTCAGTGTGGACCTGGTCCCGTGTTGCACTGCGCAGGGGACGCCTGAAACAGTGCGTGTCAGCTCCGAAGTGAAGTCCTCCTCGTGGAGGTCCTTCATCAAAGCCTGTGTGTCACCATTCACACTACGACCGTAGGTCGGCAGTCGGCTGTTCACGGTAAACCTAATACACTACAAGGGTTCTGATCTTGCTGGCTGCGTCCAGCAGGCCGTACACGGAATGCACAGCTATGGGGAAGCGGAATAGATCTTCCAGGGGCCGTCGGACGAGAGATATCCGTGGATCCGTCCCACAGATCATCAGCAGAGCCTCCTGACTAGTTTCCTTCCACATCGAGTCATCAGGCGTGTTCCAGTTCCAGTGGCAGATACAGAACTCACTTTGTTTACACACTGTCTATATATCGGCTTCATCATGCTATTATTGATCTAAAAGCAGCAAATAACAAACAGCACCCACTATTCTATTTTGCAGCTGATAGAATATTGTCTGTAATTGTGCATTCAATAGTAATGGGAATGTTTTAAATGGACCATAATTGCCCTGTGGAGAGAACAGTTTAATTGGCAGATTGGCCAAAATCAAATCATTTCTGGTGTCGCCTCATACCTCATAGTTGTGTATAGTTTGAACGAAATCGGTTTATCGGTACACCCTCTAGCTTGTCTGGAGACACACACACATATTTATTTATTTATTTATTTATTTATTTATTTATTTATTTATTTATTTATTTATTTATTTATTTATTCATTCATTCATTCATTCATTCATTCATTCATTCATTCATTTATTTATTTATTTATTTTTTATTTATTTATTTATTTATTTATTTATTTATTTATTTATTTATTTATTATAGGCTCAAATTCAAACATGTAAATGACATTACTTTTCAAACAATGAAATCAGATAATAATACATATTTGAACCACTCAAGTATGAGTTATTGAGAGACTAAAGCCTGGTAACACATCAATTAATTACAACATACATTATATAACATTGTGTCATTAAAATATTTTGGTAGCAGCTAATGCAATTAAAAACAGATTAAACATATAAAACTGAACTCATAAAAAGTTTGTACAAAGAGCCTTCCTTCTTTTTAAAATACTTTTGCAGGTCCCGGCAGTTACTTTCACAAACATTTCATTCGATAGGGAAAGGCCAAGAGTCTGAGTCTCAATAAGTTCATCAAAATTATGTGCATTTTCCCTCATCTGTTCATACAAATTATTCCGTATGTCTTCATAAGCTGGACATTGCAGTATCACATGTAACTCCTCTTCAATTATATCTGGGCACACAAAACAAGTTCTTCCCAAAAGAGGTACACCGTGGTATACATACATAGTTAGTTGCATCACTTCAGCTGCTGAAGCGAAAGCCTTGTGATCACTTTGTATATCAGTATTATGTGTGTATGTATGTATATGTCTCTGGACAAGCTAGAGGTTATACAGATGAACCAATTTTGTTCAAACTTTACACAACCATGTGGCACGATGAGACACCGGAATGATTCAATTTTGGGCACTTTGCCAACTAAAGTGTGCTTTCCACGGGGCCATTTATGGTCCATTTTTTATGTTTTGTGCAGTATCTTTAAAACTGCTTAGATGAACACATTCAAACTTTGCACAATGCTTACGCGTCTAGAGGCTATCACATGTATTTAATTTTGGCACTTTGCCAATTCAGGTTTGGTTTCCTGAAGGCCATTTTAGGTAATTATTTGTCATTTTTTTCAATAATTTCAATACAGCTTGAACTATGACTTACAAATTTGATACACTGCTCATATACCTAGTGACCATCATCAGTGTCCAATTTTTGGCACTTTGCCAAACAAAATGTTCTATCCAGAAGGCCATTGGCGGCCAATTTTGGCATTTTTAGCTTGACACATGACTTCCGTATTTCATACAATATTCTGGGACTGGTAACCACAACCCTGAACTTTGGTCCTTTGCTAACTAAATGAAAAGTGCTCAGAGAGGACAACATTGTGTGGCAGTTTATAGACATTTTAGGTTGTTGTTTTCTTGCTACTTTCTTCAATACTTTCAATACAGTTTGAACTATGACCTCCAAATTTCATTCTATGTTCACATACGTAGTGACAATCATATATGTTCATCTTTGGCACTTTAGTTGTAGCATTGCATTTGAATGCAAAATCTTTAAACTTGGTTCACTCTTTACATTCATCGAGACCATCATGAGTTTTCCATTTTGCCTGCTTGCCAAGAATGGTATAGGTTCCAGGGAGCAATTTTTAGGTGTTTTTTAAAAAAGATTTAATTATTTCTGAATTTCCGCCTGAACTACAACCTTCATGCTTATGCAATATCTTAATCGCCCATATGTCAACATTGTTCTAGCAACGCTGTGTTCTTTGAACACTTTTGATCTAGTTAGTTAGTTAGTTAGTTAGTTAGTTAGTTAGTTAGTTAGTTAGTTAGTTAGTTAGTTAGTTAGTTAGTTAGTTAGTTAGTTAGTTAGTTAGTTAGTTAGTTAGTTACAAATGAACGAAACACAAGGCTTTGCTTCAGCAGCTGAGCTGAAGCGACGCAATAAAAAGTCGGGTCATCAGAGGGTGTGCACTGACATCCTGGCTGAATATCCAGACGAAATGTACATTTCAATGTTTGATAATAAATGAACTGAATGTGGTCTGTTGTTGTACGTTGCATTTTCATAGTTTACCCGATTATCATTTGTCTATCACTTGTTTGTCGCGGTAGTCTAGGAGAAGGGAAGTGTTCTCACTGTCAGTGGAAAGCTGGTCCCAGTGGGTTGTCCTTTCAGCAGCGTGTCACTGTGATTGATCAATTGGTTGAATTTTTTTTTTCATAATCATATAATTACAGAAACATTCAAATATACACACATAAATTGCTATGGTTAACACCAAACATAAAGATATGAAAATATGGTATTATATATTTCCATGGTGGACCATGACGAGACATATAGTGGCAAACTGACAACAAATATAACAGACTCACAAACTACTTTTGCGGCTCATGGAAACTCATTCCATAATTTAACTCCATTCCATTTAAACTGAGTTTTCCATTTAACTTTACATGAGAATTTATAAACGAATTTTGGCTTTTACGAGTAAAATGGGCTGGTTGAAATTTAGGTTTACGTATCAGGCCTACCAAACACATTCTATGAATAGAGCACATGGATAATGAATAATGTATTAGTTTGGGGCGGTGCATGGGTAACATTGCACATATTACAATTACCAGTTTTAAAATGATGCAGACGTTGTGATTTCTATTTGCAGACTGAGATTAAAAATCACCTATGTGTATCGCGAACATGCATCACTGTTAATCTCTATAATCTAGTCTTGTATAGGTGATGAATATAAACGTTTATACCAGTCTTTAATGACAGAGGTTAGGCATATTATTGCATAATTAATACATGAATAATTACTCTACGTGAAAACCTCCATGGAATGGGTTTCCTGTTCTTTTTTGTGCATTTTGACTTATATCTATTGGTGCTATGGAAACGAAGTTACGTTAAATGCAAACACTAGGTTGTTTTGATCTGAGGATTTGATACATGTGTGGCAATTGAAAAAATAATAATTGCATTAAGAAGTAAGGAAAACATCCGAGTAAGCTTAGCAGACGGTTTGGTAGGCCTGGTATCCATTGCAGAAGATATAGCAGTATATATATAGCAGTAAATATACACATACTTAAACGTTACAGTTTACATTCTTTGGGATGTGTTTAATATATATCAAGAATATAAAATGACCTAGTATGGAGCCGTGGGTGACTCCAGCTCTAAGGGAACGATCATAAATAATGATACCGGGGGGTCGTCCAAAAAGGTGGGGGGGTCGTCCAACTTTTCTGATTAACTTTGGGAGGGTCGCTGAACTTTTTTTTATCACGATACAGTATATTTTTTTTTCACATATTTTCTTTTAGCAATGCAATGACTATATAGTTTATATAAAGGACTTTTTCTTTAGCGTGTGTGGGGGGGGGTCACTCAACTTTTTAAAATCTTGATGGGGGGTCGGTTAACTTTTTCTTCGCGCCCCAAAAAATGGACGACCACCCCGCTATCGTTATTTATGATCGTTCCCTAATTCGGCCATATTCAGATTTTTTACCTCTAATTATTACGGATTAATAACAAACAGAGAGGTAATCAATGAACCACTTAGAGCAGACACCTGTTTTCTTTAGTTTGTGTATAAGTCATTTATGCCACACTCTGTTAAATGCATTGGAAATGTCACAGAAAACTGTGCATACATCTTTCTTTTTATCTAAGGCTGATAGATAAAAGACGATTGGTTTGTTTTGGAATCGCCGACCTGAAATTCAGATTTATCTTTAGATAATAACTTATTAGTACGGAGATAGTTGAATAAATGTTTCAAGATAACTCTCTCTAAAAGTTTGGTAAAACACAATAACAGAGAGACTAGCCTATAATCATTGAGATCTGAGTTAGTTCCTGTATTGAATATGGGTAAAACATTTGTTAATGTCCACGAGAGAGGTACTTTTGACAAGCAGGGACATATTATATTGAAACGTGTTGTGAGGGATGGTGCTATTGTACCACCGGTTTCTTTTCGTTCTTTATGGTTTTATTGGTAACAAAGAAGTCATTGAACTGACGAAGTCATACATATAGGACACGATATGTGTGAACGTGCTACTCTGAACGTATAGAAACAATAAAGTCCGTTTTGGCAAGTAATTTTCTTTTATGGCTTAAAAAACCGTCACGAAACTGACACAGAGACAATAAATTGGACATGAGAAGATTTTTTATGCGCTCGTCTCTTAAACTTTGAAACATGCTGTCATGCCATGCGTGTGGCGATTGGTGAGGCAACTGCTGGTAACGTGAAGTAGGACACATCAAGCACACGAAATGTTTATTATCGTGCGTTACCGTCGCGTGCAAAAAACATCATGAAGTAATTGTTACCCTGTATAATTGATAACGTGAGGGTGAATACACCTCTTTCTAACACTTATCGTCAATGATCCAAGTGCTATTATACTAAATGGACATATTTTTGCCATCATAATCGTTTCATAGATACACTAATGTGAGAATGTCAACAATGTCAATATGAAAAAGCACATGAACACACAACTGCCTTAAAACTTGCCAGGTCGGGGCTTTCATTACTTCACACGCTCGATGTTGGTAATTGCATACACACCACATGAAAAATAAAAGTTTTCAGTATCATGCCTGTCAGGCAGACATCATATGGGCCTCGTGTGTTTCCGTAGATTCTATAGAATTTTTCAATGTGTGTATCACCAAGCGCATATGCACTACATGATATGCCCATATAATACATTTGAAACAGCCTGTAGTCAACAGTGTCGACGCCGTATCTTCACGGGATTTAATGTACACCATTTGAGGCATAAGATGGGGTCTTATTAAAAGAACATTTCGTTTGTACGTTGTAATGAAATCTATATGGTTTAAGGTTGGTATTTCAAAGAAACCCCACACCTAGCCCCAATGGCTTGCATGAGCGGTTCTTTTTAAGCTTCGCGCCAGGCAGGTGTGGTATCGCCTAGTCTATCACAATGACCTACACATAAAAGCCACCATGAATATCTGATGAATATGCAGAGTAAAGTTTGGATTTTTGTCTCGAGACATAACTTGTATCTATTAGAGCTGAAAGCTGTTACAATTCTCATACATGACTTTTATTGGTATATTGACTTCCAGCTTTGTTTATTGTTTGGAATTGTTGAAATTCTCTGGCTTAAATGGACTCCACAATCACCAGCTTCTTTTAAAAGTCTGGGACTAACTTTATATGGCCCTGTTGCTTTTGAAATATCTATACATCTAACGAGGTCAGGCACCTCTTCCGCTGAAATATCTATTGTTTAATAATAGGTAATATGTTAACATCAGGAAATCCTAAAAACTTGAAATCTTCAACAAGTAAATGGTTTCTTGAATGGTACCGAAAGATAAATCAAAAGTATATTTGCCATTCGTCTGTGTTTGCTAAGGACCTTTCACAGTTAATCGCAAAGTTCACTGGACTACAATTTATAACACTTTTATCACATAAAACGTCCCTTCAATGGCCCCCTTCAACTACAAAAAGCACACTGGCTGTGTCGAAGCACTGCGGGTAACACATGTTACCTCAACCGTTTTAAAGACAGAATGCACGCTCGGAATGGAAGCAATTTAGGTCGCTGCGTTTTTACTGTTAACACTAACTGTAGGTTCACAGATTGCTTTTATATGTTATTTTAAGCTGTGGTCACACCTAATAATCCCTACTTGTACATGGTTTGTTTGTATGTTGTTAATCATTCTGCGGGGTGCTTTAACGAGAAATACTTCTATGTTGTTGTACATACTACTTTTATGTACTTCTACTTGTTCCATGCGCACACTGCAACCCAGTATTCATGCGCGAAAATGTGAACCCATTGATGATGGGTGAAAATAAGTTCCTCTTTCCTCTTGTACATAATTGAATGCACTTTTGATTATACTTGCATATTCCATTGTATTTTCTTGAATGTAATCCCCCGCATGTAACCGTATATGTATGGTAATGGAGAATATTTGAGGAGAGAGTAAGTGTATGTAAACTCGCCTTTAATGATACTCGAGTATAATTAAAATAGGTAAATTCCACCAACTCCCTGAGAAGAGAGTAAGAGTTAAGACTCTCTGTTAGAACCGTTATTTATTGAAGGTAGGTAGAGCAGCTATGTAAGTTGATGAGATTGGTTTTGGTAATGATTAATGATTGACCAAGTTAAGCCAGAACTAAATTTAGTAATTTGTGTATCTTTTGTGCGCTCGTACGGGACCTGTACCAGTGGTCCTCAGAGATCTATAAACGCCTCAAACTTCGCCCCTGCTCAGTTTGAGATCGTCATGAGTTCTCCAATAGAGGGTGGACACTTCATGCGTACATCATTGTTCGAGAATGACTCTTGTCCTGCAGAGGGGACATCAGACACACAAATTCTCCCTTTTCCAAACAACCCCTTTTAAAAGATAGACTAACACGATATAACTTAAATTATTTATTGGGAATTAACTAAGGACACAAGTCCACGGTTTGCCACACGCTAAGACCAACAACCATCAAACAGCACTTACTTTATTTGTATTACTCATCCCGAGAGCACCCAAAGTTCCAATTGATCAGGAGAATACTGCGAAGTCTTTGTTAACATTTAATTTCTAAAAGTGGCATAACTTTGCCTTGTTTAATTCAGTTCTCCTCTTAAAGCTTCATCTGCCGGCTCACTGCGTACGCTCGAATCCCCTGCATCATCCTGCCGAGACTGGGCTTTTATAGTGTCTCGGTCACTTGGTCACTGTCTGCCGCCTCGGCAGATATGGTCCAATAGCCAACGGTGACATGTGAGGTGCAGAGCGTGGAACTGGTCAGGTGATTTATGTATTAATTAAAGCTATGTCGATTCGTTAATGATCTGGTCTCGTGCCCAATCAAACAACGATCGGTCGCGCTTCATACATAAGCACCAGACAATAACAATGCACGCGTCTGCCTCTGTCTACCGTTACCTGACCTTAAAACTATGGTCATCTCGGGTTTAGTGGCTGAGAAATATAATTTATTTCTAATAAAAATATCAAAAATATATTGACGTTCGCAGAATACTCCGTCACAGTATTATGGGAGACGCACTTATGTGGGCATATGAGAGGTGTAACAACAGCTTGAGTTGGACTGAAAATTTTGGACATATTCAAAAGATGTCAAGTTTGAATCCAGTGTGACAACATATTCTACTTCTACTTTCATCTACTTACCTATACGTACTTGAACGTAATCGCTCATTCTTACATGTTCTTCAACGTTTGTACAGTATGTAGTCACGCACAGTCATAGTCACCTGTTCTCACACTTTCTTGTATATATTACAAAGACTGTATACGTGTGTATGGGAAGCCCATATGTAACCATGTATCATATATAAGCATAATCGCAGTGTTATGTAGACCAGCTATGTCATGAAACTGACATTTGAAGGATATAACGCTTAATTTGGCAGTTTGGGAAATTAATGTTTTGCCTGAAGTGGATTAATGGCAAACCCATAGCGTGTTCAATGTGCCGACCAGTGCATTTTATGTCAGTGAAATTTCTGACATTTGAAGGATATAACGCTTAATTTACAGCGCCGGCGGCGTTTGGGTTGTTTTTACCCCCACATTACACCAAGCAGGCTCCGGGCGGATTTTCAAAAAAAATGGCAAAAAATCTGTCCGTCGAATCCACGAAGGGCTGGAAAAAAGGTCGGAGCCTCCCCTCCGGGCAGAATCATGAGTATTGATCGGTGGATAATCCCCTGCGGCCGGAGGCAACGGACGGAGGAAATGCGACGTTTGGGCGACGTTTGGCTGATTTTGGCTCTGTTTGGGCGGCGTGGCGTCGTAAAATCCTCTGTACGTCGTCCACTCTGTCAGGAGTATTTCAGCTGCGGCCAGCGTAAATTGGCTCCGTTCAGGCTCCGTGTGGGCTCCGTATGGGCTCTGCCAGGCGTGTGCGGACGTCTCATGATACTCATGATATATCAAGACCGTAGTCATTTGGCTCTGTTTTGCGTGAAGGGCAGAGCATTTCGCAACGTACGGAGGCGCCGTACGGGGTTGGTTTTACTATGAGTTTCTATTGGTGTTCTCGACGGACGTCGTTATTTGGCTGCGTCCGCCGTTGGTGTGGGCAATATATGCCCTCCGTTTGCGATGATACAACGAAGCGGTGCGTTTTGTCCGTAGTCTACGTACGACGTGGGCAGCGTTTGTGAGGACGTCCTTCGCTGTCAGTGGCGCTGGACAGAGGGCCCATGGTGACCATATATAAATGACCAAAACGAGAAGATTCCACTTCATTTGGTACCCCTCGCAGTGTAGTGGACGTATGTGTGTATATTTTTCAAGAAATTTCATAAAAATTTGGGAATATGTCAATCCCTGCATTTGAGGATTTGGTGCGTATGAGACTAGCACTGAATGTTATGATAGACATTCACAGGAATACACACAATATATTAATACTGCACCTTGCTGGTCAAGGTCAAAATGCTGGACTTAATTATGCACCAAACCAACTAGCAAACCATCCACCTCAAGCAGATGTTGGTCACCTACAAGTTCACGTTCCATCCGATCTAGAAGATGCTGATGACGAAGACGAAGAACCCGGTGAAGTGCTATTGGCTCGCGTTGACGCTCAAGGAAGGAGGAGACGCCGGAAGCGAGGCCCCAGGAAGAGGAGGCAGTGGTGGGTTCGTCCGTGGGGGTCTGGTGACCGCAGACTGCTGTTTGGACACTTCGACAACCTAATGTCAGAACTGAGAGTGGAAGACCCATACAGTTACTTCAACTTCCTAAGGATGTCAGCAGCAATGTTTGAGGAACTTCTCACCCGTCTCACTCCAAGAATCCAGAAACAGGACACCAATTATAGGAAAGCACACTCACCTGGATTGAAGTTGGCAATCACATTGAGGTACATGGCCACAGGTGAGAATTACCCTTGTCTAGGTTACGGTTTTCGAGTTAGTCGCCACACCATTGCTGTGATTATCCCAGAGGTTTGTAAGGCAATACAAGATGAGATAGCAGAGGAGGTGGTTCAGTTCCCACAAAACGCAGACGAATGGAGACAAGTGGCTGCAAGGTTCCACCAGAGATGGAATCTGCCTCACGCTCTCGGAGCCTTGGATGGTAAGCACATACGCATAAGAAGACCCAACAAGTCTGGAAGTGTATACCACAACTACAAGGGTTTCTTTTCTGTAGTTCTCATGGCCCTGGTGGACGCAGATTATAAATTCATGTTCACAGACGTTGGTGGTGTAGGCCACCAATCCGACATGCAGCTCTTCAATTCATCCCCTCTAAAAGAAGCTCTTGATGCAAAAGACCTTGATATACCACCACCAGAAAACTTGCCCAATGACAACGTCCCATTCCCTTACTTCATAATAGGGGACGATGCATTCGCACTTAGGGAGTACATGATGAAACCCTTCAGCCAGAGGAACTTGACTATGGAACAACGCATCTACAATTACAGAATTTCACGCGCCAGGATAGTTGTTGAAAATGCATTTGGTATCTTGGCTCAGCGCTGGCAGTGTTTTTTAACAACCATGCAACAAAAACCAGAAATTGTCCGGCAAATATTACATGCTGGCATTTGCCTCCACAACTTCATCCGCATCAGGTTGATCAGAGACAACGTGCAAGACCTTGCCCCTGGTGTCCAGCCTGATGCCGAGGACGAGGATCACAATATTATACCTGGAGCATGGCGTGAACATGCTAATCTTGAACCTATTGATGCACGTCACCAAGGTGTCAGAGAACTGGAAGCAGCCAAGATTCAACGCCAGACATTGATGGCATACTTCAATAGTCCTGCTGGAGCGGTGCCGTGGCAAGAAGAACGTGTGCTTGCCAGGATACACATTAATATTCCTGCTCAACTTCAGCCAGAAGATGGTGATGATGGTGATGGTGATGTGGACAATAATCAAGAGGTGCAAGATGGTTGAAAAAAGTAGCAAAAAAAATATAAACACTTATGTAATTGAGTGCACAGTGTGATTTGCTCATGTGTATTTTTTGAAATTGTGACTTTGTGCTGTTGTTTTTAATCGAAAAAACTTATGTATAATAACCAAACCTTTAAAAATTGAATGTAAAATATTCAGCTGTGTAAAATAAATATACTCGAATAAATTGGGCACATGTATACATGTATAACATGTAAGAATAATTTAATAAACGGGCGTACAGATAAAAGCGCGCCGCGCCTTTTATACGCGCGGAGCCTAGTCTAGTGCGGCGCCGTCGATACCGCTGCGTGGCGCTGTTGTTTGGCAGCGTACGCCGCCAACCGACAGCGTGTTAGGCAACGGACGTCGCCGGGCGCCATTGATTCGTATGTAAAAAAAAAAAGGCTCCGTCCGTTGTGACAACGGCTGCGTACGTTGTGATTTCGCCCTGTGGCAGGCTCTGTACGTGGTTGGGGTGACACCGTCGGCTTGGGATTTGCTCTGTGGCGTTGTCATAAGGCCCCGTACGTTGCATTTTGACTACGTGGGAGGCTGCGTACAGAGTCCTTGCGCCGTCGTTTCCAAGTAATGTTTACAAACATGGATTATCATATCGAGTGCCACGACGTGCTCCAACGACGTACAGAGGGTGACCACGACGTGGCAGAGTCACAAATTTAGGCTCCGCCCGTCGTCTTTCACTGCGTCCACTGGTGTAATTAATTATACTAAGATCCATAATATTTAAATAACATTCATAATAATCATGTGTGCTAACTCCAGCTGCCGTACGGCAGCCGTACGTCAACTAATATGATCCGTCACTGTGGGTTTATAATCGCCGTACGGCAGATTTGACGTACGGCAGCCGTACGGCGAGCATCCGTTGCTGTGGGTTTTGCCCCTTAATTGAAATAGTCATTAGTTGACATGCAGCCAGTCAAGCATCAAGGTAAATAAAATATTGAAACAACTTAATCATTAAACTACGGTATCTAGGCATAGACAGGGTATAAAACCTTGATGAAAATCCAGTTACCAACATTTTTCCCTAAATCACTAGTCACCATTGCATTTTATTGTAATTTTCACCAATCATCAGGAATTGTGATTGAATCATCACATCTCACACACTTAGATACTAGGATTTCACAATTCACACTCAAGATCTAGGGCACAACCACCGATCACATGTTTGCTATATGACCCCTTCGACATAATGTTTCCACTTTTAAGTTGTATGAATTACCCCTGCCACTTTGTTTGAATCGAAATACACTACAGGTAACATGTATTGCCCTCGTTGCTTTGACACTGCTGATAAGAGATCAGATGGTGTAAAGTCATGCTCACGTGGGCGCTATCAGATCTCGGGGGGGGGGGGGGTCTGGGTAAGAAAATAGGTACGGACGTTCCATGGACAGGTTGAAAATGGCACCCACCAATATACCTATTTTTGAGAAAATGTGACTCACAATATACCAATATCTGTCAAACATGTGACATAATATGCCAATGGCTGACCAAAATGTGCCATAAAAAATACCAATATGTGACAAAAATGTGACATAGTATCCCAATATCTGACAAAAATGTGACAAATATACTAACAATGTGTAAAAGCACACACGGAAATATACCAAAAATGTGAAAAAAGCACCAAAAATATACCAAAAATGTGAAAATAAGACGCTCAGCAATATACAAAAATGTGAAAAAAGACACCCAGTTTTGTGGCACGTCCGTATTCACCGCGATAGTGTGAGGCACAAACCCCCCTTACACATACCCATACCCCCCCCACCCCCGATTATCAGAAGATGGTCATAATATCATGGTGCTGAATAGTTAGTACCTAAAACCATAGATTGTATAGTGCCAAAAGTAAGAATAGTTAGTTCAGGTTAGTTCAGTGCCAGTCGTGTAGCCCAGAGACACACAAGCAAGATGCCGCAATACAAGTTGATCTATTTTAATGGCAAGGCCCGAGGCGAGACTATCCGCATGCTGTTTACCCTCGCCGACCAGCCGTTCGAGGATCACCGTATCAAGATGGAGGAAAGGAAAGACTTAAAGAAAAGTAAATACCAGTCATTTCTAGAAAATGCTATAGTTGTTTAAGCGCAATCTACTTTTGAGATATGCAGTGTTAAGAACTGAGCGTGAGAGCCAAAATATTGAAGTTTTCAAAATAGTTTTATGTAGCTTTTTAATTAGACACAAGGCCAGAGATTTCCAGCAAGTGTTAGTTATTTGGATATAATCTTTTTTTAATGGATAACTCCAAACCATCTCTTCCCTGCAGGTCAGTTTTACACATAATTGTGAATAACCCTCGTGAAATAAGACGGTGCAAAATAAACTTGTTTTCAAGTATCTTGTATTTCTCATCTCATTCCTACAGTGGAATATCATGGGGTGAACAGCTATGACTGTGAGACTGAGGCTTTAGATGAGCATTGGTGACTCTCAGACTGGGGCTTTCGATGAACATTGATGACTGTCAGACTGGGGCTCTACATATGAGCATTGGTGACTGTCAGACAGGGGCTTTAGATGAACATCAGTAACTGTCAGACTGGGGCGTGAGATGACTATTGGTAGCTCTCAGACAGGAGCTTTAGATGAACATTTGTGACTGTCAGAAAGGCGTTTTAGATGAACATTGGTGGCTGTCAGACAGGAGCTTTAGATGAACATTTGTGACTGTCAGACAAGATAGTCAGGGTGCCGCCCAACTTTACCGCGCCTCAGTCGATAAAGTTTTTTTATGATTGATTTTACATCCTTAGGACCTCACTATTCCATATCTGGTGGATATCAAGCGTGTATCCTTGAGGCTTTTGAGAAATTCAAGATGGCGTCCAAGATGGCTACCACGCAATTAGAAATCATAACTTTTTAACTATTTAACATAGGATGGCAAGCAATACCACTTTTTCAATAGTTTTTTACATCAGCAGTTTAAATCTGATGTTGTTTTTATAATCTGAGGTCACAGATCCAGGATGGCCGCCAAGATGGCCGCCACTCAATGATAAATAATAACTTTGAACCATTTGATGTAGAATAGCAAAAAGTACCACTTTTTCTATAATTTGTTACGTCAGCAGTTCCTGGCTGATGTTTTTATGATCTGAGATCACAGATCCAAGATGGCCGCCATTTAATGAGAAGACATAACTTTTGAACTTTTTGGCGTTGAATAGCAAATAATACCACTTTTTTCCTATATTTTGTTGCACCAGCAATCAATTTCTGATGTTGATTTCCCTCAATTGGATAGTGACATCCTTAAACAGGTGCGCCCCAGGCATAGCAAAAAGGGAGAAATATCATATGCCTAGTTAAAAGCCTCCTGCCTCTTATGGACTCCACCATGAAATGAGTGCAAACTAAGATAGTGCATGCAATGGGGCAGTTGGCCACCTTGTGGTCTACCTTGTGGATGGCCATCGACGCTGCTTGGTGGGAGCTGATGCATTTTGAAGCGCAGTTAATTCTTATTGAAATAGCCATAACCATGTTGGGCCAGGCCTCACAGGCCATCAGCTATGCGAGATATGGTTAGGTGAGTCTTGTGCTTGGGTTGATGGTTGAAGCCACAGATGCTTTAGCAGACCAAAAAGCAGCCCTCCC
Organism: Streblospio benedicti; assembly: GCA_019095985.1. Lineage (NCBI taxonomy): Eukaryota > Metazoa > Annelida > Polychaeta > Spionida > Spionidae > Streblospio > Streblospio benedicti. Next base: position 21,409,145 of record CM032665.1, read on the forward strand.
TAAGGGTGGTGAAGTCCTTTTTGAGCAAAACTTTCAGGACCTCATGCAGTAGGAAGTATCGAGTGTGGACGGTATTGCCCAACTCATAGAGGATAGAAGCACAGAATCACACACACCCCACACCCCTACCAGAGGCGGAGGCCAGAAGAAAGAGCCCTTTCAAAAAGCCAAGTGCCAGTATGGGGCTCCACACGCTGGTCTTGGTTGCGGTGGTGGAAAAGACGGAAAACACAACAAAACAAGGTATGTTATTGTTGCCCCTATTTCCCCTTCTATCCCTAAGTATTCCAAAGGAAAGCACACATATCACACTATGCTCGTCTCCTACCTTACTGGAAGGGCTAAAGCCCCTTTACCCAGCCCCTCCCTTGACGTAACTGACCCTGTACAAGTCCTCTCTTTAAATAAAGGAAGTGTTAGAGCTTCCTGCTCTTCTTCCTGAAGGACACCTAGTGGTGCGTTCCAATCCACGAAGGGCACAGGAAATAATTCTTACGGTTTCAGAGGCAACAATCTGTATGAGTTTACTTGCCTTCCCTTTGGACAGACATCAGTGCCTTGCGTCCACCAAGCTGCTCACACTGGTAGTGAGCTTCTTGCGCAGGGTAGGGATGCATCTGGTCATGTACATGAACAACTTACTCCTAATGAAGCAGAATCCAATCCGGCCTCATCAGGAAGGGCGCACACTGTCTCACGCTCGAGGCACTGGGGTTTATTGTGAACCACAAAAGGTTATTTCTGACACCATATCAGGGCCAAGAGATCCTGGTCCTCAGGGTGCAAACGGTCCCAATGAGCGTCGCACCGCCAGACTACAAACAGCTGGAAATTATGGCTCTTTACTCAGAAACGCTCGCGGCAAACAGAATGAAGTCAGTCCATCATGGCACCTTAATGTTTTAGAAAGCTGATGTACAAAAAATATTTAGAAAGTTGTATTACTTGATATTCCACATCAAATAAATTACTAATATTAATCATTTGGTTGTAGGTGGTTCTTCTCATGCTGTGGCTACCGTTTTTCCACCATTTAATTGAAATTCAAAATTCAAAAGTTAAGCTAAACTTAGTTTTTTTCTCTTGAAGAGGTCTTGATATAAGACAAAATATATTTGAAACTCATTTTAGCTTAACTTTTGAATTTTGAATTCCAATTAAATGGTGGAAAAGATGGTAGTCACAGTACTACATCAAATAGTTCAAAAGTAACGAATTCTCATTGAGAGGCGGCCATCTTGGATCTGTGACCTCAAATCATGAAAACATAATTGGAATGAACTGCTGGTCTGAAAACTATTGAGAAAATTGTATTACTTGCTATTTTCCGTTAAATAGTTCAGAAGTTATGATTTCTCATTGAATGGCTGCCATCTTAGCGGCCATTTTGGATCTGTGACCTCGGATCATAAGAACAACATCAGAAATGAACTGCTGATGTAAAAGACTATTGAAAAAGTGGTATAACTTGCTATTCTGTGTATAATAGTTAAAAAATTATGATTTCTAATTGTGTGGCAGCCATCTTGGACGTCATCTTGAATTTCTCAAAAGCCTCAAGGATACACGCTTGATATCTGCCAGATATGCAATAATGAGGTCCCAAGGATGTAAAATCAGTCATAAAAAAAAACTTTATCGACCGAGGTGCGGTTAGACTAAAATATCTGCTTTAGCACCCTGACTAAGCGCTTTAGATTCAAATTTGGGACAGTCTGGCTGGAGCTTTAGATGAACATCAGTGACTGTCTGACAGGGGATTTAGGTGCACATTTGTGACTGAGTGACCGGTGCTGTTTGCAGCGACGCGGTTTGGGCTGCTGCCGATACTAGAGGTGGACGGGCACAAGTGGTACCAGAGCAACACCATCAACAGGATGCTCGCCCGGCGCTTCGGTGAGCACCGCTTGGGTTCGGGTTGTGATGTTTGTGATAACACTGTGTGTGTGTGGTTCGGGGTTTTTATATTTATGGTCAGCAGCTGGGAATAAACAATGCTCTTATAGTTATATGTTCAAGTGATTTCGAGTCCCGTCTGGGCCACTTCATATAGTCAAATGGAAGATGTCTTCAGATGAGTAAAAACAAGTTAATTTTTACTATTTATACAAAGTACAGAGCTGCCATTATTAGCTAGAAAGAAAGTGTAAGGTACATATATTAAGAATATCTACAGAATGTGTCCCTTTGTTGAGTATGTATCTTCTGTTGATTACCATCTACTATTCTAGTAGGTAAACAATGAAGGGAAAAATAATAGCCACTCATTAGACTAGTTTCAGTTGGCTTCTATCTTCTACGATGCATGTGACCGTAACATGCACAGCAAATCCCTCCTTAGATAGATTGAATTATTAGTTTTGTTGTTTGATACACGTAACACGTTGCTCCTAATAACTTATGATTTTACAATGATTAGTATGCGTGTTGATAAAATATCAATACCCTTTGAAAAAGTGGACTGCCATATGGATTGTCACTTCCACATTTCCCCTGAAAAAAGCCCTGTGTAAAATTGAAGCCTCTATCACCCGTGCATCAAAAGCGAAAATTAGCTTACCAGAAGTATTGATGAAGGCTGATAAAAATTCAATGTCGACAACCATGATTTTTGAGGTACATTCCATGAAACCAGTTTAAAGGAATGATTAATTATGAAGAAATGGAACATTCCACAAAAATAAAAACGAGTACTATTTATGTGGCATAAAAGGTCGATATGACATGAAATTCAGCTGTGCATGTCTCTGTTAAGCGAGGGGCACATTCCACCTTGCGGCGGTGGTCGCCGCAAGGCGTGTTGAGGTCTGCGGCGGCTACGGCCTTTTCCGCATGCATTGACAAAAGTACAGTTGTGGGCACATACGCACGGGCCCTGTGCGTTAGGAATGCGTCGGGACAGGGAGTGGCATTTATTGAGGTGGCCGTGAGACCAACTTGCATAGAACATGCGATGTACTCGCGTGCAACTTACGCTCTACGCACCGTGTGATTACAAAAGTACGGGATCCGCACGTTCATGGTACAAGGAACGCACGGCCCCAGTGGCCCCGGTGGTCGCCGCAAGGCGTGTTGAGGTCTGCGGCGTCTACGGCGTTTTCCGCAAGGATTGACAAAAGTACAGTTGTGGGCACATACTCACGGGCTCCGTGCGTTATGAGTGCGTCGGCACAGGGAGTGGTTTTTATTGAGGTGGCCGTGCCCTCAACTTGCAACTCGCGTATAGCTTACGTGCTATGCACCGTGTGATTACAAAAGTACGGGATCCGCACGTTCATGGTACAGGCAACGCACGGCCCCAGTACTGTATCTGTGCTGACAACGTGCGGGTAAATCCTCTGTGTTTAACGTAAGGTCACCGCACTGCCTCCTTACGGTCAGACCTTGACGTAGGGTGGTCGTAGAAGAAGTTTGGCAAGCCAAACTTCTTCTGCGGCCACCGTACGGCCTTGAAAAAACGTACGTTTGCAGCACTGTACACTCACGGATCGTCACGTTTTCTATGCGTTTTTTGCAGTAGACAGGATGTAGACCCACCTTGCGGTGGAATGTGCCCCTCGCTTAAGGTCTCCTCACTGCCTCCGTACGGTTAGGCCATGACGCAGGGTGGTCGTAGAAGGCCACCGTACGGTCTTGAAAAAACGTACGTTTGCCGCACTGTACACTCATGGATCGCTACGATTTCTGTGCGTTTTTGGTCGTAGACTGGCTGTAGACCCACCTTGCGGTGGAATGTGCCCCTCGCTTAATGTCACCTCAATTGGCTACCTTGAGTGAGCCTAGATACACCCACTTCTGTAGGCTATGCTGGCCGGACCCCTGAAGAAGAGGCGAGGGCTGACATGGTGGTGGACTGTGGCGAGGACATGTGGGCTGCCTACAACAAGTTCTCTCTCTTCTTCCACCCCGACAAAGCCGACCCCGCCAGGGTAAGACTGACTACACCAGGGTGAGACAAACGCACCTCGGGTGAGACTAGCATCTATCTTAATTAAGTATGCTCCACAGCGATTTCAAAATGCGGGGTCTTACAATTTTGTAGAATGAGGGATCTTAAATATGGTTTATGGCAGAATAGGGGTTTTAGTTATTGGTGTTTAAAACAATACATTGAATCTATATGAAATTTGAAGGCAACAACAAAATATAACCATGCTTCATTATTGGAGAAATTTTGCCATGGCAAAAGTGTCTTTGCCTTGAGATTTAGAAAAATTATGTAGTTTGATGGGTCTGGTTGCCACGAAATAGGGGATCTTCTATATTTTGTCATCTCAAAATCCGGGATTCTTCTCCTGAGCATATCAACTAAATGCATCTAGGCAAGCTAACACCAACCACTAGACTGTACTCGCATCATGTTCATGAGTCTTACGCGTAAGGAGGGGGGAATAGCGGTCTGGGTCAGAAAATGGTTTCGGACGTGCCACAGACAGGCTGAAAATGGCACCCACCAATATACCTATTTTTGAGAAAATGTCACGCACAATATACCAATATCTGAGAAAGATGAGACATTATATACCAATATCTGAAAAGATTGTGACATAATATACCAATGTCTGACAAAATGTGACATAATATACCAATATCTGAGAAAAATGTGACATAATATACCAATATCTGAGAAAACTGTGACAGGATATGCCAATATCTGAGGAAAATGTGACATAAGTATACTAAAAATGTGAAAACGACACCCAGAAATATACCAAAAATGTGAAAAAGACACCCAGTTTTGGGTCATGTCCATACTCACCTCGATACTGTGAGACAAACCCTACCCCGCTTCCCAGACGACTTACGCTTTCTAGCTTATTGTTTCCAGCTCGCCCGACAAAAGGAATACGAGGATACGCTTCTGCCCAAGTTCTTGAAGGGCTTTGAGAGTCTACTAGAAGAAAATGGTGATGGCAACGGATGGTTTGTAGGAGATTCGGTAAGTGGGCTGGTTTGTAGAAGATTCTTTAAGTGGGTTGGTTTTGTAAGAGACTCCGTAAGTGGAATGGATTGTAGGAGAGTCCGTAAGTAGGCTGGATGGTAGGAGCCTCTGTAAGTGGGCTGGACTGTAAGAGACTCCGTAAGTGGGTTGGATTGTAGGAGACTCTGTAAGTGGGCAGGTTTGTAGGAGACTCCGTAAGTGGGTTGGATTGTAGGCGGCTTGGCAAGTGCCGAGTGCATGTGCCATGTGAACTGTCGTTTGATTGGCGGAATTGTTGATGTATTTCCATCCGTTTTGGCTGTCTAATAGTGTCTTAGGTTCTTTGGAAGATTGAAAGCACCAATAAATTGAGTAAAAATCACAATTATGAGATTTTAGATTTATTGAAATCTAAAAGTAGACCAGTTCACACACTGCTCGTAGGTCACACACATCCCGTATGTGTGTTTTTAATATATGGCATCCAAACAAGTATGATCAACCAAATAGATAATACTACCATGAACACAATTGTTTACCCAGTGCCAAAGTGTAAATAGAAAAGTTCCAGTAAGATCAAATGTGAATAAACATGTTAAAATCGCATATTATCGCCACCTACCAGATGTGTGCGCATACGTTATGCATAATAAATTGCACCATAGATCATGTAATTTTAATCAATTATAACAATAGTTTTTATATTACGAAAATATCAGTAAGTAGGCCTAGCTTCATTTTGACACCTCAAACACTGTTGCGTTGTCATTAATAGCTATGCTACGATCTGCCCCCTATCTCAGAAACCGGCCCCTGTAGTGAAAAATACAATTGTTTGTTAGTTTTTCAAATACCGTGGATTTTCGCAGTAAATTGGATTGTAATCTGACAATAACAATGATCAGTGATCATAACATATTTTCATAAATACTTTTCCTTAAGGTCACAACATCACACTTACATAGACTATGTAAGGTCTGTGTCATGTAGAGCTAAAGTTGCCTTCCAGTTTTCGGCACTACTAAGTTTTGGTTTATGAACCTTCTACAATCTACTAAAATCTATATGACTTCTAAATATTTTGTTCTGGATGGGTGTACATGATCAGTTTAGGTCAATTTTTGTGAAGGTTTCAAACATATTCACAAAGTTCTAGTCTAAAAATATAGAGGGGTCAATTACTGAAACGTGGGGGGGGGGGGGCAAAGTCTGAAATCATATCTAAAACTATTTTGTCAATAAACGTGTTTTCTTTATAACATAACATTTCGCCAATATAACTATTTATTATTATCTATATCTATAACTAGAAAATGCGGAGCCCGAACACACCACATAAACTGTCTTATGAAAGAAGAGAACATACAAAACTGTCTACTATTCGAGACCCCGATTGGGGTTTGGAAAATGAATGTGGAAATCTTAAAGTCTGATGTCTTTGATAATACCTTTAAAACGTTTTATGAAAATTGGAGAAAACAGATGCATCTGTTTAAAACAAAAAAAGAATGGTGGGAAGCTACCAAGATTAAAATCAAAGAATTAGCAATTGAAATATCACAAATAGTCTCTAAACAAAAGCATATTAGAAAATCAAAAATAGAGAAACAATTACAAAATGAAAAGAACAAATTAGATCCTAACGTTGATTTAATAAATGACCTTACCTTCGAATTTAATCAATTGTGGCAAGAAATGACCGAAGGTGCAAAAATAAGAGCCAGAGTACAAAATTATGAAGAAGGTGAAAAGTCAACTTCATACTTTTTCAATCAAGAAAAAGTCAGAAGTCGAAACAAACTCTGGCACCAAATTAAAGACAAAAATGGCCACATAAAAGTTGGCATTGATAACATTCTTCATGAACAAATTCTCTTTTATGAGAACCTCCTTTCAAGTGAAGGGTGGGATAGGGCGTCAGCTGAAAAACTGACCAGCAACATCGAAAAATTGATAACGAACGAACAAAGAGAAATGTGCGAAGCACCTCTAACATTAACCGAAATAACAAAATGTGTCAAACAACTCAAACAAAACAAGACGCCAGGCTCTGATGGAATTCCGAGTGAGTTCTATCACAAGTACTGGGAGGTGATAAAAAAAGATTTTCTAAAAGTAATTAGAGAAATAGAACAAACAGAAGAGCTATGCATCTCCCAATACAGAGGAATAATTTGTCTATTATACAAACAAGGTGATCGTGATTGCCTTGTTAACTGGAGACCCATAACGTTGCTAAATGCAGATTACAAATTAATAGCCATAGCTTATGCAAATAGACTAAAAATAGTATTACCTTTCATCATTAATGATGATCAAAGTGCATACATAGAAAATAGACAAATAATTAATAACGTAAGGCTCACACAAGATATAATACATATGTGTGATGATAAAAACATCCCTGGAGCCATAATAAGTCTAGATCAGCAAAAAGCATATGATAGAATCGAGTGGGGTTACCTAGAAGTATGCCTGAATAAATTTGGTTTTGGTCCTAAATTCACTAAATGGCTTCTTATGCTATATAAATGTGGCCAAAGTTGTATTAACACGAACGGTTTTATATCTAAGTTTTTCAAGATCAGCAGATCGCTAAGACAGGGATGTCCAGTTGCATCTTTACTCTATATAATTCAAGCTGAGCCAATGGCTCAAGCAATACGTAACAATACCAAAATTAAGGGCATAAAGATCCCAACTGTAGATAAACTTTTTGAAGCCAAAATATCGATGTTTGCTGATGATACAGTGTTATATCATCAAACCGAGCAATCCATTGAGGAAGCTTTTAAAATAATAAATATGTATTGTAAAGCTTCTGGTGCAAAATTGAATATGCATAAAACCAAAGGGCTTTACATTGGCAGCTGGAAAGAAAAAGAGCCAGCCTATAAACAAATAAAATGGGTACCAAATTTTAAAGGGCTAGGCACTGTTTTTGGTTATAATATAGACTATGAACAATTATGGATGCAAAAATTCTTCAAATTCAAGAATAAAATATTAGCATGGAAGCATAGAGATCTAACACTAATTGGTAAAAAAAACTACTAATAGACTCGTATATAATGTCATCCATATCTTATATGACTGATATCTACCCTTTCTGTATACCCCAAAAGTTCCTAGTAGAAACAAATAACCTGATAAAAACCTTCCTGTGGAAGGGAAACACATGGAAGATTGCTCAAAATTCTCTATCGTTAACCTATGTCCACGGAGGCATCAATTTACAAGACCTTGAAAGTTTTATACTTGCAAAACAAGCAAAATGGATTGCAAGAATACATTTCTCAAAAAACGCTAACTGGAATGCTTATGGGAAGTCGATATTACAAAGTTTTAACCAAATATATGGTGTTAAAGATTTCCTGCTAAAATGTAGTAATTTAGAAGGATTAGATAATAATCTACCGCCTTTTTATAAAGCTTGTCTTAATGCTTGGTGTAAATTAGCAGCAAAAAGAAGAGTTTTAGACAAAGACACTGTTTTAGAACAGTATCTGTTTGGTAGCATTCACATTAGCTCTAGGAAGCAATCTATTTTTTATCCAATCTGGTCAAAACAAAAAATAAATAAAATCAAAGATATTTGGGATGTTCAAAATAACACGTTTAAGCCCCTAAAAGAAATAAAATCAATATTGAAAGAAAACAGAAACACGGCAGCAGAATACGCAAAAATAAAGAAATTAATCCCAACAAGTTGGTTAAATGTTCTTAGAGAAAGCATTAACTTAGATATATCCAACTGTCTCATTCATAACAGACAGTTGATCATAGATCATAGAAAAATAAAAATAAATGGTAAAGAAATCAATTTCTCAAAATTAAAGCATAAAGATATTTACCAAGCTTTTTTATACCCAGCCAAAGCTCCAAATTGCGTAGCAAAATGGAATTCTGTTTTTACTCAGGAATTAACTCATAAAGAAATATTCACCAACTTGATGGAAGTGAAAGATTCATGTAGTAACAAAGTCTTCAACATACAGTATAAAATCATACATCGGGCTATTTTTAGTGAAACACGATTAAAGCTCATGAATATGTCAGATGGACTATGCACACTTTGTAATGTTTATGACGAAACTATTGTTCACATTTTTTTAAAATGCCCGAAAATTTGTATAATATGGATCAAGGTACAACAGCTAATTTTTAAAATATTCAATCTTGATGTAGAAATAGATGAGAACACTTTAATGTTTGGGTTTAATTATGATAAAAAGAATATAAGACTAGCTGTTAATTGGATTATTTTCAGTACCAATTGTATTTTATGGAAAAATAGAAACAGTGTTAAATATGGCAAAGAACCTAGTAAATCTGTAACAAGCATTTTTAATGAATTATTAAAATGTGTCAAATATGAAATATCATACATTAAACAAAAAGGAATTGGTGAAAGTATTCAAGAAAAGGTAAAAACTATAATCAACACTGATTTTAAATAATCTTCACTTATGTACATGGTAATTGATATTGAAGTCATAATGATGTATATTGCATGTCTTTTTTATTTATTTGTATATTCCAATTGTAAACTATAGTCTGTAGATTGTATAATTTTAACTCATTTTATGAAATAAATGAAGTGAATACACTTCAAAATAGAATGAACTCATGTCGTACCAAAACAAATATGATCAAATATGATGGCCCTTCAGTACACAACTGGAGAGGGCTGCTTGATCAAGGCTATGGCTTAAGGGAACGATCATAAATAACGATACCGGGGAGGTCATTCATTTTGGGGGTCTTGAAGAAAAGTTAAGACCCCCCCCCCCCCCTATCAACATTTTAAAAGGTTGAGTGAACCCCCCTCCCCCTCTCCGCTAAAACAAAAGTCCCCTAAATTGTCATTGCATTTTTGAACAATTACTAAAAATGGCTCAGCGACACACACACACTCACACACACACACACACACACACACACACACACACACACACACACACACACACACACACACACACACACACACACACACACACACACACACACACACACACACACTCACACACACACACCACAGAGGAATCAGAAAAGTTGGACAACCCCCCACCCGGTATCATTACTTATGATCGTTCCCTAAAATGTTAGCAGAACATATCGGATGGAAAGCTTGTTAGGAACGTTGCTCATTGCGTAGCCTTACCAACATGCCCCCCCCCCACACACACACACATATCGTGTATACTGTGTTTTAACCAATCCCAAACGGGGTCTGTGAAAGACTGACATTCAGTAAAATATCAGGAAAGATCCGCCAGCTGAGAGCTTGTGCGTGCTGTTTCAGCTCACGTGGGCAGACCTGGCTCTGTACAACGCCTTCTGGGATTGTGTGTTTCCTGACGTCAGGTACGACCTGGATCAGGTCCCCAAGCTGAAGGCTCTCTTCCAGAGGATCGAAACACATCCTAAAATAGCAGGGTGGATCCAGTCCAGGCCCAAGGATGAGGATTTCTAACTTTACGAACGTTTGTAGACATCAAGGTTTGATAATAAATGAACAAAATGTGTCCTGTTGTACGTTGCACTTCACCTGTTACCCATTCATCTTCAAACGATTTTACCTATTGACCTTTCATCTTCACAGGACTTGGGCATTTTTGTAAGTGATAACAATTGTAAAACTACTAACAAACCAATGTAGATCAGTGGATCAAGAGTCTATATTTATAATTGTGACACTGTACACACTTTTTTCACTGTAATACTTATTAAGAGAAAGCAAGGCTACGGTATTTACTGGCTGCCACCCAGCCAGAGGTTAGGGCACTGCTTTACTTTGTTGTGTGCTAAAACCATTTCAATCAATAGACAGCGCGCCGCATTGACACAAACGTGAAAAAGAATTAATTTGTGTATGACAATAAGTAGGAATAAAGACAAATAGTACTCACTTCGTTTTAATGTGCTTAAATTTGGATCCTGATCCGGGAGGATTGTTCAATAAAGGTTGCAATGTACAGTAGAAGCTCTCAATTAGGACCACCTTTGGGACCAGAGCTATGCAGTCTCAATACAGAGGTGGTTTCTATACAGAGGTTCATTCTGGTAGCTGTATGAATGTTTGAGACGGTGAAAAGTGGTCTTATTATAGAGGTCGTCTCAATAGAGAGGTGGTCTTAATTCAACTGTATTCCAACAATCTTATGCCAGTGCAAAACATGGGCATTACGCATGGACTCGTGGCTTACCCATCAAAATCATTTACGTTTTCTGGCATCATCTTAAAGCAGTCCCAGAAATACTTGTTACGGATGCAATATATCAATAAATTTCACAGTAATTTTTAATACAAATAATATTATAAAGATGGAGAAAAGAAGAGAGTTAGTGCCAACCTCACAATTGAAAATAATAAGTTTACAACCCACGTGAGCAGATACTGATTCTTTCCAAGGGTGGTAAACTTATTATTTTCTCTTTTATCTATCCATTGACCGTACATTCAAGTTCAGCTAAACTAATAATTCTTTCTCACGTGTCTTTTTCCCCAAAAGCAATTTAATTTCACTTTTCATTATTACTATTTTAAGAAATCGCTTTTCAAGGAAAACAGGTTTTAGCTCTTTTGTGCATTTCAAGCTACCAGTTTTACACTTATTGTTGGGCTTAGTTTAATTTTATGAAATATACTTTTTAAATCCCATTAAAGTCTAAATAACATTGTGAATACTGTTTTTTTTTCTTTTTAAAGATATCTGCATTTATTGAACACTACCAAAGAAGCTAAAATATAGTCCATGTGCAAGTTTTTTTTCTGAATTCCGTCTATTTTAAAAGCAAAACAAATAAAGTGTCAGTTTGATCTCATCGTTATATCAATTTGTGCAAATCAAAACACTTTCAATTTCTGCGTATTTAAACGATCATTTTACCTTACATACATTGACAATGTTGCCTTTCACGATGTAAAGAATATCCTTAATTATAAAATTGCATTTTAGATATTTCTGCTTATCAAATCAACGGTGCATATATATAAGACATATCTTAGAAATATTCAAAACTGTGAAAAAAGTACACTGCTATTCAAAGTCTCCAAGATTAATTTTAACTCCATTAATTATTAGCTCACACCTCTCATAACTGCATAGCATCGTGAAAGTCAGTAAAGTCTTAGCCTAAATGATTGTCTTATTATCCACATGTGGCACAGAACATGGCTAATTTGGCACACACAGTCATACACAGTGTGCATAATACCATCTTAAATATACAAATAGTAGACATCACTACATAAAAAATAGGTCCACATCTTTTGAAAGACTGTAAAACATTTACAAATCTATACACGGAACATGTCTATATGGCAGACACAGTCATACACAGTGTACATAATACAATCTTGAACATACAATGAATAGTAGACATTGCTACATAAAATATAGGTAAACATATCATCAGGTTCCTGTTTCTCCCACATGTATCTGTCCACACACATCACAGTCACACTCATAGACTACCCAACACTGTTCACTAATATCCAAAGGGTGTTTCGGTATCACCATTGTATACCATATGGGTACCAGTTCCTGATGTGTACTTCCCTATACTGAGGAAGGAGGAGGATAGATAAGGGAAAGGGGGGGGGGGGCACTGACACTTTAATCATGGAGTCACAATGTTTGCATTATGACTCCACACTCTTGAGAAAGACAAACAGAATGTTGTTGTCGAAATATTGAGATATGAAGAACTGTTTTATTTAAAAGTCAGCTTCACTTCGAACAAATTTCACAAAATCAGCAAATTATTTATATCGGTAGGAAAATATGACACTCATCTCCACAACAGGTAGATGTCACCCCTATTGATTACTCACCTTGTTTACTGCAAGCTCATTAATATCCTAATGGAAAACTACAGACGAAAGATTGAATGAAGGAGTATCTGAAGAGGTCTTGGTGAAATCAACAGTTTGTCATTGATTTTTGTAAGTTGAAAAGTTTTGCTGAAATCATCTTGTAATTGCTCTTCAGGTTCAGCTTAGACTTGTTCCAGTGGAGCTGGCAATGTCTTTCAGCTATATTCAAGTTTGCCCGATTATTCAATTCAATTGTGCAATGTTAAACCATTCAAGATGTCCTTGAGAATAACGAGTTTCTACTGCATGGCAAAAATGCGCTTGTTTTTACAAGTTTGTGGAATATCTTGATGTACCACTGTGTGAACAAATGCTGAGAATGCTATATGTTTTTTTTTAAATCTACGTGTGACTAGAAAGTGGGGGGGGGGTACGAAATAAGAGCAAATGGAAATCGACAACTTTTGTGGAGCCTTACCAAATGTCTTACTATACCATACCTTATGAAACTCGACCGAACGAACATTTACGTCCAATGTTACACTATTGTTATATTTTAACGTCTGGGCATCATATTTTCACCTTGCAGTATCATATATTTTGGTTTCATGGGCAGATACAGGCAGAGATGGGACACTGAGGCCGCCCCCCTCCCTTTTTATCCTCAAAAGTTTCATTTTCATTGGGTGTTTGCCATCTCTACATGCCTTCACGAATACAAAACCCATAAAATTCTGTGTGCACGCCCGTCCTCTTAAAAAAAACTGGATCTGCCAGTGAATGAAACTTGCCAAATCAGAAGGGATATGAAATATCGAAGAACTGAAAAAATGTTATTACTTTGTATTGTATGCCTGCATGTGGTAAATCTAGTGTGTGGAGGCTCGAGTAAAATATAATGTTTTTTGTTTGGTTTAAAGGGGGTTTAGACACCTCTATTCGCAGTTTACAGTGGAAATTATGAAGCGGTAATGACGGATGGTTTCTGAACTTTAATATAGCTTTGCCATATGTATTTCATGAGGAGAAAATCAGTAGATGTAGCTTACAATGTAGTTCAAAATTAATATAATAATATTTTACTTGAGTAAAAAAAATATCTTGTTTATACCATCAGCAAAGGCCATTCACAATGTGTATATAAGTAATTATGCTTATTTTAATAGTTTCTTCAGGCACAAGAAGATTAAGCTCACAAGAATGGCGCCTAACAACACCTTTGATATTTTCAAACCAAAACAAACCCATCCAAAACATGTATTAGATAAGACATAACAATATTTGAACTAGTTAGTCTACAATAGTGGAATAAAAACACTTGTGCGAATTATTGCCACATCGGAAATTTAATTGGAAATTTTAAATGGCTGCTAAGATGGTCACCGCATTTTATAAAAAAAATAATATATCTGAATATAGAAAAGATAAACATATTTTGGTGGAATAAGCGGCATTTAATTCGCAACTAAAAAAAGCAAAAATGCAGACAAAATATTTATTAACCCAGTTGAAATATAAATGTACATTTACATACATATAACCATCGTAAAATGATTAGTAAACGAGTTCACACTCACGACAAAATAGCAAATTACGTATAAACCCACTAATTAAATAGTCTATAAGGTTAGGTAGATCTGTGCATATTTGTATAACATAGTAATTGCTGTAGATCTACTGTGTCAGCATACTAAACAAATAAAATTTTGACTTTGACTTGACTTTATTGCAGCACACGTAATGAAAATATTAATTTTCATCAAGGTTGTCATGACACAAAAACAATTTCAGGCGTCATTAAATTAAATGCATTCATCAGATACCGGATGGGAAAACCTAGTGGTAAAATAACTGTCATCAAATGAAGAACCGTTCATAATGAATTTTCATTGAAAACTGGTGTCTCAATATCCCATTACCGTTTTAGTGGCATGGCAACAGACAATTCTAATGCTCGATTTTATGAAGAATACAAACATGCACGAAGCCCATCATTTTATACCTTGTTCAATTGTTCAATACGGGTTTAAGCGTAGCCAAGACCAGTCTCAACATTGTACCCTGTTTGAGCTTTCATTGACGATATAACCTACTACAGTAGACATTATCTATTAAGACCATCGAAGGGGTACTAACAAACTTTGGCAAAACTGATTCCATTGAATGATTTTCTTTAAGAAAATTACTGATATGAAGAGGCATTGCCAAAAACAAGTCTCTTCATGTGATGTATATTTTGGAAAAAGTACGATTAGTTGAATTTGTATACATGGGTATTTACATAATAATTAGGTAAACTATACAACTTATACAACTATGCAAAAGTAAAAGAAAAACAACAAATCAACACAACCTATAGCGCTACGACGGAGACGCTTGCCCGCCGCTTGCTGGGTCTGTCTCGTGGCAGATGAAAACTCACACTTTTTACTGCCTTGCTGCTCTTAAGAGGGAAGGAAGCCTGATACATTGTCATCATTTAGGGAAAGAATTCTCATAATCATGATTTTTACATTATTCATTTACAAAAAATAGCCCCACCACATTTTCAAAATAATATTTTTTTTAACACAAAATGTTCAGAAATATAGGCATATCTTTAGGTACACAAATAAAAACAGTCAGCCACATGTCACTTCTGTAAATCCTGCGGTTCTATCTTAGATTATTTATCAACGTCGCCCCAGCCTTGTTTTTTTTCAATTTGTGACCTTGTATTCAAGCAATTGATGACATCCATATTTGAGATTGTGTTTTCTGTCATGAACGATATTACAATAGGTACAAGCTAGGACAATATGAAGTCTACCCTCCTATGGTTGGGTGAAATTTACCAAGTTTATGCCATACTCCAATGTTGTCAATCCATTTTTAAAGTGTTGACACAACAAAGATGTTTATTCCATCGATTGGATTATAACTGTATCTACCACTTCTACATAAAACATCAAAACATCCACTTCAACATAAAACTATTTATGCAATTTCTTGAAATCTTCAGATTTCATGAAATTAATACGTAGTATTACTTGTTGAAATGAGGTCCGATGGAAAGTGAGACCTGTCTATGTAAGCACCTCTATATTTAGGAGACCCGTATTGTATGGACACATTTCTCTTCTCCAATTACTTCAATGCCATATTCTAGAACTTCTCATGTTCAGGACATCTGCCTTACATGGACGATTTTCAGTTTTTACAAAGGTCTCCATATAGGATAGGTTCTACTGTATTTCCTTGTACTACCTCATGGCTTTAATAATCCCCCAAGACTATTTATTTTTTATTTATTTATTTGCCATATGTACAAAAGATATTAATAATATAAAATTCAGGTAATTTGTAATAATCATAAAAAGAAAAACATTTAAAATCACATATATAAGTAGTAATATAAATGGCTGGGAAGGAAAGAAGTGGATTACTTATTAAATTCCTCCCCATGTGCATAATACTTTTATGACTATAAAATTATGATAGCATTTGCTTCACAGAATGATTAAAACGGTGATAGACACAACAAGTCACAGTAGGCATATGACTTGTGTAAAATACAAACTGAAGAAAGTGACATTTTGATTAATTATAAATTATATTTTCCTATACAGTAATCCTTAAATAGTTTTTTATATGAGAACTAAGTTTTAGCTATTTTAACATCAGTAGGTAATGTTTTCCATAAATTAGCACTATCATATTGAAAAGTACTTTTAGAATAATTAGTTTTAATTTTACATGTAACTCTCAAATCACTTTTGTTTCGTGTATTATAAGAATGAACATCAGTACCTTTATATAGGTTTGTCCAAGATAGATTTGGCAAATCACCAATTGTTATTTTAAATACAGTAGAACAGATCTTGAATTTATAAATATCTTCTAATTTTAGGATTTTATGCTTCTTGAATAATGGCGATGTATGTTCTCTCCTTCTTATTCCACAAATCATTCTTATTATTTTCTTCTGCAGTACAATCACTTTGTTTAAGATATTAGCGTTAGCTGTTCCCCAGACTTCAATACCATACTGAATATAATAATATACAAATGAATAATACAATTGAATTAAAGAGTTTGTGTCCATTACCTTCCTAGCTTTTGCTATTAAATAAATACTTTTACTAATTTTATTACAGACATGATCTATTTGGTATTTCCAAGATAACGTATTGTCAACAATGATACCAAGAAATTTAGTTTTAACTACCTCATTGATAAGAGTTCCATTAATACAGATATCCATAGAGTTGGGAGTATCTTTTTTTTACTGTGAAATACAATATAATTTGTTTTCTTTACATTAAGAGAGAGTCTGTTTGCACAAGACCAGATATATAGCTTTTTTAGATCCTCGTTTACAATATTATTGAGATCTTTCAAGTCAGTACCTTTTATAAAGAATATTAGTGTCATCAGCAAAGAGCAAGTAAAACATCTTATCTGAGACATTGTTTATATCATTAATGTACAGAATAAATAAAATTGGTCCAAGAATTGACCCTTGTGGCACACCACGTGTTACAGTTTTTGGAGATGACAGATCATTATTAAATAGCGTATATTGATTTCGATCAGACAGGTAGCTTTCAAACCAGTCATTGGCTATGCCTCTAACACCATAGTTGTCCAATTTGTCTAACAAAATACGATAGTTAAAGGTATCAAAAGCTTTTGCACGATCTATAAATATACCCAAGCCAAATTCCTTATTCTCAAAACAATTTATAATTTTATCAAACATAGACATTAATGCAATATCAGTAGAGTATTTTTCACGGAATGCGCATTGATATTTGTACAGTAAATTATTTCTTTCAATAAAGTCAATTAATTGATAATACATTAATCTTTAAAATAATTTAGAGAATACAGTAAGTAATGATATAGGCCTATAGTTATAGAAACTTGAGGCATCACCAGCCTTGTAAACTGGTATGATTTTTGCAACCTTGATCTCAAGAGGAACAACACCAGTACTAAATGACAAATTGATGATATGAAGTAGTGGGGCGGATATATAGGGTAAAATACATTTAAGCATGTTTCCAGTAAGATCATCATATCCAGGAGTATGTTTCTTAATCTGTTTTACAGCTTTCACTAAGTCAGCATTTATTACAGGTTTTAAAAAAGAAAGACGATTCGGGTGATTTGTCAAGGTAAGACAAGGGGGATACATCTGTATTATTGATTTTACTGGCAAGACTATAGAACACATTAACAAAGTCATTATTAAACTCTTCAGCAATATCAGCATCGTCAGTAATAGTTTTACCATTTTTAACAAACCTGGACTTAATTACATTATGAGATTGTGTATTTCGATTGAGAATCTTATTAACTACCTGCCATGACATTGATATATTTGACTTATGTTTTAGCAACAACTGTTTATAATGATTTTTTCAGCAGTTCTTATTATAGATATGAGCTTATTTTTGTAATTTTTGTATTGAGCCTCACGCAGGGGGCAAGGTGATAACAAATATTGATGGTACAATTTGTTTTTTTACACAAATGGATTTTTTAATCGCTTTAGATATCCAAGGTTTATGATTCTTTACATGATTCTTTACAAAAACCTTTGGAAAATGAACTTCTATAAGATCAGATAATTTGCTGTTAAAAAAAGTAAAAGATAGTTGAGCATCATTATTATTTAGTACCTCTGACCAATCAATGTCTTGTATCACATTTGCAAAAGACTGAAGATTTTCACGTTTACATTTCCTTTTAAAACTACCAGGGTCTTTTACAGGTTTACGGTTAAAACTTGAGTTGATATGAAAAATAGGAAAATGATCACTAATGTCAGATACCAATATCCCATTACAGGCATTTTCAACAGATATGAAATTGTTTGTAAAAATATTATCTATAAGCGTGGCTTTAGTCTTGCTAACCCGGGTTGGTTTATCTCTAAGTGGAAAGAAACCATTTTCAAACATTACTTCAATAAAACTATTAGTAATCACATGACTATCACATTTCAGGAGATTTAGGTTATAATCACCCATTAGGTAACATAGTTTACTTTCATGATTACATGTATGTAGTTATAGCTTCAAGCCATTCAACAAACACAGTAGGGTTGGTATTTGGCGGGCGGTATATGGTTCCAAAAATTACATTTTTAGTAGTATTAAAGATAGATTGATCAATCTCAATAAATACTGATTCAACAAAATCAGATATGGTGTTCAGATCAGTTCTGTTACTGTAACTTATATCATTATGTACATATAGGGAGACACCACCTCCCTTTCCAGATTCACGACTTGAATAATACAGAAAAAACACAATAGGAAATTTAATGAAAAGGCGTACTTCCTCCAAAATCTAGATGTATAAGAGACAGACAAAGATTATAACTAATGGCACTACTCTTATAAAAGAAAAAGAAGCCTGCAATTTCTACAAAATGTAATGTTAAAAGTAATACTACACATATTTTAATAGGGAATGACTGTATTCCAAGAGTGCAGTGAGGCATTAATAAAGTCTAATGGGAGGCTACCAACATTTCACAGAATCACATATTGGTTTGTCTTATGATCTGTTGGGTTTGATGATAATCATCCTCAAATTTTTTATTGCTCTTTACATGGTAAACAAAGTTAAAGATGTGTACTTGTTCCTCGAATCAACTTTTCATGATGCATATAATTTTGTAATATTCTTTGATCAATATAATGTGATGTTTTCTGGAGCCCAAAGCCTACCCAAAGTAGTCCGGAATCTCCTTCATGAATATTCATAAGCATAATGAACTACTTATGAGCTGTGGAAAGGCCATTTTGTGATATATGTCATAAAAGCTAGAATTATGGTTGAAATTACTATATTTGCATTAAAAGGATGTATTCAAAAATTCTAAGGCTGGGGCGATTTAAAGAAATATCTCCTCTATACAAGAGATGTGTTTCTATCTAATGACACACTATCAGTGGTTCAGTGTATGTACCTAAAGATGTGGTCTTTATTTCACAAAAATGCCTTTTAAAAACTTTTTTTTAATTTTCACTTGTGAAAAAAATGAGAATTTTTTTTAAATCATGCTATACCAATGTTTATGAAAATCATCTATATCAGCTAAAAATTAGAAAAGTAAAAAAAAAATGTTCTGGGCTTCCCCCTTAAAAAGAACTTCTTGTAGTATAAACTGATAAAACAGCTAATACAAGAGGGTAACGAAGACTTAAATAACTAACTAGCATGATGTATAATTAACATAGTGATCAACAATGTGATCTTATAATTACAAGCAATTGAATGGCGGCCGTTGTTTTGTTACTTCAGGAAAATTTCTCCAACAGCCTTTGTAATTAAAAGCAAGGTCGCTACTTAATTTTGAAGCTTAAGTAACTGCAATGTCGGCGCTAATAATTGAAAGATCGAAGGGTTTTAATTACAAGTGTGCTAAGTGTGTAATTCTTAAGGCTGCTGTGGGTGCTGTAGGTTTTGCACTAAAGAAACGTCATTAAAGTGATCAAAGCCGCAGCACATGGCACCTCACAGAGCCTCATGTCTAATTTGTGTCATTCACGACCCTAGGCCAATGGAAAATCAGCCGCGCAGCAGAAAACAGAATATGGGTTTAACCCCATTCAAAATACCTTGAAGTGGTTTTTTTTCTACCAAGCTTGAGCTGGCGTGTAGCACTATGGGCTTTGCCCCTTCTCCAGATAAGTTTGTCTTTAAATCCTAAGGTCACAGACGATTTGATCAAGTTGTGGTCCGAAACTGTGTAAGTCAACGGGTTGATGCATGAATTGATGGGCAGTAACGCAAACATAATCATTGCTTGGTAGGATGCAGATAGATTATATCCTCCCAACAGGTGAAGACCGCTAAAAATAGCAACAGGAACAGTGGATACCATGCTGGAGACTGCAGCAATTGACAGCAGCATGTATCCTTTCAAGGGCTTGTTTTTCCGTACAGATTTGCATCTTCTCTGTATATTCTTAAACACAACAAACGTCAAAACTAGCATGGAGGTGGCATGTAGGGAGTTGAATACCAGGTGAAAGTAGGAAAACTCACGAGGAAGGGAGTCCAATAAATAAGACACTCATTACTGGTGATGTCAGACATCCAGGTCATGCTGATTGCCATCACTGCTGCAAAGAGCCAGGAGGCAAGGCTGTGCAAAATGTACTTTGAATTAAATTGGTAAACCCGATAAGCATGTAAAGAGAAGACAACAAACCTGTCAATTGCTATTTGCAGTGTTGCCAATTTGGGACGCTATCAGGGAGATGTTCAATAGGGTACCAGCGGCACAACACAGATAGGATTTTCTCCAATGTAATGTGATAAATTCTCTGTCATTGCCGTATGTGTGGTGAGCATAAAGAATTAGAAAAAGGTATGGAACCATGAGACTGTCTGATAAATACAGGTTTACAATGGACCACTTCTTCCCCCTCACATGCCAGGCAATAGAAAAAACACTAGTACCAAGCGCATAAAAGCAGTATATATGTGCAATGACCAAGATCCATGTCTGCGATACAATATCTGTACAAGATTCATATGTGTTGACTGATAAGTGATCTGCATTGCAAACTGTGTGTGAAAATATGCAGCACAGTTCACCATGCACAACTGACAAGTAGGCTAGCTTTGGCAACAGTTCCCTTAAATTAGCCAATTGGTAGTAGTCTTTCATAGTGAGAGGATTTTTGTTCACAAGCAGATTTTCCAAATTGCCAAAACCTGCAAATGTAGATATGTTCAAACATTTCAACTGAGACTGGCTCACGTCTAAAATGCGCAATGACTGTATGGTCATTCCGTTGAATGCAGATGCAGCTAAAACATTGGTCTGTGACAGATTTAGAAGTTCTAATTGTGCATTGTGATGGAATGCTAACGGATGGATAGTGCTCAAAGGATTTCGATTCAAAGATAAACTCCACAAATATGGCAAAGCTGTAAATGTTTTCTCTGATATATTGAATATTGAACTGTTTACCAAATTCAATGAAGTAATGTTTGGAACTTGAATGAAAATACCGTGTGAAACATCGTTAAATAATGAATCAAACATGCTGAATGTTATTACTGGAAACGTTATCTTAGAATGAACACAAGCAGAGATATTGGAGAAATCTGTGCTTGCAAACAGCATGTGTTGAAGTGGAAAATATGTACTAAGTAAGCCACACAAGTTAACGTGTGTAAGACTTGTGCATACAACGGACGATGTTATGTATGTGCAGGGTATACTTGAAGAGTACTTATGCTGTCGGTACTCTTTGGCATGATTGAGCAAAATGCCAAGCGTCTGTAAATCCTCATATGCAATGAGCTCATCATCATATGACATGGGGCAGTCATTAACACCATCAGAGAACATGGGCATTGATGCAAAAGTGGTGCTCCTGGGGCATCTCAGTCCTAAGGGGAATGTTAAATTTGTTGCACAGGACGCACCGTATTCGTCCTGCTCGTTGACGCAATCTGGGTTGCCATCACAGATATGCTGTGGACGTATGTTGATTATATTCAGACCGTTACCTATGCACCAAAACAGACTGTTGGAAAATGCATGGTGATTATATTCAGCAGCATTCACATGAGACAGCCCACACATAAGGCGTATGGAGCAAAGCTTGTCTAGCTCGTCAGAGCCATCGGCACAGTCCTCATGACAGTTGCACACAGCACTTTTAGGTATGCATCCACCATAAGGCCCAGAACACTGAAAGTAGTGCTGGCCACAGGAACAATTTCTGGGATGGCATAAGGTAAAACAGGTCAGCAGTTCTGCATGTCCTCCGTGATCAATGGTACACACGCCACGGCAGTTTTCTTCATCTTCCCCAGATGGACAGTTGCGGACTCCATCACAGACATGGTATTTGGCTACCATAGTCTGGTCTCTACATATGAACACTGACACTAATGTCAGATTCCCAGTATACTTCCATGTGTGAGTGCGTACCATAAATGTATCAGGAACATATTGTCTTTTATATGTAAATATAGTGTTGTTCAGTTTACAGATTATATTGACTTCAGAAATTTCGTAATCACAGGGCACAAGTAGTAGTGTGTCGCGGAAACAGAAGTCCTGTGTGACAGCTATGGCACATAATACGTGCTTATTAGAGAAAAAGCTTGATGGAATTGCATTCATATCTCTTCTATTACAGAACAGATCTATGTTAACTGCCCATATTCTTTCATCAGCAGGCAAGTAGAAAAGCTTGGTTTCTCCGTCCTTTATATACTCCATGTAAGACAGTTTCTGAAGGTGCAATAGATTTCTGCAACACACCTTTCTCATGTGTTCAGAGAGTCTTGTGAAAGTGTTTACATTGATGGACAGTAGTACAAATGGGAAAAGTCCAAATATATGTTTGTTTGTTGGATCTAAGCAGTTTGTTCTGTAGATTGTGCTAAAAAATGACCATTCTGCAATATCATTTTGTATTCCCCAAAGCCGTCCATTGAGCTGGTGACATATCACATGCCCATCATTAACACTAGAGATTCTAAAACGAGAAAAATACAAGTACTTGGTTTGACTCTGGAAACGGTGCTCAAAGAAGTCACTGGTGACATTATGTGTGTATATTTTTTTCTTTAAAATGCCCTTGTGAACTGATGGGCCCCACCTTAATAATTTTTCATGATTATCTATCCAATGTTTAACAGATAGGCTAACGTCTTCTACCTTGCAGGAGCAGGTGCTCGCTGATGTTGTCTCATGAACTGTACTAACGTGGGATAAATCTAAGGTACACCGGTTAAACACATTAAGCATATGCCAGTATGGTGGCAATTCCCCTTTACTGTTATGTATTTCATTGGACATATTTAGATGGCAGTACTCTCTCAATGCTTCTCTTTGGTAACTATAAGTAATTGTCACATTGTCATAGTCACGTGCAATCACATAGAGATCTGAATTTAGAACATCACGGAAGGCAAAGCTGAGGTCTGACGCTAGATACGTCATTACGATTTCCTCTCTACTGTTAGTACGCAGTCTCATGGAAATCATCATCATTTCTGACCCATCTACTTGGAGCTTGAGAATAGATGTGATTGCTGCATCCACACCTCTGTCCGGCATGAAGAAATATACCCACACTGTATATTCTGACTTCTTCATCAAGCTCTTTATATGGGAAATCAAATCAAGGTGTACATTCAGAGGTTTCCCCGGGGATTCCCTAACATAATAACCTATGGGGTTGGGTCTAAAATGGACAAACGCCACTAACAGAGGCCAGTCAAAACCCATCATCACTATCAGATCTATCTTCGTTAATTGTAACCGGTATGCATTTTCGGATTTATTATGGTAAGCCCAAATAGATGTACTTGAACAGCATCTTAGTAGAGTGGATCTATTGCGATACATAATATTGTATTTGATTAGGAGGTATGTTCGCTGCCATGTACGTTCTCTGTACATTTCGTGCACTTCTTTTTCTGACATAAGTTGTTTGTCAGCCATGAAAATAGAAAACACAAAGTTCATTGGTTCCTTTTGAACGCGGTGGTCACATAATAAACTCAGTCTAAATATTCCATGCTCGGGCTTCTGTAACGGTACAACCATTCTGCAGTGTGAAAAAACATTACCTCAGAAAATGCGTCTATCTCAGACAAATAACCCGGATTTACAAATGATTGTAATTGGTGAGCATTGTTTTTCCTTGAAAATGTGAACAACACCCTTGGCATGAATGTGTGGTGGATGCCGTAAATGACAATCAGGACTGTGCCGCCGCCGCCGCTGACAGGGATTTCGTGGCCCACTGGTACTGTGGACGTGCCATCTCGGCAGAACAGGCCCTGGCTTATGACAGAATCTCTGTCAATCGTGAACAGCTGCAGGCCCCCTAGCGAGCAAATCCCTGAAAACAGGAATATGTATGTACTCTCTCTTCTCCTTATGTTACCAAGTGGTATGGTGACCCCCCACCCCCGATTTCACATAGCCGATGTTAGCTCTAAATGCTCAAGAAGATGCCAGAAGCTGACTGTCATTTCTCGGTGGACGTGGGTTTTCTGGCCTCAACTTTGGAGTGACCTTGTAAGTGGTTGTTTCAGTTGAGAAGGGCGCACTTATGGCTGGTTCTGAGTATTTAACTGTCGCCCCGTCAACTGCTTTGGGAGGATGCATGGTTGACAGATGAAACCGTAAGTGCCATCACTGCCGTTACAATCTGCATCTATTGAAGCATGAAACAGAAGCATCTGTTCCCACAATTGAGTTGTTCACGATGCTCCATGATTATGCTGTCACCCTGGAGGACATGACACACTTCTGCCTGGTTCTGCACCCAAAAATAATAATCACGT
Source organism: Streblospio benedicti (assembly GCA_019095985.1). NCBI lineage: Eukaryota > Metazoa > Annelida > Polychaeta > Spionida > Spionidae > Streblospio > Streblospio benedicti. Next base: position 21,434,215 of record CM032665.1, read on the forward strand.
CTCTGGAGAAGTGATTTTGATTTTTTTCAGTTTGTGAGCTCCTGTTTTGGATTATTGGGTTGTTGGTTTTGATCATCTTTTGGGTTTCTGTGTCGTCTGGAGGGCTAACTTGATCATCGTGAGGTCTTTCTGCTTACATGTGGCATTGCTGACGATGTTCATAAAGATGTTCCCGTATTGTGAGGTGCTATTTTCGAATGGTCCCATAAGCCTGCTCTTTCATCCAGTCAATTAGAAAGGTCACAGACCGTTATTCCAGACGATCCCGTACGTTTTGGCCACAAAATATGCACACGAGGCAACATAAAACGGGTGACAGCATAGCTTTTTTTTTCATTTCTCGCGTTTGTTGAAGCATCTGTAGTTAGCATCAGCTATGTGATTTTGGGGGTTGATTGATATAGATTTGTTCAGGGTTTTTTATTTAACCATATCTATGACATGAATATATTTTTTAATTTAAAAAGTATAGATAAAAACTGAAACTCAATTGACATGACCATCACATTTAAAATAAAATAGATTACTTATTACTAGCAATAACCTATAAAAATCATGTAATAATGGTCATGCAAAAAATCAATGACTGGTAACTATCAAATCACACGCCCAACTCTTGAATTAAATACAAATGAAGACCGAAACCTATCTCACACCCACATTACCTGGCTCATCATGAAAAATAATGATATAGTACTTAAAGACTTTATTTTTTTAAACGTATTAGATATATGTATGCTCTAATTTTCTAAATAATAATTAATATTCTATAGTGGGTATGTACGTTTATTCCATGTATCGTTTTTTCAGGGCCGTCAGAAGGGAGGGGGTGCGGTGGATGCGTACGCACCCCCCTCCCCCTCCCCACATGTTGACTATTCTTATATTAATACGGAGACCGTGAGGAGTGGGCGTGTCGCGCATGGTTGTTTTTTTTATTCTGAGGCAAATCTGTGCCTTTAGGCCTCTTGGCGCCGATTCCACTGTTGTTGGCCTGCCAAAAGCTTATTTTGAACTTCTACGATATTTTGAAAGGTGCCTATGCCGTTATATTATAACGTGTGTATATCGTTTTCTTTTTGAGGAGATAGCTTTTAAAATTTGGTGTTTTCATGGGTGAAATGTGGTGCCGATCTGCGGCATTGTCAGAAGAGCCAACGTTGTTGAGTCGTGTACGACAATTTCAGAGTCGGTGGTTGCCAAGTAAGATTGGTTTTGATTGCGGCTGATAGCGGCTGATACTACCTATACAAGTCCGTAAATAACAAGCCTACTTCTACAAGTCCGTATATATAAGCTGAATGTATTATTTAGGTGGGAGATCTATACTTCGAAGTACGACTAATTTACGTAAAATCTGCACAAAACAAACACTAAAGAAATTCACAAAACATTGCAACACATCATATACCTCTGCATGTCGCATACAGAGCTATGACGGTTCTGTACAAATAGCCAATTCCACCATGTTGAGTTTGTGGTTACGGGTCTGTAAATATAGTCAGTCCCAGATGGTAAGTTAACAATAATCTACTCTACTCACTGCCCTTTCGTAGCTTTCTTCATCATTGCACCGGCTACGGCCTTGATCTATGTGACCATTAAGTGGCCCATAGATTAGCACATACTTTTCCTGCATTACAAACTTCTTTCTATAGGGTCTGGACTGCAGATTCATCCCCTCCAGACCGATGGCTCTCTTCTTCATTCGTCTTACACGCTCCCTCTGTAGGGTCAAAGATTTCAGCTTTATACAGTGAAATCCTTGCCAGTAAAACAAACTTCTTCACTATACTCACATCCTTACTTGTAGTACCCAATGAACCCGTGGGGGGTTCTTGGGCTAGCCCTGTCCTATCCCCCCTTAACACACCCTCCCTGGTAGACATCTTGCTGGGTCGTTAACGACCACCTTGTCATGCTACCCTCCGGTTGGTGAAAAACACTGCATTACAGCCCACTATGTCCCATCCGTTCTCTCGGTGCTGACTCTGGCGGGTAGCCTGGGACTGAATGGTGTACTGGGACCTCTAACGGGTGCCCGGGCCCATTCCACGGTCCCCTCGCACTGTCTTGGCGAAGCGATGCTTATGGGTTATTTCACAGGTTTTTGGTGAGCGATGCTTTATAGATCGACTCGGCTCACAGCAGCATGCAGTGGAGAGGTGGGCTTAGGTACCCAGGTACCTCGTTGCCTGGGGGGCAGCTCGTGTATCCTGGTAGGTAGGGGAAAAGCATAACGCCTAGCCCCGGCCTGCTCAGGTTGCGACGGTATCAAATCAAATCAAATCAAATCTACGAAATGCTTTCAGAATCTTATCAATTTTTATCTAATTTTTTAACATACACCTGTTCTTGGATACGAAAGTGCAGGCTATCTTCATGAATGCATATCACTGACTGTTCAACATAAGTGGCAGGTAAATAGATCTCACGATTATCAGTGAAAGTTGTGAAAAGCATGGACAGTGAGCGATAATTGGTTATTATGACGGCCAAAAGAAGACATGATGTCGAGGCATAACATAACATAAGAAGTATTATAGTTATTTTAATTATCTTTTTGTTGACATTGTCGTTTGCTTGAAATTAACCTTTCTCTTCCTTTGGGAAACCGACAAAACGCTAATCCTGGACTGTGTTTATAACCACTGGAATAATTTCACATTTTCATACTCAAAATAGCCAGCTCCTAAAATAATCAGGGGGGGGGGGGGGGGGGTCGGTCAAATTTCAGTGCATTATGTTTCACGCAAAAAATTCGAACAAAAGTATTTTTTCTTTTTTCCTTTTTTTCATTTCCATCACACAAAAAATTAGTCTCCGTACGGAGACGGGCCAGCTAGTATAGCTATTAATTAACAGTTTCATCACAGATTAGTTAAACAGATTGGTCACTGCTTAGTTTTGCTGTGCTGCTAGCACAGTGGCGCCGCCCTGTGGTGATGATGTAAAAGTATGCCATATCATATATAACATTTCATACAGATCTATACATACTTGCGTACATACGTTAAATGTACGTACATACTTAAACATACGTTAAGTAGTACAACTGAGAATACTATGTAAACATTTTAGAAACAATATTTTGGATAAACTTTCTTTGAATTTAATTTTGATAATGCCTAGAGAAAAGTGGAAATCACCTGGTCATTGGTTTTCTGCGATTAATTGCAAAAAACAACAGAAAAGAACATGGAGATAAGGTTATCCATGAATCTGGAGTAAAATCAAACTTAATTAGTAACCTACTTCATGTGAAATTGGGCAATTTACATTGCAATGAATGTCATGTAGAACACGTTGTAACAAGACTATGTGTACAAATAAGATTTTACCATGACACTTGAAGTAGTTCGTTGCTTAATAAGTGTTTTATATACAGTGTGTAGAAATTCTTCAAAATCCACCTTAATTCCATATATCTAATTCATAATGATACCGTTTTAATTTGAATTATGCTCAGAATGCATGTATATACTTAAGTTTGTATATATTTAAAAAGGCAATTGATTCACACAACTAGTCCTTGGACCCAACCTCACAGATAGCTTCGTTAAGGATTAGTTTGCAACTTTTAGGTGGCAAATTTTCATTGGTCGTATCATGTTGGTGGACCATCAGACCAAATTATTCCACTTGTTGGCCTTGAATTGGTGGTGGCCAAAGTGTTCAAATCAGCATTTGAAGCGTTATCTTGATTCACACAAAATAAAAACAATGTTATACCATAATTTGGCTGTTAAAGCCTTTATCACATTATTACACATGCAAATGATGGTTCATGTCTTTTCTCAATACATGTCTTAGAATGACTATTGAGTTAAAATTGCCTCTTATTACCACAATAATGAAATATTTAGCTTAATTTCGAGATTTGTTGGGAAAATTTCTTAGGTTTGAAAATATACCAATATTTGCTTGGAGTCTAATTTCAAAACTAATGGTTGGATGATATTCTTACTAGGCGAAAGCCACTTACGCTAGTAGCCCACGCAGGGAGCCCCAGGTACATGGCTTGCACCTGTGAGCGCAGGGGCACCCTGACTAGCATCGCTACGATGACCACGGGTCAATGCTTGACCAGCAGTCCCATTTGTTTACGGACACTTGTCCGTAAAAGCAAGAATTCCTGGGCCAGCTGGGATCGCCACTGGAACATGGTCTGAGCTTCGCTCCCATGATACCAGGGGTGCCCCAACCCTTGTTCCTGCCACGGGGATGACCTCAGTGATCGGTCGCGACTGGCTGTCCTCCGGGATGCCCGCAATGGCTGAATGTAGAGGCGTAACCACTATGACCTCCGTCCACCGTGCAACAGGGATAGCCTTCTAGATGTGGTCTCTGTGTTGAGGGAGGAATCCATAGCGCCCACCAGCAAGGTAGGGAGCCCACTCAAGGGGTCCCCTGCCCGCTGTGCGCCGCGAGCCCTCGACCGCCACCGGGGTGAAGCACTGGCCCGACTTCCAGAGTGGGCCCTATGGCTGGCGGAGAGATTCACGGGGAGGGCCCAGAGTCTGTTGGTGAATTTGGAAGAACATGAGCTGGATAGCTGGGACACACTGGTGGCAGCACTGAATGCTCAGTTCAATATCACCTAGGTCGCTGCCCTAGCACGACAAGCTCTCATGACCCAGCAACTGACAAAGAAGGAGACAATGGCCGAATACATTAATGACCTCCCACTGCTGGCCTGGCGTGCTTACGCCGACTACATGGCCAAACGTCAGTAGGCCGTTATGGATCACCTACAGGACGGTCTCGCCACCCCCTCAGTCCCTCACTCCACCAGTGCTTTGACGCCTGCGAGCAGGAGGAAGGCGAGGTCTCCTTCATGGTGTTGCAAAGATCCACCAAGAGACCAGAGACGAGCCTGAACGCTTTTGATCTCAGCTTCTCTTGTCTTTCTTTTGTCTTTCACGTGACTGTCTGCACTACAAAAACTCATCAACCATTAGTCGTGCCACTCTTCGTTATTGTTATTGCAGAGAACTCTATATAGTTCTAGACACTATAAGCCAATAGTGGCTGTCTCCATTAACATCTTCTTTTTTAAAACGCTCCTGTATAATAGAAAAAAAAATGAAACACAAGTTGAATAATAAGTATGAAACTATATAACATCTGTCTGTCACACTTTCATTGCTGTTAATGATGGCTGATGTATCCACGTGCGCAAGTTCACTTCACTGGACATGATTCGTGATTTTAATAAAATGTTAGTCACTATGGGAATACCAGCAGAGGAACATAGGCCGCAAAATCCAGCCTCATAAGCTCATATTTAGTATCAAAATTGTACAATGATGCTCACACGGCACACGGACAGATATTTGGTTTGTGTCTTCTAAAATGGATATTTGATGACAATTCAAATGGCGGATCACAGAAAAGGTGTTTGACAGCAGTCTTATGAAAGCTGCATAGGCTCCGTATATCGTGTGTTTCTTTGAAAACGAATAAATGATGGTGTCAACTACGCAGATATTTTGCCGATCTCGGGAATAAACAACCAATTTTTTAAACGTTTTCACTCAGAAATGTAAGTAATCATCTATTATGTATGAAATCGGTTTCAGTAGTAAATTTTACATATGTGTATGAATAATTACGCAGTTTTATAAGCTCCACAACCTTAAACATTGAACTATTCCGTGTTGATAAACATACATTCGCAGACAGACCACGGGATTTCAAGTGGCAACGTTCAGTGGGATAATGACAGCTAGTATCCTCATTAAACTGTTAAATGTACCTTGACATTTCTATTTAAACTTTGAGAAATAGAAGCATCATTGTTTTTTATTCGTGTAATTACTTATCCGTAGCTTATATGAAAGTGTTACGTTATCCATAATTGAGTACAGTAGGTGCAACCACCACGTTTATCAACGTACGTGTGACGTAGTTATCTGAACGTGATGTACGTCATTCGTTCGGGTCACCCGTACTAACACGGGGTCATCCGGTGCATTGAAAATTGCTGAAAATCGCCTACAGACTTTCTGCGTATGGTCTTAACCAACCCAATGGGGAAAATTGCTGAATTCTGAGTTGAGTTCATAGCCTACAGACTTCGTGCGTTGGCATTTGAAATCCGGTGGTCTGTCTGCGAATGTACGTTTATCAAAACGGGAATAGTTCAATATTTAAGGTTGTGGAGCTTATAACACTGCGTTATTCTTCATACATCTAATTTACTACTGAATCCGATTTCATGCATAATAAATGTTTACTTACAACATTTTTTAGTGAAAACATTTTTAAACATTGGTTGTTTATTCCCTGGATGGCAAAATATCTGCGTAGTTGACACCATCATTTTATTCGTTTTCAAAGAAAACACACGATATACGGAGCCAGCTTTCATAAGACTGCTATCAAACATCTTATCTGTGATCCGACATTTGAATTGTCATCAAATAACTATTTTAGAAGACACAAACCAAACATCTGTCCGTGTGCCGTGCAAGCATCATTGTACAAAAAAAATGATACTGAATATGAACTTACGAGGCTGGATTCTGCAGCCTATGTTCCTCTGCTGGTATTCCCATAGCGCTAACATTTTATTAAAATCACGAATCATGTACAGTGAAGTGAACCTGCACACGTGGACTTACATCAGCCATCATTATAACAGCTATGAAAGTGTGACAGACAGATGTTATATAGCTCTATACTTATTCTTCAACTTGTGTTTCATTTTTTTTCTCTATTATACATGAGCATAATAAAAAGAAGATGTCAATGGAGGCAGCCACTATCGGCTTATAGTGTCTATAACTATATAGAGTTCTCTCTATACTACTTGTGTGCGTCCTCATACCAATATTTTCTATACTTTATGACCATCTTTCGTATTCATTTATCATAGTCATTATCATAATAAAGAATCATTCATAATAATTCCTTTTCCTTAAATTTTCTACACATAAACAAGACATAATATGAGGGTTTGGGCCTTAAGCAACTGCTTATGTATACATATTAGGGCTGTAAAGCCGCTGTATCACATGGCCTCGAACCCTGGACCACCACCACTGTGGCAGTGAACTGTGCGACATGTACTATGAGACAGGATCATTAACACCCACTTCACAGTAAAGAGATAGATCATCATATTACTGCGGACCCGGCGTATTGGGTTACGGATGAATACGGATGATTACGTACGATGCGGAGCCTTGCGGATGAGTTTACGTATGTTACGTAAGAGTTACGTATTTTACGTATATTTTAGGGTTGTCTGATCCGCAACAAAGTTTTGAGAATTTCAAAATCTTGGTGACGAATCTGCGTATGTCTGCGCATGTCTACGTATCCTGCGTATTGAGTTACGGATAGATACGTATGCTTACGTAAAATACGTATTCCTGAGGAAGCTTACGTGTTTGTCATCCGCAAGCATCCGCATCTACCGTAAGTGGCCGTGTGACTGTAGCATAAGTGCTAGGTAAATAGGTGCCACAGTTGTAGTGATCCAGTGTTCGAGTCCCGGCAGAGGCTATGTGATATAGTCTTAATTACACTTATAGTCAACTTACCAGGAGAGTCCACAGGATTCACTCGTGTGTCGCTACCCTCTTGAAAGGAATAGTCCTCTGAGAATATGAATTCAAATGCATGAAACACAATATTAAATTCGTTGCTTGCAATAAATGCAGCCTTAATGTTGTTTCCATGTGCCACCCCTTTCAGGTCGTCTGTGCCATAGCGGGCATTGTCAACCGGATCTAGAGCTGAAATGTTTCTAAAGATGAAGCTTCTCTTGATATCTAAGATGAGACGTGAATCGTGGAGTACATTGTATTTTAGAAATACCGTTGTGTGGCGTGAAATGGGTTGGAGTCTTTGCGTCTGATTACAGCTGCTGGAACCTACCAAATAGTTTTTGAATTTTCGAGCTAGATAGTAGTTAGCTGGTCCTGGAAACACCTCGAACATGGCATAAGTGCAGTTAACAAGAGCTGTATCGAGCTGTAGAAATTTGGTAGTGAGATTTGAGAGTATGTAAGATGTCTTCATAGTCCAAAAGTATACTGCATTGCCTAATGATGGGAATGCTACAAAAGTGTACAGAACACCCAATGCAATGTGCAATGGTGATCTGAAAAGTTTTGAATGCATTAATAATGCTCGCTGCTGTTCATATACATAATACTCGAAGCTAATATGGACCATGTTCTTTCCAATGGTGAGTTCTTTCTTGTAGAACATTCTGACTGTAGCAGAGTGGTGATTAATGTATTCAGATTCATATTTAATGTAACCACAGTATTTGTTAGGGATGAAATTCCTGGATTGAACTGAAATAGTGCTATAGCTGCATCTATCTGAAAGCGGCACATAAGCTTCTGATATGGTGATATTCAGTGCAAACAGCCTGTAGACATTAATTTCCCACTGCATGTCTTTTGCATCTGCAGATCTACATGCAAAGAGTGCATGTACATGTAATGCATCATCTAATACATCATCAGCAACACAAGTTGCCTTAAGACGTAACAATTGTGCATGTTTCTGTATCATATCCTTGGCAACCCTATTATAACTGTGAATGTTTTGAAGAGAATGCAGGTGTTTACTGTGAAAGTAGTCTATGTGCCTGTGCCAAGTGACATTCCCAACTAGGTTTGTCCCACATTTTAGGACGAGGATGAACGCAATCCACGCGTGGGATCTCATGCCCATACCTGTCAATTTATGCTTCACTTAAACCTCATCAACCGGCCACTTATATGATGTCCCATCAGAATTCTTTCTACAATGGTGTGCAGGTAGCAAGTTTCCTGTGGTCCATGTTTACGTCATCTAACGTATAGGCAGTGCAGTGAATGATTGTTATTCTACTGGAGTGTATTCTGTGGATCTTCAAATTGCCATTAGCTCGTTTATTTGATAACCAAACTGTGACAGCGACGTGCTTTGTGGGAAAGCATGTTGGCCAACTGATTAAAGTACTTATAGGATACTTTTATAAAGCCTTCCAAGATTAACAGATTGTGTGTTGATTTGATGTACATGATATAAAACCAACGGTTATTTATCTGATAGTAACATGCTTGATTATAATGATGATCCTCCAGTTAATTAGATACATTCCATTTGCTCTTACTTTGTAAAATTACATTAGTACAAAATAATTAATTTTAGAATGATTTGTTGGTTTTATCGGATACTCTCATAAAAACCGGCAAGATTAACAGGTCGTGTGTATATTGAATATCCACGATGCATTGCATTTATTACATGTATATGGTACAGCATAATATAATTAATATAAAGTAACTCATTATTGTACATTTTAACAGTAAGTTTCCAACATTTTATAACATTTTATAATTTGCATGTCAATATATGATAGATAGAATGCATGTTAATCAATAATATATTCTTTGAATTAATTCCAACAGCAAAATAAAAAACGAAATTAATATCATTATTAACATTAAATCTGTTCACTTCTTAACTGCTGATAAATAATGATAAACATTGATGGTCACAAATTATAATTTGAATTTCTAAAAATTACTCGGCGCTTTAGAATAGAAAATTCCTCATCAGAGCAGTCCTAATATATCAACAACAACAACAACAACAACAACAACAACAACAACAACAACAACAACAACAACAACAACAACAACAACAACAACAACAACAACAACAACAACAACAACAACATTCTGTTTTTGGTTCATATTTCTTTTTCACTACACAATATTTTTTCCTTCATTGACAGTTTCGCCAACTCCCGTTGGCATCATCATCTTAATGTCTTATTCCCGCTCATGTCAGGACGTCAAATCTACCGATCTTCACCGAGGATCGAATCGTACACTTGCGAGAGTTGGTGGCCCCCCTCATCTCTGTTCATGACCTGCCTACAAGTTCGGATATGCACTGATTCCTTGATGGATCTGGTCTTCCATTCGCTCTCCCTGGCTATCACTCCAGCTCCCTCCCAGTCTATTTCATGGTTCTGCTGGTTCACATGGTCTGTGATCGCACTCTTGTGTAGTTTCGTTTGAGACTCTTTCTTTGTGGATCTGGTGTATGCTCCCTTCGCTCGCATCAAGAGACTTTACTATGCTAAACTTAGGGAGTTGAAAAGAGAATTTATTTAAAGAATGACAAGGTAACAAACAGATTTTTTACCACGCAATCTTCTATCATCATATTGTTCTCTGAATCAAACTACTTAAAAGTTCATCAGTCAAAAACACTGGCACTAAGCAAAGACTTAGATAATCATCATTTTGTTTGAAAAATTTGGCAATATTTACATTTGAGCTACAGTTTCCTCAAAGATCCGGAAGTGGAATAGGTGTCTCACGTGAAATTTGTAATAATGCGAACAGAAATCTCCACTAAAAATTTGGCACTATGCAAACCCACAATTATAGGTCCCAAGTCACATTTTATCCAAAAGGATAAAGAAGCACTATAAATTAATGATTATAGTTACTTTATTGAGTAATTATATGATCACTTAAGCAAAAAACCAAATCAGATAGTTTTTGTGTCAAAGAGTGCGCCTTAGATATGATTCTGTGGGAACCGACACATGGAAATAAGTCCAGAGGAAGAAAGGCAGTTTTAAAACATGAACTGATCTCTTTCACAGCCACTCACCGACTTTCGGTGAAAGGCTCTCAAAGAATGAAGGGCTGTGTAGGAGACACACATAACTTCCTGAACCATGTGGAAATCTTTGTTCACTGTGATAATTTATACATAAAATGATTAATTATTAGGTACTTGGGTGGTGTCACAGCCAATATTGTGCTGTTTTAAGAAAAGGTCAAACTATAGAATGAGATGAAACAAAATTCGTCAGGGTAGGAGACTTTTTTAATGTCTGTTTGATACCTTTCTTTCAAATTTATTTTTCTCAATTATATAGTCATAGGGCTAATAACAATTTAGTGTACTGATGCGACCGCCTATGGTTTCCCCGACGTACACTTTTACACATGAAATAGACAGGGATGGAGCTAGAGTGATAGACAGGGAGAGCGAATGGAAGACCAGAACCATCAAGGAATCAGTGCATATCCGAACTTGCAGGCAGGTCATGAACAGAGACGAGGGGGGCCACCAACTCCCGCGAGTGTACGATTCGATCCTCGCTGAGGATCAGCAGATTTGACCTCCTGACATGCGCGGGAAGACATTATGATGATGTTAACAGGAGTTGATGAAACTGTCAATGAAGGTAAAGATATAGTGTTGTGAAAAAAAGAAATATGAACCAAAAACATTTTATACCAACACAATGAACACATTCAAGAACAACATTCTGATTACATGTACATACAATTCTGCTAATTTGGGAGAAGGTTCACCTCGAGAAGGGCAAGTAAAAAGAGCCTAGTTCCATAGTAAACAGTTTGTCATCAATACATGATGTCGGGCTAGTATTTATCAACTGAGAGCTTTTCTTTCCCAAATCGGTACAATAGAGTACTGACGTCTTACCCTTATAGTGGTCATAGTAAACAAACGGCTAATACTGGGACGAGTCTATAACATTATCGACGAATCTTTTTCAGTATTAGTAATAAATTCATACACGTCACGTCTACATGATTTCATTCACAATGGCGCTATTTTAATTCCAGAATTGGACATATTCTAACTTACTCTGTAATTGTGCACTGTGTGCAAAATATGAGCATAATTCGAAGTGGTGGCGGCAGATTTCGAACAACTAATAGTTATACATTATGAGCATTATATAACTATACAGTAGATATTAAAACAATGTTAATTTTCATTTCGTGAAAATAAATTGACTGTAATATCTATGGTATTCTGCTCCCTTTATGGTTGAACGGGACGGATGATAAGTACTGTTTGAACTTTAATTATCCCCTGATTGGGAAGATGTTCTAGGTTGACCAGTATTGCTCTTAAGTCTGCCCTGTGGCTGCTGCACTCTCTCCGGAGACACATTTTGCATACCAGACACACCACCGTCCACCTGAGACTCCCGTGGCTGGTTCTATGTCGCTCAACAACTGCCATAAACACTCACAGAGAGAGTGGTTGCAGTATTCCTTCAGACTCGAAAATAAAGGTTGTGCGAATTTACGAATTTACTATAGGCAGCCCACCCCCTCAATGATACACTTAACATTGACTACCCAATGTAAAAATGAAAACTTTTGATAATTGTATCCAATAGGGCTTAGTAAATACGAACTTGCAACATTGGTGAAAAAACCTGTTTCGCCAAGTGGGAAATCTAGACGCTTGACAGAAGCTAGATAAGATGGGTCTGCGTCACGGCAGTTGAAAACCCACACTTTTTACTGCCTTGCTGCTCTTAGAACAGATCAATAATTTCGCGTAATTTGAACAATCGAAGTAAGCTGGTAAAGAAGACTTAAATAACTAATTTAATGTAGAAATTGACCGCGAGACTGGACTGTCAATGTCTGATTTACCCGAACGAGGCAAAATCATCTATATCAGCTAAAATTAGAA
>CM032665.1:21446812-21463757 GCA_019095985.1 Streblospio benedicti
AAAAAATTTTAAGTTGTTTATTGGGGGCAAATAAAGCTGGTAATTATTTAAACTTTCCCCAATGGGGTTTTTTAAAAACTTACCCGGTGAGCCCCTTTGGGGGTTTTCCCCCGGGGTTTCTTTTTTGGCACCCTTCTTGAAAAATAGCCTTAAGTTTCCCATGTGACCCCTTTATTTTCCATCCCTTGCAAAATCGGGCAAATATTTTAAAGTGAACTTCTCTTGTTCTAAGATGAAGGGAAAATCTGGGAGTAATTTGATTTTAAAATACCTTGCTAGGTGAAGGGTTGGGCTTTGTTTTTAAGAAAACGCTGGGCCTAAAATGTTTTTTTTGGCTGGTTAAGCTGCCGGGGAACCAACCAAATAGTTAAAAGAGTTGTATTAGTTAAAAATTTGATATGAGATTTAAAAGTTTTAAAACGTCTTATCGTCCAAAAGTATACTTCATCATTACTGATGGGAATGCTACAAAGTGTATAGAACATCCAATACATCCAATGCAATGCGTAAATACTGCTTTACCTTTTCCGCTTTTATACATAGTACTCAAAGTTAATACGTGGCATGTTCATGTTCTTTTCCATTGAGAATTTCGTGTACAACATTTTCACAATAGCAAAGTGATTATTAATGTAGGCAGATTCATATTTAATGTAACCACAATATTTGAGTTTAATGAAATTCCTGTATGTAATAGAAATCCTGCCACGGAAGCATCCATGGGAAAATGGCACATAAGCTTCTGATATGGTGATATTAAGCGCAAACACCCTGTGCACATTGATTGCCCACATATCCTTGGCAATCCTATTATAACTGTGAATGTTTTGAAGAGAACGAAGGTGTTTAATGTGAAAGTAGTCTATGTGCCTGTGCCAAGTGACATTCCCAGCAAGGCTTGTCCCACAAATTAGAATGAGTATGAACGCAATCAATGCATGGAATGTCATGCCCATATCTATCAATTTATCGCATCGATTAAACCTCATCAACCGGCCTCTTCCATGATGTCCCATCAGAGTTCTTTCTATAGTTGTGTGAAAGTGATAAGTTTCCTATGGTCCATGTGTACCCCATATAAGATTTAGGCAGTGCAATGCGTGATTGTTTATTCTACTGGAGTGTATTCAGTGGATCTTAAAGTTGGCATTAGCCAGTTTATTTGATAACCAGACTGTGACAGTGATGTGTTTTGTGTAAAGCATGTGGCCAACTGATGAATGTACTCACAGAATACTCTTATAAAAGCTACCAAGATTAACAGATCGTGTGTAGATTAAATGCACATGATATAAAAACAACCGTTATTTATCTAATAGTAACATGCTTGATTATAATGATGATCTTCCAGTTAATGACAGATGCTCCATTTTATCTTACTTTGTACAATTACATAAATAAAAAATGATCAATTTTAGAATGATTGGTTGTTTTTATAGGATACTCTTATACAGCCAGCAAGATTAACATGTCGCGTGTAGATTAAATACACATGATGCATCCGATACCTATGAATGAATGATGATAACATGATTCATGAATGAGCCTCTTGAGTGTATTATAGTGAATCCGACATTTATATTTGATGGCATTAAATAATTATATATCCTTTGTGCAATTTAATAACATGCATGTGAATTAATAACATATTCTTTGAATATGTCAAACATGATCACTTGCATTTAATTCAAAACGGCGAAATGAAAAACGAAATGAATAGCATTATTATTATTGTCATATTTTACATCTTAACTGCTGGTAAATAATGATAAGAAGTAGTGGTCACAAAGTCTAAATTTCTATTTTAAAAAAAGCAATTACCAAGCATTTTAGAATTGAAAATTCTTCATCAGAGCAGTGCTAAAATATCAACAACAACAGCATTCTGATTACATAAAATCCTATTAATTCGGGAGTAGGCTCAGAAGGACAAGTAAAAAGGCCCCAGTTCTATAGTAACCAGGTTGCAACCAAGATATGATGTTGGACCAGCGTTTATGAGAAACACTGAGAGCTATTCTATCCCAAATCGGTTCAAGAGAGTACTGAGTACTTTCTTTCTCCTATACAGTGGCCGTATAGTAGTAAATGAACAGCTAATACTGGGAAAAGTCTAAAAAAGAAGCTGTTTTGTCATTTGTAATTTATTCATACATGCCTGCATGATTTTAATCATGGTTCTCCCTTATTCCCAGAATTTGACATTATTCTAACAATACTCTATAACAGTGCACTGTATGCACAATATGAGCATAATTCGAAGTGGTGGTGGCAAATTACAAACAACAACAACTATTACTTGTACATTGACTATTACATAATGTAGGATACAGATGCAGACTATAAACAATACTTACATATGCACTATGTGTAGTATATATCTATTCCATGTATAGTAGGCATGTGTATATTGTTGCTGTGCTTAATACTATACTTGGTCAGTTGTACATATGTTACCGAGGTAGATGGACTTCAATAATATGGTTCCTCTGTTAGGTAGCAGTGCAGCCCTGCCGCACGAATTCTTGCCAAATTTTAAAACGGCCAACTCCATACCCTGTTCTAGCTGTTGAACCTGGGGAAGAGAGAGCGTCTACCGTTTTGGCTGGTGAGCCTCTCCCTCGATTTTCCTCTACCGAGTGACCTATTCTACGGATGCCAACATCACGTAAAGAAATCCACGTGTGAGTTGCTTAACCTGTGCACGATGAGCACCTGTATGAGAGGGACGGTTCAAAGGATAATCCGTGCAAAGATGACAGACTGGATCGCCTACGGCTCCTGGCTGCTGCCGCCGTGTTGCTGCGACCATGTCTCAGCTAGGAAATTAGATAGTCGCTGGACATGACCGCTCAAAATTCGGATTCTCTGTGAACATTACTGGTGAGAGCAGTGCTGGAGGGTGCCTCCCCCCCCCCCCAACCACCAACACCACCAGTCGGCTCACTGCGTGATGTTTCGTTTGGAGATGAACTCGGCCTGAGGAAGGACTTTTCTTTTAGCATTTTAGTTAGTTATTATAATTTTGATGAGTTCACCTTTTGACATGAATAATTTTACCTTAGTTTGCATGCAAAGCACTTCACCACTGGCTGGTTATGACGACAAGCCCGTGGCGGACGCTACTAAAGTCCTGGGTAAAGGCGTCTGCTCGTATGCTTGCAGGGTGTGCATCTTGAGTGATGAGCACGGCCTTGAGTCCTTGGTTGGCAACCTAGGTCACGGGTGACCCGCGTCTGGGGCCGGACGTTGGTTCCTGGCCTCGAAGAGCAAACGAGCTCTCATGCAGGAGGCATAGGACAGTGATGATGGACGTGTGTGTGTGTGTGCCCGTGTTGGGAGCAGCCAATCACTGTATATCATGTTTAACCCTTACTTTTCTTTATATTAGCCAGTTTTCCGGTGTTTTGAGTGACCGGTGGATTTAGGGTAGGTATAGTTTCCATGAGGAGGCCGGGACTTCCGTGAGTAGCAAAGCCCTGGTCCCACCATAAAAACTGGGGGAGACTGTGAGAAAAGCTAGAGTAGGTGCCTGGGGCGGGTTAACTTTAGCATCGACCCCAATAAGTCAGCAGAAATAGTTAGGTTACGTTCCCTGCTCTTTGTTTAAAACGTCATCTGACGTCACTGCCCTATGTAGGACTAGTCAAACATTCTAGGGACACATTCATCACGGTAAACGACCTTGTTGTCAGTCAGTTTAGATTGGGAAGTGGAACCGATCACTTTTTAAGGTATTAGCATCCCCGAATCTCTTGCTTTGGTGCCCCATTCCTTGTATAAACTACCACTTTGGGGTAGATATACGTGCGTGTATTTACGCTTACGTATATAGCTATCTGGGTGGTATATCGAGGCCTTTGCATGTCTACAAGGCTTGTTGTTGCCACCAGCATCTGTGCGAAGTCCTCACACATGGGCGGTCGTCAAACAGACCTAGTAGGTGGCCTGGTAGACAAGGCAGACCAAAATCTATACCATCACACAGTTGATGAGGTCTGTAAGTACTTCGAAGTGTTTTACTATCCGTATTTTACTTACAGTATCATAAATCAAGTGCAATTTCTACTATAGTGTTAAATCACATTCCTTAACCGATGTTTCCGAGCTTGGTGCCCTATCCAGAAACTTTGAGACATTTTTTACATAGGCTGTTCCAGGGGGTAAGGCGCAGGGGGCATGCGGTTCCCCATTTTTCACCCTTAAAATTTCTCTTTTGTGGTGTCTTGGCATCTACGCAAGCTTTTGCGGGTATGAACCCATGATATCCTATGTGTCCTAGCTCTTCTTTTCCGAGAACCTGAATCTGTCATTGAATTATCTTTTGTTGAGAATACAGCCTTGTAGGTATGCCTTCTATGATATTATATCTACATAAAAACATGCTGCAAAATGAGCAAAATGTTTTCTTTTGTTATAAGAGACTGCCTAGCAATAAAGTTGGGGGAGCATGGTGGCTGGGGGCCACTCTATTTTCATTCACGACCTGCGGGGTCGCTCAATTCACAATTATGGTATCGAGGTTGGATCACTCGTTTTAATAATTATTTCTTCTCCATATGACCGCCACCCCCACCCCACCCCAAACCCACCCCAAACAAAAATTACAAAAGTTACAAATGTTACAAAGGCGACTGCTATTGGGACAAAATTAAACTGTATACTGTACCCATTATGACGTTGCACTCACATAGTCTATTTTGTAATAGTGGCCAACCACATACAGGAGCTTAATTTGGTCCTGATATCACACAGAGTGCTTTGCACCAATATTTCCAACAAAACTAATCAAGATATTGCTGTGCTACATTTTAGAAATAATTGCACAATCAATTCTATTAAATGCAAAACTGCTGGCTCGTAAACACCATGTCCTTGCTGCATCCCAGTGAAAGAGACACTCACTTGGAGCTGGAACTCAGTCTGACCACCAACAATGGGAACTTTTACTACAGTTATTCTTCTAGCTTTTATGGAGTTTATGGTATGTGAGCATCTTCTTACAAAAAAGATAATAATCTGATTGAATGAAAAGGTAAGAAGGGAAAGCCTCTAAATATTAACACTATCTGGCAAATATGGTCTGTATTGATGAAGATATCATTTGAAAAGAACTCTGAATTTATGCAACGTTATGTCTGAACTTCTGTGCACATGTCATCATATGTAGTAATATAGCTACGTCTTAAACCATCACCATGAAATAAAGATATTGTATCAGCTGAAAAAGCAATTACTCTGTGGTGTTATTCTTCTTAAATACACTAATTATGGTTTTGGATCAAAACCTTCAAGCATTATGCTACAGTCACAAAGCCACTTACGGTAGATGTGGACGCTGGTGGATAACAAATAACGAGCAATCATCCGCAAGAATACGTATGCTCCGTAAGCATACGTATCTATCTGTACCTCAATACGTAGGATGCTCATATCCCTTGGGAAAAATTTTAATTCTCAAAACTTTGCTACGGATCACACATCCGTAAAATGTATGTAAAATACGTAACTCTTACGTAAGATACGTAAACTCAACCGTAAGATACATATACGCATCTACATGGATCCTTATCATATGTAAGCATATGCTACAGTCACGCGGCCACTTATGCTACAGTCACACGACCACTTACGGTAGATGCGGATGCTTGCAGATAACAAATACGTAAGCATCCGCATTAATACGTATCTTATGTAAGCATACATTTCTATCCGTAACTCAATACGCAGGATACGTAGACACGCGCAGACATACGCAGATTCGTCACCAAGATTTTGAAATTCTCAAAACTTTGTTGCGGATCACACATATACGTAAAATACGTAACTCTGACGTAAGATACGTAAACTCATCCGCGAGTCTCCGTATTGTACGTAATCATCCGTATTCATCCGTAACCCAATACGCAGGGTCCGCACTAATATGATGACCTATCTCTTTACTGTGATGTCAGGTTGACAACTGGAATCCTGGGTCTCTTTGCTGCGTATTTTCAGAATATTTACGTATTTTAATCATGCAAGCATCCGCAGGTCCGTATCATGCCGTAAGTGGCCGTGTGACTGTAGCATTATGGTTGATGCGGATGCTTGTGGATAACAAATACGTAAGCATCCGCAAGAATACGTATCTTTCGTAAGCATATGTATCTATCCGTAACTCAATACGCAGGATACGTAGACATGCGCAGATATACGTAGATTGGTCACCAAGATTTGGAAATTCTCAAAACTTTGTTGCGGATCACACATACGTCAAATATACGTAATATAATTCGGTAAGATAAGTAAATTCATCCGCGAGGCTCCGTATCGTACGTAATCATCCGTATTCATCTGTAACCCAATACGCAGGATCCGCAGTAATATGAAGAACTATCTCTGTACTGTGAAGCCAGGTTGGCAACTGGAATCCTGGGAGGCTGGGTCTCTTTGCTGCGTATTTTCATAATATTTACGCATTTTTATCAGGCAAGCATCCGCAGGTCCGTATCATGCTGTAAGTGGCCGTGTGACTGTAGCAATACATGCCTATCTGTTACAAATCCTCAGGATCTGCAGTCTTACGATGACCCATCTCCTACTTTGAGTTCATGTTCACAGCTGGAATCCTGGACCTCTTTGCTGAGTATTTTTTCATAATATTTACGTCTTTCCAGTATGCAAGCATCCGAAGGTTCGTATCATAACATGTGCCTGTAGGATTATTAATGCTTATTGCGTCGCTTCAGTAGCTGAAGCAAAAGCCTTGTGATCACTTCGTTTCTATGTATCTATGTATGTCTCCGGACAAGCTAAAGCTTTTACCGTTACACCGATTTCGTTCAAACTTTACACAGCTATGAGGTATGAGGCGACACCAAAGTGATTCGATTTTGGGCGCTCTGCCAATTAAATTGTGTATGTTAGAAGGCTATTTATGAAATTTTACTGATATTCAATGCACTTAGCCAGCTAGTCTCGATCAACCAGACTCTGTAATGGCGGCAATACAGAGTCTGGTTAAACGAGGCTATTAGCCAGCAAGAAAAAAATCAGGTTTCCTAGAATACAGAGCGACCAGCGTAAATCACAGTGCCTTTGACGTGTTCTTTCAAACGTCAACCGTTCAACCAATAACGCACACCGCCTTGCACGGATTACGTTATCCTTTGTAGTTCGTGGTTTATTGTGTTAGTACATTGTATACTTTCACATAGAAGTGTCATTGACGTAGTGTTTGTAAACAGTATGTATCTCAGTAAGTCAACGTTGTTCTAGCGACGCAGTGTTCTTTGAACACTTTTGATCTTGTTCACTTTGCCATCTGTAGACTCCCTGTCGTGCACAGACCATGGATCAGATCATCAGCGCGGCCGCTCAGACAAGTACGCACTTTTCACTTATAAGAATTACAATATGTTTATTCGCCAATGACTAACAATCTAGGGTATTTTGCAATAAATCTTCAGATATTATATAATGTAATCCACAACACAAGTGGCGTTGGGCTTGTAACATGTAAAAATTACCGTTTGTCTATGTTTGCAGGCTTTGTAAGTGAGATATGATAGGGTCTATATTGATGATGTACATTTTATTACGCTCCGCAAAAGTGGAACAGTGTTCTCTTTTTTCTTGACCCCCCCCCCCCCAAAATTACAGTTCATATTCAAAAATGTATACATACACTAACATAAAAATCACATAATAAAGATAATAAGACATCTATCAATCATAATTATCGAATGTATAGATGAGAATTTTATATACTGTCTTATATATTGACTTCTAATGCCACATTCAAATAGATGAATCCTGATATGGAAATTTTCAGCGTCTGGAAGATTTTTAGCTCATAAAAATCACATAAAGTAAACATCAGTTGACTGAACCCCTCCTCTTAATGAACACATCTTTTGCGGAGCATCATAATTATCTGATTTGGCCGTGCTATAACTTTAATAGTAGTAATGATACATGATAGGGTATACTATTACTTATAGAATATTAGACATGAATCTAAATACCACGGTCAAATATTAAATAGATGAATCTACATACATAAAATTTTCAATAAGGTCGTGTGGAAAATTTTTAGCTCGGCGAAAAAATCTTGGACCAGAAGAAGTTTGGCTTGGAACATCAAAACTTGAAAAAAAAAACGTTTTGCCCCCAATTCCATTTTAAAATTTAAAATGTTCCTTTGCGTTTTTGGTCATGACAAAATGTACATCATCCCTAAGTGATATGTAATCGCCTCTATATTTGCATGCTAGTAACTTTTAATAGTAGTAAGTGATACATGATAGGGTCAATATGTGTAGGCCTAGTACATGATATATGATAGGGTCTATATTTACAGGCCTATTAAGTGATATATGAGAAGGTCTACATTTGCTATCTAGTTAGTGATATACGGTAGCATTTTGCAGGCTAGTAAGTGATATGTGATAGGGTCTATATTTACAGCCCTAATAAGTGATATCAGGAATTTATGAGCAAATTCCTCTAATTGAGTAACAGTATATTGTGAGGTATACGTATTCCATTCAATGTGATATTTAATAAATCCATCTTTCTTACTTTTATATTTCTGATACAGAATAAAAATATTGATCTTTTAAAGATTTGATTATATCATCAAAACAATTGTGTGTATTAAAAAAATCCCAAATCTTCTTTCTGTCGGGGTAAAATGCAATATGGCCTTTTTTCAGATCTTGAGATGATATATTCTTTTCATAATTTGTAAAAACACTTTAAAAACTACACACAGAAAAAAGAATTGAAACAAGCTTAGAAAGCAACGTGAAAATTACTCAAGGCTGATTTAGGTGAAGAGATGTGATATTTTCAAGGACACATTCCAACAATGTTTACACTGACACAAGCGGACGGGCTTAGCTCAACAGGGTTAATTTATGCTAGAGTAGCCGAGTGTGGGATAAAGCTACCAAAAAACTAGGCATTTGGGAGAGTTGTTCTTACTTTATATCATTTTTGTATCAAAAGTATATAAACTACAACAAAGGTTATTATTGGGTGTGATCACCAATTGAATTGGCATTATTAATCTGGTTTCAATTTACATGTGGAGTAAATGGTTGAAAAGATATGATTTTTTTTTTTTTAAAGTTGACAGAATGCAGAAAATGTCACTCTGAACACTAACTTATTCCGTCTCATATATTCCTGGTGATATATAATAGGGTCTATGTTTGGACGCTAGTAAGTGATACATGATACAATCTATATTTAAATGCTAGTACGTGACGTGACATATGATAGGGTCTATATTTGCATGTTAGTAAGTGATTTGTGAAAGTGTCTATATTTGCATGTTGTTAAGTGATATATGATAGTGTCTATATTTGCAGGCTAGTAAGTGATATATGATAGGGTCAATATTTACAGCCCTAATAAATGATATATGATAGGGTCTATATTTGCATGCTAGTAAGTGATATATGAAAGTGTCTTTATTTGCAAGCCGGCAAGTGATATATGATAGGGTCTATATTTGCATGCTGGTAAGTGATATATGAGACTATATTTGCATGCTAGTAAGTGATATATGATATGGTCTATATTTGCATGCTAGTAATTAATATATATCATGGGGTCTATATTTGCAGGCCTAGTAAATGATATATGATAGGGTTTATATTTGCAGGCTAGTCATATGTGATTAGGGTCTATACTTGCAGGCATGGCCATGGACTTTGTCCAGGACAGTGATACTGTGCTGGTTGAGTACGACATCAAGTACAACAGAACCGTATGGGAACAAATACAGAGAGAGTAAGTTATAGTACTTCTGCTGCCAAAATACTCAATTCTTTGTTGTTTTTTTTTTCTTTTTTTTTTTTTTTTTTTTTTTTTTTTTTTTTTTTTTTTGTTAAATTTGCAAGTTGAGCAGCCGCCATTCTTCTCATGATTATTATCGTATGGTCTCTGCTGTTAAAAATAAATTGAAATTTGTAAAAATTGATCTACTTTATTAATGTTTTCGGTATACTCAGGTATATCTGAAGAGGGTCGTTGATCACAAAAAAAAACATTAATAAAGTAGACCACTTTTTACAATTTGCAATCTAAATTTTACTCCAGACATCAGACAATAATAATCATAATACTCACTTCCGTATAAAACTTTGGAAATACGCTTTCTCTACAATAGTATGAACTATCTCCTTCTATAGTCTAAGTTCAATGGTCAGTTCTAAGGCAATGGGTCAATCGTCATTTGTTCTATCTGGTATAATGTCTAACACCAATGTTAGGAAACACCAGATCTGCTACTGATCTTCATTTTACAGATAACTTTTTAAGGTTTTCATTTTGTGCTTTTATTTCATTTTTATTTTCTTGATTTAAGACCAACAATGATTTATTGAGTTCGATTACTGTGAATATTTGATTATTTGGTTGCTTATTGCAGGAATACTGAAGCTAATAGTCCTGATGGGAGACAAAAGCGAAAAGCCATCAGATATGAAACTCAGCGTTGGACCAACAAAAAAATTCCCTACAGAATGGAAAATATTTTCTGTAAGTTATTTCATTTAACAATTGCATCTGTCTTGCCACAATATCAAATCAATGATCACTAATGAAAACTGAGCATATGAATATCTTCAAGTGCTATGCTTTTAAAATATGCGTAAGGGAGTATTGGTGGAGGGTCAAAATGGTTAGTAAAATTAGGGCGGGGAGGACGAGAAAAACACTTAAAGTTTCGCCTATGCTAAGGGGGGAGGACAAAAAAGTTTTAACTATGCAAGGGGGACGGGCAAAGAAAAATTCAACCATAGATTTTGGAAAATTACCCCCCTCCCCCTTCTTCCTTCTAGTACTTTATGATCACTCCCTAATCAGAAACCTGCATCATATCATACATGTTATATATATAATAGTATAAATAAATGTCAATTGCTTGTCCATATTGCCATGTTGATGAGTGTTGTACAAAAAATAACATTTTGGGGCTACAACATACATGTGATAGCAATTAGGATGATTGTAAGTTCTATATACAGAAAATTGGCGTGATATGAAACTGAGTCCACTATCAGGAGTAGTACTGACACTCATCTCACATCGGAGAAAAATAGACACACAGGCGCCGTTTTAGAAACAGTGACCACTCCGCAAAACGCCATGTAACTTCGACAAACGCCGTTAAACGTCACCACAGACATCGCGAGACGCCGCGAGTAATTTTCCAATGTTAAATTCTCTAACCCCATACCGTGAGACACCGCCAGCAGCGTCCCCTCTCATCCGTTGGCAGCGTGACACACTCCGCCTTGGACATCGACAACGCCGTCGCGGAGTTTGACGAAGTTTGTCGGAGTTTGACGGTGTCTTGCGCTCGCCCTCGGTGGGTGGAAAATGAAACTTTCACACGCCTGTATGTCTAGCTCCGCCAGACACCGTCACAACATTTTTTTGACGTCGCAGTGTACAAATTTAACTCCGTCTGACTTCGTTGCACCTAATTTTTTTATGAATACGAGGGTCGGGGTGGTCGAGGCGCTTCATTTGTTGCAAACGGCGTGACTTCAGACGCCGCCAGACATAGAAGCAATTTTTTCTTGATTTTTTTAATTTTTAGCCCTTGTGCCGCGCCCAGGCTAACTGGGGGTAACATATTGTATTGTCAGACACGTTTATAACCCTTCAAATACTAACACTCATATGATCCACATTTATAGCGCTTTCTGACACACACGCGCGCGCGCACACACGCACACGCACACACACGCACGCACACGCACGCACACACACACACATTGTCGGGCACATTTATGTGTCATTTATAACAATTTCAATTATTAACAGTTACAACTATATCCTTCTCCTCTGCCCGATGCAGCCTCGTCGGACGTGCAGCAGATCAAGGCAGCCATGTCCGACTGGGAGCGCTACACGTGCCTGAAGTTCCAACCGGCCGGCCGCGGAGACTACAACTACATCAACATCGGCACTGGCGGAGGGTGCGTGCCACTTGCCCCTGGGATCAGGAGGGGTGGTTAAGGGGGAAAGAAATCCCCTTTTTTTCTTTGGCGGGAGGGGGGAGAAATCCCTAACTTTTTGGAGCTTATTGCCCACATCTCTATTTTTTACATCCCATAAGCTTTAAGGCATTATTTCCGACATCCCACTTCCTTGAAATCCCACCTCAGTCTTTTTATTTTTGCTCAAAGACACAGACCAGTTTTAGTTTAGTTTTTAGGGGGTTGGGGATTATAAGGGGCCAAGAAATCCCGCATTCCTTTTTTGGCCGTTTTTCCCACATCCTATTTCCTTAAGAACCCGCCCCCACAGTCACATGCCAGTTTAGTCCAGTTATTAGGGGGTGGGGCGGTTATAAGGGGCCAAAGATTCCCAAATCCCTAATGTTTTTGGACTTATTTCCCACATGCTTATTGTTCCCCACATCCCAAAAATTCTAATGCATATCCTCCACATCCAATTCCTTGAAATCCCACATCCCCCTTTTTGCCATTTTTCCCACATCCCTCTTTCTGGTGGGCGTTTCCCACATTGCACTTCTTTATAAAGCCGCTGCCACCACCACAGACCAGTTTTAGGGATGATGTACATTTTGTCACGCTCCGCAAAAGTGGAACAGTGTTCTCTTTTTTCTTGAACCCCCCCCCCCAAAAGTGGAAACATCAGATGTGTGACATAATCAAAGAATATCTACACAGTGTTTCGCGATATTTATTCAAATATTACGTATATATGCCATAAAATAATATTTATTATACATCAGGAA
Organism: Streblospio benedicti; assembly: GCA_019095985.1. NCBI lineage: Eukaryota > Metazoa > Annelida > Polychaeta > Spionida > Spionidae > Streblospio > Streblospio benedicti. The sequence continues at coordinate 21,459,579 of CM032665.1, forward strand.
TGTAAATTATAATATTAATGAATGTGTGAAATCTGCTCTATGTATTTTTTAATGCCACATTTAAATAGTAAATAGTGGAATTCTGGTATGAAAAGTTTTAGCGCGAGAGATAAAATTTTACACCCACAAAAAAGTGGAACATCCAAAACTTGACCGAAACCCCCCCCCTCCCCCTAAGTGGAACACTGTTCCACTTTTGCGGAGCGTGACAAAATGTACATCATCCCTTAGTCCAGTCCAAATATTCCACATATAAACGCTTACCACATTCCAATGTTCTTACTATTCACATTTATTTTGTGATATATACCTACTGGTATAGGCTACCCTTATTCATAAAAAGTGCACTTCTGACTGTCACTTTAGATTACAGGCGGGTATTGAGACAAAGTAGACAGAATGTTTATCAGTAGGGGTAGTATAATATGTAAACATTCAAACATGGATCTGGTTTTATCCTAAACAATGTGTAATCCAAAAGCAATTGAGAGGAATATTGGATACTGATGAAATGAGGCCATGATTTTCCACCTTGCAAATCCTCATTTCACCGATATGAGTCGTATAATGACTTTTTGATAAATTACACACACCCAGCATCCCAAATTTCTCGAGGATGCCAGCGCCAGATTTGTCAAATAATGTTGAATCGGGTTAAATGGGTCGATATTTTCTACATAACAGCTTCATACGAAGCAGTTCGAAGGAAGCAAATTTTGCTGGTGTTGCAAGCTGCCAGAGCTCCACATGCTCCAGATAATAGGCCGATCACCCGAAGCATCCAGAAAAGGCCAGCTTTAATTTGAAAGACCTTATGGTCCTCCAAATAGCCCTCTAGACTATTCAGAAAAGCAGGCACGTGGTCTGGATCAGCAGATCAATAATCCTGTGCCATAGGCCGAAAGACACAAACCACTTCTCGAAATACATTTTTACACTTCTCTCTATCTCTCGCGTCTTTTTAGCAATATATATCACTTCTCGGGAGGGGTATAACATCTTTTAGGCCAGAACGGGCCGGAAGTGGGTCGTCAACCTCAAGAACAACGGAATCAGCCAGATAACTCCATATCTAAACCCAAGAAGGCAGGCAGGTGTTCTAGATTAGCAGATCCATAATCCTTTTACATAGTCCAAAAACACAAACCACTTCTCAGGAGAGGGGAATGATATTTTTTAGCCCAGTACCGGCCAGAAGTGGGCCATTCCCCCTAGGAACTACCGAACCAGCCAAATAACTTCAGATCTAAAGCCAGATCAACCACGATCCATCTTGAAATGACACATCTGTGTCTCCTAGAGCATCTGGAGCCATTCTCTATGTGAAACGATGGGTTAACTGAATACGTGTTTTTCTACAATAATGCCACATCTGAACTGTATGTGAGAATGAACTGTCAAAGTACTGCATTCAGTTCATTCTCATATATTTTTCATATTAAATCGCCGATTATACCACCAATCACCCATAAATATAAAGAAAATACGTTTTGTTTTTGTGTTTGTTCTCCCAGATGTTCTTCATACGTCGGCATGAATGGAGGCAGTCAGCACGTGTCGCTAGCGCCAGGCTGTAGAGTGGTGGGTACTGTAGAGTGATGGGTACTGCTGCAGTGTCAGGATTCTAGATCTTATTTTAACTTTAATACGTCCAGAAAAGGATAGCACTTGTATTATGGGAACGCATAGTTGTTTGTCTTTGGACAAGCTAGAGTGTTTACCGATAAACCGATTTCGTTCAAACATTACACGATTTTGGGTTACCCGGCGTTGCCTGGTTGAAACATGAAATCCTAAACCGTAAATGCTGGTAATATAACTTTTTTCTTAAAATCATTACATACTTTGAAATGAAGCAAAATGTTTGAAAAAATTGCAAGACATCGTTTAATTTGTGTTATTATTCAATACATGCTTAGAAAATAAGATGAAGCAAACAAATATTGATACGCATGGAACAACAAATAATTGATATGTAAAACGACAGATACAGAAATTAGAACTCCCAACACATTAAGATACAGAAATGTACATAACATAAACAGCAAATCTAGTACATATGTATGAGTTTTTCATAAAAAATGACAACAAATATAGATTGGTAACACAATAAATAAATATAGATATGAATATAACAGAGCAACAACTGTAGATAGCTTGTAAACACAAATGGATAAACGTTCAACAATAATTTAATTTTTAAGTGTTTATTAATAACAATGAACTTTTATTTTTTTGTCACACACATGTATGTTTTCACCTTAGCTTCATGAACCGGAGCGCAAGGTTGTTTCAGAGAATTTACAAAATTGAATGAGTTTCAGTGTTGCAGAGCCTTTGGTATACCACATTTTTTGTTCGGCCATTAGGGGCATACATGTGGAGCTGCTTTGAGTCTTGTGCTCTAGAGCAAGCAACATATAACTGGCCATGAGAAAATACGGGCTCTGCCAGATTCAGACCCACCACTTTGAGAATAACATATGTTTTATACGGCAATCATGTGTGTGTAAAATATTAAAGTGATAGATGCAGCTAAAGCGAGGGGCACATTCCACCGCAAGGTGGGTCTACAGCCTGTCTACTGCCAAAAACGCATAGAAAACGTGAGGATCCGTGAGTGCACAGTGCGGCAAACGTACGTTTTTTTTCAAGGCCAGCCCATTGCATGAAAGCCGCAGAAGAAGTTTGGCTTGCCAAACTTCTTCTACGATCACCCTACGTCATGGTCTGACCGTAAGGTGGCAGTGGGTGACCTTACGTTAAAACGCAGAGGATTTAACCGCACGTTGTCGGCACGGACACAGTACTGGGGCCGTGCGTTGCCTGTACCATGAACGTGCGGATCCCGTACTTTAGTAATCACACGGTGGTGCGTAGAGCGTAAGTTGTACGCGAGTACATCGCACGTTCTATGCAAGTTGATCCGCACGGCCACCTCAATAATAACCACTCCCTGTGCCGACGCACTCATAACGCACGGAGCCCGTGCGTATGTGCCCACAACTGTACTTTTGTCAATGCTTGCGGAAAACGCCGTGACGCGCAGACCTTAACTGCGCCTTGCGGCGACCACCGCCCATAAGGTGGAATGTACCGCTTAAATGTGCCAGGAGGGCTGTAATAATGCTGAGCAGAAGTTGGAATGCCCTTTTTAGCTCAACGTATGATGGCGTTATCTACTACCAGCCAAAAAAAAAAAAAAAGTTTTATGGCGTCATGCATTGTTTTCCGTGTATGCTGCCGTAATGCGTGAGTGGATCGTGCGTTTTTGATAGGGTGGGCGCCTATGTGGCGGGCACTTGAACTACACCGGCTTATGCTTATGCTTACAGATTCAAATAATTCCTGAAATAATCTATTAATTAATTAAATAAATTAATTAATTAATTAAGTGGATGAGTATCAATGTATAATGTACAATTAATTTTAATACCTGTTACTCAAGCGGTGCTTAGTGTAGTTTGGGTCAAGGATTGTAATTCATTTACTTTTATTTATTTTTATTTACTTTACTTAAATTTACGTAGGCAACGTTTTTCATAGAATGAGGTACGTTTAAAGTACGCATAACGCACGGGTAACGTTAGCTGTAGCAAAGAAAGACGTTCAGCTTATCTACTCCTTCTTCTTCTTCTTCTTCTTCATGTTTAGACCGTCTCTTATGTGTAGACGTTCCGGCCATAATTATGCCGTATGGAAATACGTTAATTTAACAAAAGGAATTATATACAAAAGAAAAGAAATTATTTACAAAAATTTACAAAGGAGTTTTGATCTTTTTTTCTTTTTTACCAAAAAGTTATCTTGCCTTGTCAAATTTGTAACCCAATCCCCCCCCCCCCCAAAAAAGTTTCTGCCTTGTAGTATGCAGTTTGAATACCATATTTCGGCACACCTCTTCATGCCTACTGTCGTGGTAGGGTAATAAGGTGGTGTCGAGGATGATACTTGTAAGCGTTTCATGATCAACAGATAATCTCTGTTGACGACAGGTGGACAGAACATGTTTGAGGTAGGGGCGTCTTGTCTCCATGAGGGAGCCGCATTTCACCAAAAAATGCACTGTGTCCTCTGGTTCATCCTTGCAAAGGGGACAGAGGGCTGTCTGTGATGCACCAGCGATATAGGAGGTAGACTTACGTGTAACGTACTACGTATGACGTATATGCAGAGGAA
>CM032665.1:21463857-21490176 GCA_019095985.1 Streblospio benedicti
AGTTTATATGTTCAAGGTTAATGAATTCCACAATTTAGGACCTGTCACACTGAATGACCTCTCAGCAAATGTCGATTTTAGTTGTAAAGGGAATATGCATCCATATGTTATTGCTCTCAAAATGATAATCTTTTTCCATGTTTGTTCAGGATAAGACCAAAGTCCAGCTTAGAAGCAGCAGCCGAAGCTGCAGCAAAAGTGAATGCTATGCTGATAGCAAAGGGAAAGTTGAAGCCCTCGCAATTATCAACAGCTCCACCAAAAAATCAGAAGTCTCCAGGACCGCAACATCAACAAATGCCCCAAGCTACTAATGAAATGGTTTGTTCTGCAATTTTAATTTATGAAAGTACAGGGTCATTATTAAGGGATTACTCCTGAAAATTCTTTGCACACTGACAGTCAATTTTGTTGTAAATAAATGGTTGAGAATTTTGAATATGATGTTTTACCCGTGCATTTAGTTGAATCTTTTTATTCAATATGAATATTTATACAGGCACCACCATTGCAACAAAGCCAAGCGAATCTGATCGTAGCAGAGGTTGAAATTAACGATGTTCCAATTGGTTGTCGTAATCTGCTCACCCGTGGGTCTACTCAAGATGAAATTAGCAAAATGAGTTCAGCTGCTGTATCAACTAGAGGGCGATACATGTCAAATGAAGAAAAGGCTAAGATACATCCAGGTTCCAAGTATGTCCTTTGATTTTTACTATTTAGTTTTGCAATGTATGATTTGTGCACAGAATTTTAAGTAACAGGTTTTTAGTAGTTGTATTCGCAATAGAACTTCTTCATATTAATAGAATATAATTTAAATATTTACACTTTCAGTGACAGACCCCTTTATCTTTGTGTGCAAGGCCCAAACCAGGACAGTGTTGACAGTAAGTAGCCCACAGCGTAATGAACCATTAGAAATGTACATGTGACGAGTTTTATTTAAAGCGCGATTTCCTATCGTTTTGACTACCCGATGACAATCTCCAATCCATAACTAGTTTGTGTAGGTGAGCTGCATGTCCAAACATATAGGGTTTCAATGGCAACATATTTGTCATTCTTTATGACTACTAAGACACACACAAAATACATTATGTAATGTTATACAGACCCTTTTTCTAGAAAAATCACTGAACATTCCGCCATATTGCCATTTCAAAGTTGACAACGGGCACCATCACATTTATGACGCGGTATCGTGAAGTTGTAGTCGAGAGACCACTGATTAGCACGAGAGACACCACAGCTATAACTTTGAAACGGCTTGACCAAATGTCGTGAAAATTTGTAGAATCACTCCACTGATACAATGCTCTGACATCCTTAAATCTAGTAATTTAATAATTACTGAATCTTTTATAATTAACGTCTTAATAAAAGCCATACAAAATACAACATGACGTCCACAAGCTCCGCCCCCTTGTTTACTATTATTTGATAGTCTGCAAGGTGCCGTCTACAATGGGTTAAGACAAAGCGGCAACTTATCACTGTCTGGTAAACTTTGGTTAACCACTTTTCATGCCGTGGGCTCCTAAACAAACCAATCTATCACCCCTTTTCAGTGCCGTGGGCTCCTGGCAGACCTTATTTGGAAAAAACAGTTTGATTTTGTCTGCTATTTTAATGAAAACAAATACTCGTGGTTCTAGTCTCAAATTCCAGTATGTCAATAACAACAACTACCTTGACATTTCAATATATTTCTAGAAGGAAATAAGCAGTATGGTGTTAATATTTTAATTATATTAGTGTGAGCGAATATTTACCCACCAAACACGCATTATCTGCTGCAATTTTGAGCCATGAAAATACTCTTATTTGTGTTCGCAAAACCATGGCTTGTTGTATATGGTTTGAATGTCATTGAAGCCTGCTATTCATCGAGACCTTAAACAAATGTGAAACTAGACTCATCAAGGTCATATTCAGATATATATTTTTGAGCCTTAATCAAAATGAATAGCGGTATTCTTAGGTTCAAAGCGCCACAAAACACGTTGACACTGCGAATTAGCCTTTATCAAAGGCGCTCCTACGATTCTATATCAGCAACTGCGCAAAAGGCTGATTTTCAGGAAATACCGGCTTTTGGTAATAGTGACAAAGTTGAACATTTTGAAGAAGAAATATCATATTATTCGTCACCCACGCTCCATCTGATTGTATCTTGGATACCGAATCACAAATAAACCGTTTGGCAAACTACCCAATAAGTGTGGGCGTTGGAAATCTAGTATTTCTATCAAAGCGGATGATGTTTTTGTCGGGTGATCAAGTGGTGGCACTGGTGCCTGTCAAAACTTCACGGCAATGAAGAAATAAAAAAGTTGAACACGTCTTTGGTCCGTAATATTGTAAGTAAAAATATATTATTATGAAATAGGGATGGTTTATGGTGTTTTTGTGTCTATCCTGGATAAAAACTTCGCTGCACTTAAAATTTCTACTGCTACTCGACATTTAAAATCAACCAAGCTGTCAAATGAATGGGCGATTACTCGAAATTGTCAAAATTTCCTTTTATATTTGTATGTATCTTTATTTATAATGGTAAAAAATAAGAAACTAGACCGTCTCCTGAATGTTACTGTGTAAATGTGAAAATGTTCTGATGAAAAACATAAAAGAGCTACAAAGGATCATATTTCAACTATGACAACTAAGCCCCCCACTGTGAATAACCGTCACGAAAAAATGCGTGTCTGGCACTGAGGGGAGTATAGTAATTCTGACTGGCGTCAAGAGGGGTTGACAACAAGCAAGGGTGGGTTGACATTTGTTGTCCATTATTCATTAATTTACTAGATATATTGGAATTCCTTTCATACACATCATATGTTATCGCATCAGAGATGTATTTTCTAAACTTCGCTTGAGGTTTCACCGAATGAAATGCGCATGAAATCTCTAGAGCATTAAACGAATCGGTATTGTTGAATTTGAGGCAAGCATGTGCTGTAAGATAGACAGAAAGTTGAGCAGGTTGTTTGTTCAACATTCTAAGCTTGGAGATAGCTAAATATATACAATTATTTGTTTCACTGCCATATCAATATACGTATTGGAAGCAGATTTCAACAAAGGATTCCATTGGTGTATTCTATTTGTTGCTAGCTTTTAATAATAATTCGTGTTACAGCAAATACTGACTCGTCAGGTTGTTTTAAGTAAACAAGGCAGGGAGCACCTGTTTATTCTTAGAAATGTGATGATTTAGCAACAAGCATGGTGAGTTGTTGAAAATATGTGTTGTCCATTATTTAGTAATTTATTAGGAATATTGGACCTCGTTTCATACACAACATATGTTATGATGTTAAAGATACATTTTTCTATCCTCGCTTGAGGTCTTACGAAATATTGCGCAATGCTTTTAGGTCAAGATTGACAAGAACGCTTCATGATGATATTTAGATCTACTTGTCAGTGACAGCCGTTTTGGGGAACGGTAAAAGCATAGTGGCGTTTGAAAACGGTTTAAAAAAAAGAATACTGTGTGTATGCAATCCTTAGCACAAATTATGGATGATGTAAGGTCTGCTATATGCCTCTCTTGAATAAATTTTGAAAAAGGTCAGCACAAGTTGTCATACGATTTTTTTAAATGTCTTGCTATCTGTCAAAATCACAACATAGGCCGGCAAGTTTGGAGGGAACAGTCCGAGTTATAAAGAAGACGTTTTTGCAGGAAAAAAGGCTGACAGTAAGCAAACTTTAACATGAGATTTGTCTGATATATGTTCTGATATAAGTCTCTCTTGATAAAATTTGCATTTTTTCCCGGATAGAAAAAAAAGGACCAACACACGGCGCCGGTTTCTACACACGGGGCACAAACCACTGCGATTTTATAAACAATGCGTGTTATTTGAGAAATATCCTTTCATCCATGTCTTCATAATCGGTTTATAATTGTTCCGGCGTGTGAATTCTTGATGGGTATGTTATTGTAACGATGATAATCAATTCGTAGGAATGTTTGAGACCCAAGTGGTAGTATAACCAAATCAAGAGAAAGGGGCGGGGCATCGTAACTATGAAATAGCGCCAAAGCGCATGCGTGTATATTATATGCAAATGCGTGACGTCAGGTTGTATCAAAGAGACAGGATTTCACTCGATTATTTTACAAATAAAAGTCTTCATAATGATATATGCATTAGATAAAAACTAAATATCTGTTTCTTTTATTGTTTATTTAATAGCACTTTAGTGACGGCCAAATGCAAAACGGTAACCAGGCATGTATAAACCATTAGGCAATCGGGCTTTAACGTAACTACACTACATGTCGGAAGTGCCCTTTTGATCTCCAATGTTATGTCTTGTCATTTTATTTTCAACAAGTGCAATGAATTGCAAAATTACATGCATGATTTGTATAGAAGATAAAAAGAATAAAAAAAATTCAATAATTTAATTAAAAAAAAAGTTATCACGCTTCAAATCAGTTGTTATTGGTCTAAATAGAAGAGTGTTTTTTCCATCAACAGAAGCTGTACATCGAATAAAAGAGATCATAGGCAACAGTTTCAAAGGAAAAGGTGGTGGGCCGAGAGTATCTGCATTCAGACCAAGAGGGCCACCGCCAGTGATGGGAAACATGTCGCAACCACCACCTCTCATGTCCATTAATACACAGCCAACTGGGGTGAGTATTTGTATGAAACCACTCGATTAAAGATATATCTTGTACCACTAAAAATATCCTGAACTGAGATTATCAGGTCAGCATTTGTGACTGACGCTTCTACACAGGTTAGTAAGAAAGTAGCAGAAGTTTTGAACTTCTTTCTTATCCATGGAATCCAGCAAATAATTAACATGAAATCGTGTTTGTGTTTAGGCAAGAATGGGCGGTCCCCGAATGCCTGGTGAAATGCAGCCACCTAATGGGCCCCCACCTGGGATGCTCTCACCTGGTGGAAGTCTACAAATCGGAGTACGTATTACCTACATTACTGAAATCATGTGACTGCAAATTTTAAGATATGTCCTGAGTTCAATACCAAGTTTCTGTGGTACCTACATACTAATTAGGTACAGGTCAGGCAAGTGGACGCTAATGCTGATTGATAAGCAAGTCTGCGCTACGGTTGCAATGTGTTGTATGCACCCTAGGGAGTTGAGTAAGATATAGTGTGACAAGGATGCTCATGACCTAGTGTGGATGTGAAGTCGCTAGAGCACGACAAACTGAATTGCGACTAAATATTAAAGCACATTTACATTTACATTAAGTTGCTGTTTCCTGTTCCAGTCACAACAAAATGCTGATTGATCCGTAGAATGTTAGTGTTATCAAAACGTTGAAAAATACATGTCAATTCTGCATTATTTATACATTTTCTGCTTAATAGTTATACAGATTTAGTATGTGATATGATAGTTCAATCTTTTTTATTGCAGGTGGCATTCACAGAAAAGATCTATGTTGGTTTAGAGCATGCTCCTCCGAATTTCGATGTCAAAGGCAAAGTTTTAGGGCCGATGGTAAGGTTATTTTAGTAGATCTTTTTATCTTCAGAATTTTGAATTATCAGATTCAAACTTACATGCTGATCATATTTTCATCTACTGTTAAATCTTGAAGTTGTAAGTACAGTACAAAGTGTTTGAGAATGGGCCCAAGTGAAAATGCTTAGATTGCCAAGGATGATTATGTTCTATGCTTTCAGGGTAATTTTCTGCAGCATATTGCAACAGAAACTGGATGTAAAATTGCCATTCGTGGGAAGGGTAGTGGAGCGGTAGAGTCCACTGGTCCTGAAGCCTTCGAACCAATGCATCTTCAAATACAGTAAGTTTCTAAATAACAATATGTGTCTTAACAATCGATAGATTGTTCCAATGTTCAATTATTTTGATAAATTTTATAATTTTTACTATATTTTATAGAGATACTTAATATTTATTAATATTTATTTTTCAGGCACAACAATCTTATGGGATTACAACAAGCGAAAGAGTTAGCAGGCAATTTGATACAAACTGTAAGTTTTTAATTTTTTTTAATCTTTTAATTGACAAAATTTGATTTTGTAGGTCTGATATGGAAATTATGGATATTGAGACGTAGTTGTGAACGAAATTCTACTTTATTATCTCCATTCCTTCATTAATAAAAATTTCTTTATAGCTATTTGACATCAGCTCGTTGTTGGAAGTATTTTGAGTTTTTGCGTGTATAAAAATGATAGTTTTGAGCTTGTCAATGTCAGCAGTTGAATGTGTTAAACAAAGCTTTGTGTCTGCCCAACGGTCACAGGCCAAACTGATTATTTCAAAGCATGATATTTTTTTCTGAATCAAGGAATGCTGTTCTAAGTCATCATGTTAGAATATGAAATCAACATATAGTAGTTGGTTGATTTTTCTTCCCTTAGTTATTTTAATCACCATTTTTGACCATCGTTTAATCATATTTCAAACTTTTTTATCGGGTATATGCTAATGCAATGATGATGTTGGGAAGAATAATCAAACATCAATCTGCTCCAGTTTTACCATAATTACTAGTTGCTACAGGCAGTGTTCAGAAGATGAAGCTTAGATTCTGAGCACTAGGAGCAGTCATATCGCTAGATTGCTATTCCAGTAGTGGACTTCTGCGAAAGATGCATGCTTTCCGTCTCCAGTTATTGCAGACTAATGTGCAATAATATCTACAGTGTTCTATTTGTATTGTTCATATGTTAAGTTTATTTAGGTATTTTTTATATTAATGTTTTGCTTTTCACATCAATGAATTTTGTGGCAACCTAACTCGGTGTGCTTTTTCATTGTTTTTTAAAAACTAGTTCTCTTCCTTGTTTTTAAACTGGTGGTGTGATATGATGAAGATCAGTTATCAACTGCATATATGAATAATTTGTATTTGTGATTTAATAGCTGGTATACCACATGTGCTGTTTGTTTTAATTGTTTTAGGTTGAGAAGTAATAGGAATTTGCCTTCAATCGAAGATATTTTTGAACTCTTGTTTATATTGGATTATATCATTTATCAATATTGGATAAACCATGAATGCTCTTGCTTGCATAATATGTTATTTGCAGTGATTGGTTTATTCGAAATTTCTGTCAATTTGAATGATGAATGCAATTTTAATCCTGCCTACCTTAAACATTCAATGCTGCTGGAGAGACAGTTTATCAAATTATTTTGTATGTCTGAATTTCTTATATTAAAAGGTGTTTTGAAGTTTAATGACTTACCTGAAAACTTGCTGATATTTATTTACCATCATTTAGCTATTTTAGTATTCGACACTATTGATATTAGTTATAACCCTACAAAGAGAAAAATGGAACTTTGAAGGCCATACCAATTATTATATTAGGTTTTTGACATTAAATAATTTTGAAACAAGAAATTAGTAATTTTTGAAGAAAGAAAGGATAAAAAACTTGTTCGTGTAATTGTTATAATATTCAATAACATTCAGGATGGCAACAGATTTTTTTTAAGAAGAAAAAAAGATGGGATGGGGAGTGGGCTATAATTCTAATATAATACTTGAGTGGCCTTAAAAGAAAAATCATTTGATAGCCCCTGTCAAGAACACATTAGTGTTTAATAAAAGAGCATTTTAATGTTTGCATCAATAGATACATTGTCAAAGCACACAATTGTTGTTTTCAATATATCTATTAGTGATGATTGATCAGATACTTCCCATATTTATAAAACAAACAGGATTACCATAAATGAATTGATTAATCATATACTTTCCGTGTTTATAAAGCAAACAGGATTACCTAAACTGAATGCAGAGTAGTTTATGTTTATTTTACACTAATATCCTACGTGCACTTTTTCATGTATCGAGTTGAAGCTTTTGACAACCTGTGAACAGTCAGTGGCAATCATTGTAAATACAGTTTTTCTCATCGAATGATGAAGAATAATAGGATATAATACTTCTACTTTCAACCATCTCAAACACTGCTAGCTAAATCTGATGAGCCTGCCTCAATATGAGAAGATTGCCCCTTCTGTATTTTGTCTGACAGTCTCCAATACTCTTATTAGGAAGGTGTCCCAAAACTTGAGAGGCTCTTTTTTAAAGCGGTGGGCAGCAGCCGCAGGGCTACGGTTGCTGGGTAAGTATGGATTGTATGGGAGGGAATAACATGCTCGAGACTTTTCATATCTCCATCAGGTGCAGCAAGAATACGCTCAGTTCCAAGCGGCTCTGGCAGCGTTGCCACCACCACAACTGCCACCTCCGGGACACATGCAACTGCCTCCACCGGGTTTGCAGCAACAACCGCCACCTCAGAGTAAGTTGTTTACCATGCCACATCACCATTTGATTCTTCACCGTGGCACTTACATAAGTCGAGCATTTGTTTCCGCTCGAATTAGGTTGTTGAACAGTTTTTTCCAGGGTTATTTTTTTACTACCAAATTATTTCTAATTTTCAGGTCCGTTTCATATCTGTTGATGTTTGGGGCAGAGCTATCATTTATAGTAGATATTTCATGAAGTTGATCCACAAGTCTTGTCATACTTGCAGGAGAAAAATATCACATTTTGGAGTTGATTATAAATTTGGTGATTTAAACTGGGTAGTCCTGGTTGTCAGAAATTCTGTGACATTGTCACTGAATCATTAAAGATTAATTCCATTCTTATCTATCCGTATTAAAGATTGGACATGCTGAGATCTTTGAAACTACAAATGTTAGTGTTGTTTATGAAAAATAAATCATCTTACTAAATATTTTGTTAAACATTTTTTAGCTCCTTCGTCTGATGTTTCATTTTGAAATATCCAAAATCATGCATTTTATTGATTTCCAAAACAGTTCTGTAGAAAATCTCTTTAAAAATAAATTTTGTTCTTATTAGAAAAATATAGGAAATCTGTTTTTTCTAATATTTCTAAAGAAATCGTAATAAGAAAAGTCGGGGAATCCCTTGTGAAGCTATCAATTCATTAGAAACTTTTCTCAGATGAATAAAAAAATTGTGTTGTTTGGGTAACATTTTTTTCAATTGAAAAGTTTTCTTCTTTCAGAAATGTTAGTTATCAATACAATAGATAGTCCTCAAAATCAATTGGTTCAATATTTTATGTATAATATATATTGCCTGGATATATGGCATTCTAGTAAATATTTGGTATTTTATGTTTGAATTTCTTTTACAAAACAGGGGTTGAGATGTTATATTTTAATATGAAGATATTTCAACAATTGCGACAAGTTGATTTGCTGTAAGCCTGTAGCCAGCTTGGTCATCATCAACAAAAGTTAGCTTCTTGGGTTTAGTGCTTAAATATTTAGAAAGACTAAGTCAGAAGTGATATTTGATAATCTGCCATTCTTGTTATGTTATTGAATTGTTGCTAGTCTAGTCAGTGAAATAATGAATGGTAAAGAAATCACTTTTGATAAAGTTTCTTACAAAAAAATATCAATAACAGTAAGATCAATCAATGCTTTTGGATTTCTAAAAGAAAAAATACATTTAATCTAAATTTCTTTATTTACAATTTGCAAACCTGTAATAAATAAAACTGGTTTGAAGGTAAGTTCTAATGATATACAATATTTTTTCTTCTAACTTTGCAGAACTATTAGTAACTTTTATCCATCGATATATACATAGTGGCTTGTTTATATAGTGGAGAATGTATGCAGTGTTTTAGAAATTAATCAACAGACCTGGATTTTTATCAAAACCTAGAATAAAAGGAAATATTCAAATTCATACTTATCTTTTTCTTTCAGCTGTATATGTAGAAAATCTAAAAGCTTTGAAAAAATATATATATATAGCTTTCTTAGTATAACCCCCCCCCCCCCTTCTTGGTGGAAAAATACACCTATGTTCACCTTCGGTTATTGAAGTTTGCATAAATTAATCCATATGTTTTCAGGTAGTATCATATTGAAAAGAAGGACCCGATCGTATGTCTGCCAGAATAAGATACTTGAAAATGTTTTTCATATGGTCTAATTTTTTATTATGTTATTGTAGTAACCATGTTCACCCAGCCCATGATGACAGTTCAACAGACGCCCATTCAGGCTCCAATGACCTCTATGCCAGGTTCGAGTATAACATCTTCATTCAAATTAATACAAGAACTTGATGTCAACATAACAACGAATTTTTAATCCCTCCCGATTACTTGCTGAAAACCTTCAGCATCCAGATTCCATAATGAATATACATCATCTGGCACCAAAGAAAAATTCTTTTCTCATCTACTGAGGTTCCTGACAGGGTTTTCTTCATAGCCAAAACCATGTGCATAATACAAAACCTCTGTCCGCCATCTCTAATTGGGTTTTAAATTGATCTAGGAGGTATGCAAATGAGCACAGGACAGCAGCAGCCGGGCATGTTTGTCAACACGAGCGTGCCTCCGCCGTCCATGCACTCTGTGTCACAGCCACCGCCTGCGTCTGTTAGTGAGTACACCACAGCAACTCTTTTAATGCTTAATTGTGTAGTAGCATTAGTGAGCAAATTCATTTTTAAATCGTCCACTTCAGTTTAAACCACTTCACTTTAAAATCAGAGCAGTCAACTCATTGCTGCGATGATAGTCTTTCAGTTGCGTACTCTTATATATATCTGTACTGCTTGCGTAATGTATTTTAGTTAAAAAATCAGGTTCAGATTTTCCGGTATTGTTGCCAGTCACTTTTGACCCTTGTAGTCAAAATGATGCCCATAACTGCAATAAAAGCTACATGTACGGGACACATGGTCATTTTTGAACCCAATTTGTGAGCTCACAGATGAGTTTCACATGTTTTGAATATGTGCAATCTAATAGTCAACGTCTGTCTAGTGTTGATACATTCCTTTTAAACAACGAATATTAGTGTCAACAATGTTACTAGTAATAATCTCTAACAGTGATTAATATGAAAATTGGCATTAATGAGTCCCTAGGTACTTGCATATTTTGAAACCATGGGTCCAAGGGCCAGTACAAAGTGTCCTGGCATACACGATAACAAACTATAAATATTTTATGAATCCCGTGGGATGCGCAATTTTTAATTCTTTGCATCCTATTGAAAAATATTGAGTCCTGCACACAGGACTTGCCGCATCTAGATTAATCTCTGGTATTGTGGAGATGGACTATCAATTTTCTAGGCGTGTACATTTTATAAAATTCTCGGGGGTGGTTTTGTAGACCTTGTGAGCAGCAGTGGTGCCGGGTCCTTGTTGGGCCAGCCTCCTCCGGGCACCATTCACCAGCTGATGCCCCCGCAGCCCCAGCAGCAGCCCCCCCAGTTCTCCATGGCAGCAGGACCAGCTCCAGGTCAGTTCACAACTCTTATAATAAGAGGCAGAAAAATATGCTGTTTTATATTATATATATTATTGTTTTGTTTTTAGAAATATGATAAGGACCAAGAGTTCGAAACAGTGTTAATAAAATTTTCGGATTCTTTTGGACAATTTTTGTAACTGAAGAGCTATGGAGAAAATAAAATAAATATATTGTAGACATACATGTGTACACCAAATATCACATATTATATATAAAAATCTGGCATATTTCTTAGGTGTGGAACATTTTGAGAATAGTAGACCATGGATTTTAAAAATCCTCAGTGGTTAATCTAAGTATTAACAACGAGTCCCCAAGGACTCCCATCAAAACATTGGGTCCGAGATCCAATTCAATGAGAAATTATGAGTCTTGGACTCGGGACTCGCATCTAGATTAATCAACGATCCTATTTGGTTGCACTAGGCTCCATGGGCCATCTATTCTGTTTGCACCAAGCTCCATGCCCATTAATTCTGTTTGCACTAGGCTCCATGACCCATCTATTCTGTTTGCCACGCCAGGCTCCATGACGCTGACGGTGGTGTCGTCTGGCTCGGGTCTGCCCCTCATGCCGCCGGCGGGCACCCAGTACAGCGTGTCTCTGCCGCCGCCGCAGCAGCCCGGGGTCTTCACCACCATGGCGGCCGCGGCGGGGGGCCCTGCCCCCGGGGGCCAGCAGCCTCAGGTGAGCAGCACAAGAAAACCCTCCCTTCCCAAACGCACATGTGAGACTGTGCTGTAGTGATTATTACTGGGTTAAAGAGCAAATGCGTCAAACGTGCCAACGTTCACAGACTACCTTCTTTTGTCAAAGCCGTAAGGTGTAGAACATGTAGGACAAGTAAACTTTTGCAGTAGAGCTAGCAGCTTTTTATCAAATACTAGGATGGTTAAAACTGCATAGAAATGTGTCCGTTTTTGACATGATATTTCTGTACTTAAAGTTCCTATAATTTGTTAATCATGAATTTAAACTCATTCAGAGCACATTATTATACAACAGACATATTTGAAGAAGTCTAGACCTTGCTAATAAAAGTTAACAGTGGCTTTAATCGTATATAACAAAAAGAAATCACCACCTATGTTCTGAACAAACACTGGAGAACGAGTAAGCTGTAAATCTTACATGTCCTGTTGGTTAAAACTAGTCTCTTGACTAGTAGAGGAGTACTTCTCTGGGGCAATGCTAACAAACTACGTATGTGAAAAGAGTTCATAGCATATTGTGATAGATTGCAGAAAGATTGAACACCTTTGGGCATGGGTCTGACAGAATGTAATGACCGAAAGCCTTGGAGGGGATGGTTGAGATGTAAACTGGGCAGCCAGGCCACACAACTTCTGAATCAGCAATAAACTTATGATTTGATTGTTGGTTTGAGCAGCTGCTGCAGCTGCAGACGTCATCGTCGCAGCCCCCACTGATGGCTGTGGGCCCCCACCAGCCAGCCACGTTGCACCAGCCGCCCCCTGGGGCCCCGGGGCCACCACAGCAGGTCCACATCCTACAGCAGCCCGGCGCGGGGCCCCCGCCCGGAGCAATCATCCACTCACAGGTGAGGCCTTTGTGTTTCCCTGACAGGTTGTGGTGAGGAGGTTTTACAGGGCTTAACGTTGACTTTTAAAAGTGGGTGCCCATTCAGGTATGTGGGTCGTTGCCACTGGGTGTCCAAATTAAATATCTAGGTGCCCAAATTAAAAACAAAAGCAATTGATGTCCGACAGTTACCCAGTTATTATAAGCCGTGTATAATTATGGTAAAGTTATTTTTCTGTCCATTTATGGGCCCCAGCATGGTTAGGTGGGTGGTCAGGTATTATAAATGCAATATTTACTATCCACAGACCATTCTTGCTCATAATTATAATACAAGTCAGGGATAATTCTGGGTGAAATACAGCTGCTTCCACACTTCCTCCAAAAAAGTGTGCCATTTTGCAAGATGGTGGGCCAATCTCAAATGACTTGTGTGTGATTGTCATAGAAAATTACTGTTTACGCATGTACTTGTAATTGATTTGGAGTATTGACCCAGCGAATGATATCACAAAGTAGCCAAATTAAATATATTGAAGATGAGAATTTTGAAAAACAAAACATAAAATGTGTGTTTAACTTTAAACACCTCAAATACATCCAGTCATGAGCAGCCACGTAATAGATATCCTTGTGTAAATCAATCTACTGTGCCATTTTGGCACAGTAAGCTTAAAATTGATTGTGCCAATCAAAAAAACAGTGTGCCTATATATGCTAATGGCGCAGCCCAGAATTATCCCTGTACAAGTCTTAGATAATTAAATATCAGTCTTACTATATGAATCATAATGTGTAACGAGTCGACTACTGACGATGTGAGAATGCTCGGTTGCTAGCATGTGCATGTCTGTCCTCAGGTGGGTCCTCCGCCCCCGGGCCCTCCCCCGCCGGGGCTCGGGCCGCCGCCCTCCATCTCGGTGCAGCAGCAGCTGTCCATGCCGCCGCCAGCAGCCACCTCGCCACAGAACGTGCAGCAGATCATCCAGCAGCAGCAGCAGGCCGCACTCGCAGACCAGCAGCACCTGCAGCAGGTACAGCAGAGGGGGTCTCAGTATGGCAGTTCAGGGTGGTCTTAACCTTGTTGCGCTGGCTTACTGGAAAGGAAATTTCAAAATAATATCGATGAACAATGGCATTTTTACAGTTTTATATTCAAGAAAATAACTTTTCTGGAGCCTACAGTTTACTATGATGGATGAAAATACGAGTTTGTGTTCCAACGATTTATTAAAGCATTCTTTAATCAATGTTCTCGCTGGGGGTTATGGAGACAACGGTTCAGACGTGTAACCTTTTAACAGCTCGCTGCTTGGGATGATGTATCATTCTGGTCTAACAACCTTGGGGTCGTGAGATCGAGTCCCCCCAGGGCCACTTGATATAGTCAAATGGAAGCTTAGGGTTGTAAAACCTGTCTTCAGCTATATCTATCGATGGTAGAAATATGCTTGCTAAAAAGATGTGTGAGAGAGAGAGAAGTGTGAAAATGTATCTGCAAGCACTGGGAAACACATGTAGAAAAATTAGAGAATTTTAATGTCCAAAACATGTGCGAACCCTGCTAAAAACTTGCATAGTTTTGCATAGAGCTTATCACTAATGTGTTAATGATTATTGAAATGTTTTGCAATAGAATTTAATGTTTCTTTCTCTTGATTCTAGCAACAGCAACAGCAGCTTGTTCAACAACAGCAACAACAAGTAAGTGACAATATTTAAATGATATGCTATTGATAACAAATATATTAATTAATCAAATAATCGAACATTAAGGTAGTTCATAAAAAGGATCGACTGGATGTATAGCTACGTTGGTGTGACTCGTTTCAGCAGCAGGTGGATTCTGCGGCAGTGCACATGCAACAGCAACAGCAACAGCAAGTGGTAGTCAGTGAGGCCATTCTACAGCATCAGCAGCATCAGGTAATAGCCGCTAGTTTGCAAAAGATAGAAGTACATTGTGTGATGTCTACAGGATATTGGTTATTGTCACTAAGACTGGCTTATTTGAAGCGTCTGACATTTTCCTATTTAATAGAGGGCCTTAATCGTATGAATGAAAACAAACTTGACGCTGCGAGTGAATTTATATGTGGCACAGTGTTCATCGCACACACTGTATTTCAATTATTTTGTGACTTTTGTTGAGCATTTTAATATGGCCAATAATGTTAAGAGTTTAAGAAGTCACATTTAGAAAAAGCACATCTGTTAAAGGCCATAAAATATAGACTAATTTAAAAATTATGATTTAATCTAACTCTTGTTATCAAAGGTTTTAATGGATTCTATCAAATTCAACATCTGATACTAGACACTGAATATTGTGTGTGTAGATATATATGTAATTCAGTCATCATGTAACTTTATTTGGTTGTTTAGGTGATAGTGTCTCAGCAACAGCAGCCTCCGATCATGGCAAGTGTGCAGTCGTCCATGCCTCAGTCGTCACAGAGCTACTACCAGCAGTACGTCGCCAGTCAGGCTGCCGCCGGGGTGGTAAGTAGCGCGCAATGAGGCTGGATTAGGAAAGTAAGAAAACTTGAAATAGAAGGAAGGAAAGGAAAGACCAAAACAGACTTGGGATGCAGTCATGCAGGAAGACCGGGCATGCTTGGGCATGGGTTTGATATATCCTGGTGACCAAAAGGCTTGGGGCGGTTGAGAGGTAGACTGGGCAGTCAGGTCACCCCTTCTGAATGAGGAATAATTTAGGGCCTGCTCAAATAAACTTAGGATTTGATTAATTGATTTATATCTGCTTTCCGTCTGTCTCATGATATTTATTGTTGTTTACATCATATAAACATCAAAGGTGAACTTCCGGATCATTGTTTTTTGTGTAATGAGACCTAAAGATATTTTGAATCCTTTTATTGATAAGTAACAAAGTGATTTGTGCTTTCATTCCTATTTTATATTCATCATTCACATTCAGGGTCAGGATTAGCCACTTGTCCACTTGTATTGACTTGTAAAACCTTATGGAGGACGGCTAAAAAGTTTTATCTTCTCGTCCTTTTGACAAGTAGCAATTCTGGTCCATTTTGCATACAGGTTAAGAGTGTGTACAAGGAGGATGAGTGCATTTTTTCGAGGACCAGTAGATATTCAATTGCTCCTCGTCCTGACAAGAAGCACTTTTCCACCTAATCATGACGCTGACATTTTTTTCCAAATTACTCATACCCTATGAGTAGCCGTCACAGCAGCTGTACACGTTTTGCAGGTGTCCAGCATGTCTGGTGTGAGCACTGTGCAGTCTCCATCGTCGTCGGCGCCGTCGTCAGTCGCGTATTCGTACAGCCTCGCCCCTCAGCAGCCCCCCACAGTGGTGGCCACGTCAGCAGCAGCCGGAGGGGGCCACAAACGCCGCTTCCGCGAGGAGAAAGAGGATGATAAATTGCCGGAAAACCTGCTTGGATACCAGGTGAAGCGGGTTTACAATGCTTACCACCATCATTCTTTATACACTTCTGAAGTTCTGTTTTGAATAGATATGAAAAAATATTTGTGTATTAAGATTAACCAACACGATGAACTTATTCAATGAGATATTGTATATTCTCTTTACTGTTCAATATAGTCACTGATAGTTTTGTGCACTATTTACCTTCATAAAGAGACTAACATGACCCTACATTAAGAGTCGTCTCTATTGAGACCAATTAAGGCCTGTCCCCCAGTGGTCTTAAGCTCCTTCCAAACAGCTACGACTACATGCGACAGTATATGAAGCAACATTGCTACTGTGATTCGATTAATATCCGTTGCTAAGACTGAGCATGTTCAGTGGTAATGTGCTGACAGCAAGTTCAGAACTATACATTTTCAATTATAACTAAAAAATGGTAATGAATATCAAAATAAAAATTATAGAAATGAAACGCTATTTTTTTGCCAGATCTACATTGCAATTTTGATTATTCTGATTGGTTTACATATTTGTGAACACTTACATGAAAATGGCATTTTTTCAGTGGCTGAGAGAGACAGAGTCAGACATTTTGAACAAGTCAAAATTGGGGATTAGGTACCATGATTTGAACAGCCAAGTTTATATTTTTGATTTGCATACACATGGATAGTCACATAATTGGTGATACATGAATGTATATGCAAATCAAAAATATAAACAAACTTGGCTCTTCCAATCATGGTACCTAATCCCCAATTTTGACTTGTTCAAAATGTCTGACTCTGTCTCTCTCAGACACTGGAAAAATGCCATTTTCATGTAAGTGTTCACTATTATGTAGACCAATCAGAATAATCAAAATTGCGATGTAGATCTGGCAAAAAAATAGCGTTTCATTCCTATAATTTTTATTTTGATATTCATTACCATTTTTTAGTAATGATTGAAAATGTATAGTTCTGAACTTGCTGTCAGCACATTAGTCGCATGTCGTAGGGTGCAGTCGGTACTAGTTGTCTTGGTGTGGACAGCACTATGTTGCGACGGAATGATATTGCTAAGTCATTCTACTAATGAGGACATAGCCTTTGTCTCTACTGACTGTCTGGAATGGTGAGTACATATAAATTGTTTTCTGTTGAATACAGATACTGCGTGCAATGTCGTAGTGATGTGGACAGGCAGCGTCGTAAACCAGACGCTTTTACAATTATTCTATACGACGCCCTACGACAGTCGCGTCATATTATATGGAGTTGCATGTAGTCGTAGCGGTGCGGACGGGGGTTTAGAAGAGAGCGTCTATTCTGTGTTCGGTCATGTGTACGGTGACCACTGTATTGCAGCACGGGCGTCCCCATGAGGTGAGCCTGACGTCCGCGAGCCCCCATCACCAGGACCCTGCCGCCGCCGCCACCAACGGGCAGCCGCCGCCGCAGCAGGGGGACGTCGTGGGTCGTCCGCCCCCGCCTCCACCGGAGGGAGCCACTGCCGCGCAGCAGCCGGGGTAAAAATACTGCTCTTATCATACAGACCAGCAAGATTTAGAAGCTCTACAATTCATTTTTTTTTTAATTAATCAACCTTTGAAATGACTTTAAAATGATATATGTAGAAGACGTAGTAATGTTATCAGTGTGAATACAGTAACACAGTTCTGGTATTTTCATATTTCTCTCATAATCAGTAATTTTAAAGTCTAGATTGAATGACTAGATCATAGTAGATCAAAATTCCTTGTTTGGAAGTCTCCATACTCAGGTTTCTGTTTTAGAAGTAGTTTGATAGTTTCTTGATTCAAAATATATAAATACAAACATTGTTTGGGACTCAGAAACTTACTGTTAATGCAGTACTTGCCAGTCCTAGGGGAAATTTTCCCACGAAACGTAGCAAATACTGCGTTAAAAGCAATTTTTTGAGCCAGACAATATGTTTGTGTTTATACAAAGGTTTGTGTTTCCCCATCCAGCGTGCTGTACCAGCAGCAGCACCCCGTGTCCTCCCACCTCCAGGCCTCCGGCGGTCCAGGGGCGGTGGGGCCCGGGGGCCGCGTCACGCCGGCAGCCCTGATTAGTAGCAGGGAGCGGGAGCTGATGCCGCCGCCCCCGCCCCCAGGGCCACACGGCCCCACCCCGGGCAGCATGCTCACACAGGCCGAGAAGGAGCGCAGGGCGGCGGCGGCAGCGGCGGCGCCCCCAGAGGCCAAGAAGATGAGGACCAAGACAGGTGAGAGACGGGGCCTTGATGATGGCAATGTATAACTCTTGTGTACAGTGTATGTCCTCAAGAACAGAACACAATTTGTTGTCACTAACCCTTCCATTGTCGAGGATTTTCATTGTTTAGCCATAATTTATTACGAATGCCTGGGAAAGTTTTCCATTGTGCAGTTTTTCTGTTGCTCACTCTTCTGTTGTTGAGGATATTCACTGTATTTTCAGGTTTCAAAGTTGAGTAAACTGATTTTTTGAGATGTTCACGTTTCATATTTATGAATAGTGGTTTTCGAATAACTCCCTTTCTTGACACCTCAAAATCATGAGGAATGAAGAAATGTACAGATGCATGAGTGAATTATTTGAATTTTATAAGTGTGGAAGTTACTCAAGTCGATTATTTTTTATTGTGGATGGGCAATTTTACTAAGAATGGTATTATATATTTGCAATAATCATGAATAATTGTATGATATTTACACTAATCATGGATTACAGGCAATGTTTGAGTAATATTTGATTGATATGATTTTAGATGATGATGGTGTGGAATCAACTCTTGCCAAACAGAATCGGGAAGCATCAAAATACTCGTTCAACCAGTACTCTGGAAAACCCCAGCTGTATGGAGGGGAGAGTCCTGGGTATCAGTCCCCCTCACCCCAACCTTACGACCCCACGGAACCCTACAGGTATGACATGCTCATCAGGATGAGAAAATAATAATGGTCCGTTTAAGATGTAGATGTTACAGGTTGAGACATAGACTGGGCAGCCAGGCCACACTCTGAATGGGGAATAATTAAGGCCTGCTCAAAGAAATGTAGCATATGATTGATTGATTGAGTTTACATGTAGAATTGACAGTTTATTTAATGACAGAAACGTGAGAAAATCAACTGATCCCTTCAGTTTGTGTTAAAAGATTTGTCTCAAGTAATTGTTTAATGGCGCAGCTTGTATGACCATAGGATTGATTTTTTACACATTCAATTGTGTCCTAGGCAACAAGAGTATGAGCGATATCAGCAACAACAAATGGAGCAACATCAAAGAGAACAGCAACAGAGGGAACAACAACAACGAGAGCAACAGCAGCGTGAACAACAGCAGAGAGAACAACAACAGCGAGAGCAGCAGCAGCAACAACAATATCAGGTATTTTTGTGTAACGCACAGTTTTCAATAAGATGCACATTCTACAACTTTCTTGCATATATAGGGTGCTTATTACAAGTTACGACATTGATTCAGATTAATTATTTGTTATTGAGATAATAGTTATTTATATTACATTTTTCATCCCTCAAATTTACAGTATGAGCAACAGCAAAGGCAACAACAGCAACAGCAACAGCAGCAGCCGCAACAACAACAGCCGCCGCCATCGTCACAGTACAATCCGTTTCAACAGTCTCCGATGGAGCAACAGCCCCAAGTGAATGGCCACCTGCAGCAGCAGCAGCATCAACAACCGCAGCAACAGCAGCAACAGCAGCAGCCGCCACCACACATGCAGCAGCAGCAGCAGCAGCAGCCACAACAGCAGCAGCAGCCGTTGTCTGAGCCCCCGGCGGCCCCGCATCACCCGCCCCCCCAGCGGAGCAGCCAGGAGGCGAGCGCGGCGCCGCCGCCTCCGGTGGCCGCCGTGTCTCAGTACAGCCAGGTGCTGCAGCAGCCGCCACCGCCACCGCCCCGCCGCCCCCTCCAGGACGAGTTCGATGAGCGGTTTGCCATCGCTGCCGCGGCTGGCCCTCCCCCTCCACCGCCTCCTCACCACCACCAGGGCGCCCCACCACCGCCATGGGGCGGATACCACGACGGTGGACCACCGGTGGGGTACGGAGGAGGGCCGCCCCAACCCTGGGGAAATGGACATGGGGACTACGGCCATCAGAGGCCGCCCCCTCCGCCACCACATCATTTCCATGTGCGGGGACCACCCCCAGAAATGGGTCGTTATTGGTGAATCTGATGGCAAGCTTGAATTGTTTTAGTGTTAGACTGTGTAGTTGTGTGGTTGAGTGGGTTTGAAATGCAAACAGATTAGTGGAGAGGTTGACGACTGTTTTACAGTAAAGCAGCCGTCAGGAACTGTTAGGGAGTGCCAATTGTTGAACATGAGCATGTTTTTATGAGAAATGTTTGTTTTGTGTGGATGAGCTGTGACAGTGATGATTTTGTAGATTTCTTTACTTATAAGTATCGGTTATGTTTGGTCAACATATCATGTAATAATTCATACAAATCTTTGTAGTTAAAGTATTGAATGGGGTTCAATTGGTTTATTAATTCACAAACGAGCAAGGTTGGTCAAATGATTACTTTTGCCTGTAATCGTGTGATAAATTCATTATTTGACATTGAATATTTTTTTTTTATAATTTAGTCCAATAATGAGCTAATTTTTATTGGCTTGGACGCCATGGCATGTAGAATATAGCATTATTTATTATTTTTGTATAGTTGTTGTTAATTTTACGAAAGTTTTGATGAATGCTTATGATCAGTGCATGTATGCAATGAACGCATCTTCATTCTAATTTTTTATTGATCAGTGAATGAGTAATATGCTGATTTTGTGAAAACAAAAATTTACCTGTTTTATGATGGGAAAATAATTGAAGCTTTTTTTTCTTCCTGTCATTTATTTATACAGCAACTAATAATCAAACCAAGCTAGTCAATTGAATTTAGTACATATTAGTCTCACTTCTCAATAGAAAGGTTACAAAACCCATTTACTGATAGTGAGTAGAACGTAGTCATGCATATTTATTTCGAACAGACTAAATTGAATGTCACATTTCCATTCCGTGCATCATTCTCATATTTGGCATATTTGATAAATGAAATTTTGTTGTATATTTGTTTTTCATAGCATTCAACCTGCTTTAAATTGTTCCACTATGTTGCTCTTCAACACACTTCAATTTTGGTTGTGTGTGAATTACATGGTTATTTTTTTGAATGAAATAAATGGTTCGACTAAATTGTTGTCGTCTCACTATCAAGCCAATACCAGATCTAGTACCAGAATCATGTATTTATGACGCGAGGCAAAATATTAGGTTCTATTTTTTAGCGCTCAAATGTAAAGGATAGAAATATTTTTAGTAGGCTTGACTATATAAAATTTTCAGATCAAAGCATAATTAACAAAAGTTTTAATCACTGTCTATCTCCAAATTCTATATAGGAAAATGAACCACAAATGCAATAAGAACATATGCAATTTTATTTTCTGTTACAAAATCTGGCTGATTCCTGCTACAATGACCATCTTGTTTTCTACAGAAAGTCGTTTTAAAATGATGCATGCATTTGTTTTGCATCAATACATTGATCCAGTCTTCTGATGATTTAGAGTTGTCCTCATTTTAACATTGACCACAAGATTTCTTGCAGTAGAGCAACATGTAGTTTGGATTTTTCCGACATTCCCCTGAATTAGCCCAGGAGCCACACAATCGGTTACTATCTGTACACGATCCAGAACCTGAAGTGTACGACATGCTTATTAATCCACAGACATAAAGATTTTTTTTTTTTTATATATATTTTCCTTGTTGACCCACAGTTAAAAGTAAAAAATATTTGTAGATAATCAAAATAACTTCATGATTTTAGAGTGATTATGATTTATTTGATGGAAGTATTGGGTCTATGAGTAAAAGAATTTACCATAATTTAGTTATCTAGGTGTTGACTGATCAAATTATTCTTTCTGCAAGACTACAGTCACATACTGTAAAACTAGAAATGTTTGCGCACAATTTAATTTGTGAATTTCGTGATAGGTGCAAAATATAAACTTAAATAGTCAGCAAAAATAATTAGCCTATGTAAAGTAGGTCCCAGGATGAACCATAATTGCAAAATTAAATAGTCAAAATAATTTATAGATGAAAATTGCAAAAATTTAAAAGCCACAGAATATTTTAGTTTTACAGTAGTCACTGGTTGGAGATGAAAAACCTGGACACATTTGGACTGACTAAGTCGCTTTTAGATCTGTCAGGATGCCACCGTGGTTAGTGCCTTGAAGAAACCTTTTCGATTCACCTCTTGTATAATAAATGGCTTAATAGTTACCACCACCACCACCACCAGAGCACAGGTTGCAGGACTTCTTACAGTTGCCTGTCATGTAAGTCTTGTAGGAGGCATGATTACATAGGTTTTGACTGGCCCATGTTGAACACCACTGATTTGAATCGGTACAACCTGCGTAGTGGGGCAGAAGGAAAGATCTGATTTTGAAAGATGAAAGTGCAAAGAATAATGTATTATCAACTAAACAGGTAAAGAGCTTGAATGCAGTCATTGTTATGTTTGACAAGATGCATGTCAGTCAAAATGAGTTGAGATATTTGTCCCATCTCTATACTCTAGTGGCCAAGGGCTGTTTGCATCTATAAAAGGGCCGCAAAATCACCTACTTTATTTTCGTAGAGGACCACATGGGCCACAATTTTAGCGAGGTTAGACATTTCCAAGCCCGGCAGTAAGGGAGATATTTACGGTTTGTTAGAACTGCATCATTGTGAAATCACCCAAAAAACTAGGGGTAAGGCAAATGAAAACTGATGTCGAATCATGAGGAAATAACATGTCATTATATGAACGCTCAAATTGAAGCTTCGCATATCACCTATAGCATGAAATCAAGTTTCAATATTGTTCGATCAAGGCCAAGGTCATTCAAGGTTAAACTATGATGTATTTTGACATATGCCTAAAATTCAGATCTTTATAAAGTTGAAGGACTATAAAAATAGTGTCAATGATAGGATCATTGACTATTGGGTATTTATACAAACTATGCAACATTAGGCAGTTTTTGGGAAAATTATCCCCGGAATATCATACGGCCTATTCATTCATAAAGACGGTCAGAAGTGGGAGAAGGCACGAATAATGACTTGTCTCATGATATGACTGAATACAGGCCTGTGCTCACCCTTTTGTATAAATATAGGAGGATCATTTTTGTTTCCATTTTATAATAATGTTTCTAACCATGGGCCCCAGCATCATGCGTGGTATGTATACCAGTATTATATACAAATTCTATATAATACACATTACTTCATTCATATCTATATAATAGTAGTAATGTGTATTATATAGTGTTTATAAATCATTGTGCACATAGTATACATACCGCACAAATCCTCACATGATGCTGGGGCCCATGTTTCTAACAATGAAAGACGCTTATTTCAAATATTGAGGAAATTTCACTGGCATTTATTCAAATACCGATAATGTTTCATTATTAGCACTTGTTAAAAAAAATAGAATAGACAATTGCAAACATATACACAAAAGGTAGAAACATTCTCACTTGACCCAGTGCCTGTCTCCGTATCATCACACTTTTTGCAGGACAGCTTGCAATAGATATTCATGTAGGCTGAGTTTTTGGTACATTCCCCATTGGCAGCCCACGTGGCACAGTTGTTATGGTCATCTGTACATGTGTTACCTGCAGGAAAGAGACACGTACCAAGTTCAATATTAACACGATTTTAACCAAAGAGCAGATATAGCTTTACGTTCTTTTATATTTGTACTGCGAGATATTCTAAATAGTACTAAAATAAAAGCAGTACACAAGAAGTTTAGGAAGGAGTTATAGCAAGTTGGCATAAACACTGATACATATAGTTTCATTCAAATATGATCACTCTAGTATCATAAAGTACAGACACGTTTAGGAACCACAATATACATGTAGGATGTAAAATATAATTATTGGCCAAATGAAACTAGCTGGTTGTTCCCCATTGATTACACTATGAGGTATTAGAGGGGTGGGGTTGGGGTGGGGTGTGTTTGTGTGTGTGTGTGTGGGCGGGGGGGGGGGCATTAGGATGAGCAAAACACACCGCCACCGCCCGTGCCAGTGTCGCCGCACTCTTTATAGGGATTGCCCGGGCACCAGCACTTGCAGTCTTTGCCGACAAAGCCTTCTCCAGGACACGTCTTCTGACTACAGTGAGCTGCAAAAAAAACATTCATTTAGCATTAATTAATAAGTACACAATGTACTCACACGAAAATTAAGTCCTGGTTTTTATAACGTTACGTAGTTTATACCCTTGTGGTCAGACCACATGGTACTATTCTTCATTTCCCAGTTGCGCGGGACGCGTTGCGCAGTAGAATTAATCCATACCAAACAGTCCATTGACTACTTCCGGTCGCTCGCGTCATTGTAAACTAACACGACTTTAAATATTCTAAGGTAATTTTCAGTTATCACTTATCCTATGTCATTCATGTAAAGTACTTTCCTAATAGAATTTTGAGTGATGATTATGAATCTGTAATTGGATTTTAGTTAGCATTGAAATTGACGAAGATATGGGCAGAATACCAGTCTTCGTGAAAAAAATGCAGACGACCTGTGTAGTTTGTGAATGATACAAACGTTTTAACTTCACTATTATGAAGAATGCATGCCTCAACTAGCGTTTCTAGTAGTATCTTTAATGAGGGTTACGAATATGTAATCGGATTTTAGTTAGCATAAAAATTGACGAAGTTATGAGCAAAAGCCGGTACTTGGTCAAATTTGTAGACAGCCAGTGAAGAAAAAAGTTGACAACTTCACTATATTGAAGAATGCACGCTTCAAATAGATGTACTTGCTTAATTTTCCAACGTCTATCAGTGTAACAGCCATCAATGCTGTGTAGATTACACACTTTGAATGATAGCATTAAATGCGATTTTAAATGGGCTTATAACATATACCGGAAGTATACCCATGGACTTTTATGTCTCAAATGTTTATAAAAAAGACGGGTGCGCAACTTTTCTGCGCAATTGGGAACTGAAGAATAACTGGGGTAGCAGTCTTGGACATTCACAACGGTTTCTATGTATGAACGGTTGGTTCAGCACACTTATAGTTATGGGTTTCGGAGCACATCTTCATCTATTTCAGGATTATTTTTCAATACATATAGTTACCTAAAATAGCCCCTCTTTCAATTTCTACCTTTTAAATGGACCATTTCTGAAGGCCTCAGCCAATTAGAACATAAGGGTAATGTCGGTTCAGTTGAGTCAAACGCACGATCTTTACAATAGATAGATCCTTAAAGAAAAAAAAAGTTTATTGCTTTGACCGAGGTAATCCCAACGAAATCAAGTTGGCAGATGGATAGTATAACACTGGCTGTTGAGCGACGATGCAACATCTGGCAGAAGTACATCCCTGCTGACACGAGGATCAATGCGTGTCCACTAAGTTGAAAGTGTGATGAAAGTATGTGTTTTAAGGCCTCGATTAAGGCAGTAGGAAGACAGTAGCAAACGTTGATTTCTATTATGGCCAATTCAGCAGTAGACTGGCCGTAGGCAGGTTGCACGGAGCCAGTACACTAAGGGACGATTCAGTATTTATGACAGGGTGGGGTAGGAGGATTTTCCAAAAATGCTGTGAAAAAATTAATAGCCCCCCCTTGAATCTCTGTGAAAAAATTTGTGACCCCACTCAATTTCATGTGATAAAAATTGATGACCCCCCCCCCCCGCGTCAACAGTTAGCACAATCATTGTCAGTTAAATCAACTTCTATTGGATCAATATCAACATATGAAAATAAGTAAATGTTTGTTCAAAATCTCTCAAAAATCGGTGTACGTTGCAGTGAAAAAATTGATAGCCCCCCCCCCTCAAAAGTGTGTGAAAAAATTGATAGCCCCCCTCCAAACATTGTGACAAAATTTCATGGCCTGCTTTAAAATCCTCCTACCCCACAATGTCATAAATACTGAATGGTCCCTAAGTAGGCTGTACGTC